>VFFE01007110.1:917214-1109928 GCA_008921705.1 Burhinus oedicnemus | reverse complement strand
CCAGTGTTGGTCCAGCCGACGGGGCGCGGTGTCTCTGGTTTGGAGGAGAGGAGAGGAGAGGAGAGGAGAGGAGAGGAGAGGAGAGGAGAGGAGAGGTCCCATTCACTACACTCATTGATTCCACAAGCTCATACCTATTCCTGCAGGAGATACTCTAACCTGGGCAGTTGGCAACGTGTGGACAAGGGAGAAGAAGTGATCATACACCATGCACATATGCAGAATTACATGACAGATACTGGTCTAGGTGCTGTGGTAATTTTAGCCAGCTTCCCCCATGTCCATACACCAAAGCGCACAGATTTATTAGAGAAGTTAAAAAGAATCAAGCTCTCTGCAATTAGCATTGCCTGGTGCCACTCACACTCTGATCTCATGACATGCAGTTACAATCCTCTCTTCTCCAAGTCCAAGTGTCCCATTTAGACAGAGGCCATGCCAACCCTAACCAGTAAGAGTATATCCTTCTCAGCAATTATTACAGCCATAAAGCATACAGATAGTTTTCTCAGTTCTATAGGAGCCATTTTACTTTCCTTTGGTCTACCTTTAACAAAACTTTTTTTTTTTAATAAGCATTAACCTTAAGTTTTGCTAAACGTGAATGCACACCATGAACTTAACAACAACTTTGTGGTCATAAAGCCACAAAAGAGGGAATGAGGGAGAAGGAGAAAGAGAGAGAAAGCATTCTTACAACAAAAGCTGCAAAACTTATTACTACTTTTAGATTTTATTTTAATTTACTAGACTTCAAGGTGATGATATCCCTTGACAGTAGTTCTGAAGTGCTCTGAAACGCAGTGCCTTTCAGCCTGATAGATACATCAAGTTACCTGTGCAGTGCAACATGCAGTTATCTATACTCCAGACTTCCCAGTACTGGGGAGTGGGACAGCAGATCTGGGTCTTTGCTTTGGACCCAATTAACTGCCAATAAATTAGCATGGTATTGCAGGTATCATCAGGTCCCCATCAGCCTGAACAGAAATGCCGTGAAAGAGCAAATGGGTGGGAAGACTGAAAGGAGCTTATGTCATTGAGCCCACAGTGTAATCTAATTCTAGATTGTTTAGGCCTCCCATCTCTCATCCTCTTCTTCTCTTCCTGTTTCTAGGAAAGAAAATAGCCTCCACCCTGCTAATGATCCCTCAGGGGAGGCAGCGTCAAGAGGCAACACTTGCTGCAGCAGAGAAAAGCCACGGCTGCTGCTGTTGCAGCACATAGCATCAGGCTAAGAGTATCTGCAGCCTACAGATATCAGCTAATCTAAGTGGGTGAGGAAGGAAGCCTCCCCCCATGGGAACTCAGCTGATTCAGGGAGGGAGGGAGGAGAACACATTTTCAGTGAAAACAAGCCACTGAGCTTCCCAGAACCCAAATGTCTATGCATTCTCCAGAGAGGATTTACAGAAAGACAGGAACAAACATACTCAAACAGAAAGATGCATAGTTGGAAACATCATTTGAACATGACATTTCACAGTAAAAACATACGGCAGAGGACTTCAGAAGGTCTCACTCCACATCCCCACCAGCAGGCAGTAATGTATCCTTCTCGTTTTGCTTTTTTGTAACTTCTTTGCCTCCTTCCTCCCTGCTAAATGCTTATGGCCAGCACCTCAGCTCCCTCACTGAAGCCGCTGGAAACAGCTAAGGAGGCAAAAAGGGACCATTTACTCTTCCACGATTTTTTTTTCTCCCCTTTCACACTTCCGTCGCAGCTCAGCTACTGTATAATGAGCCTGCAGTGACAGCCACAAAAAAAATGGCATTAACTGTATTTCTCCTCATTTACCTTTTTCTCACTGCCAAGAGAGTGATTCTTGCCCTGGAAAACCTTTGTCATCTCAGAGGGAAAGCAACCTTTCCATTACTCCTTCCCACTCCCTGATTCAGCCTCTGCCAGAGGACAGTGTGCAAATGCGATGCTCCACCAGGTTTAACCACAGAGCATCACACTCATTTATGACAGGTATGACCTGGGAGAAAAATTAAGAGGGAAGAAGAAGAAAGCATTTGATAAGCCAATAATTAAATACTAACATGTTGAATCTCCCACACAGCTCTCACTGCTTTTGAAGGCAATAAAATCCACACTGGTATTTCCTAGGAATCTCTATACATACAAAAAATTATCTGAGGTGGGCATTCCCTACAATAAAAATTACCGTAATGGTGTCAGACCAAAGATCCATCTAATTCACCTGGCAGCAACTAAAACAAGGTGCAAGAACAAGGTAAACACAGTGGTACTTTCCCAAATGCTCTTCCAGGCTCCAACAATTCGTGGCTCATGAACTCCACGAGACATACATTCCCATGCATTTAGTATCCCTAACAAATTTATTTTTCATAAACCTGTCCTGTATCCCTTCAAACCCACAGAAGCTGCAGCATCCATAATACCTGAGGCAAGGAGTTCCACAGTTTAACTACACATAGTAATGAAGAATCACTTCTTTTTGTACCTCTGCTCAGCAGAGTTCCTTCAAGCTTTACCTTGTTTGAAAATCTGGCAGCTGAGTGTGCATATGAAAAACAGTGTTTTTTCCTAAAAATTGGTGTAAATTTTACCACACCATTCCACAATTCCTGCTGGAAATGGGAGAACTAAGAAACAAGAAAACATAGGGGGGGAAAAAAAAGCCTAGACAATAAGGAAAGAAAAGAAGGTGACTGTGGTGAAACAGGTCATTTTATCAACAAAGAGAATCTGTAATTCCTACTTTAAGGACACAAAGAAGTCTTCCAGAGAAGTTCACATATCTTTTGAATTTCTGCCCAAGCATCTCAGCAAGTAGAAAGATGTTTTAAATGACAGCCCCCCCTCTCTCCTGACCGCATACTTGGAGATGTTTAGATGCCATATTTATCCCATCAGGCTCATAAAATAAGTCACACCCAAGAAACGTGCTCCAGAGATGCCCACTTCAGACAGTAGGGTATGAGTAACTAGCATGGAGGTCTATGGCCTCCCTAGTTTTCATTAATCCACCTCCCACTTGGACCATATCTCAGCATAGACAGGGAAGGTGCACAAAGCTGTCCACCCTTTTGGATGACTCTACAGTCCTGATGGAGCAACAGCTTGGGGCACGCACTGCAGTTAGCCACCCACACAGATAGGTTAATGCACTTTTTGATGATTCATAAACCCAGATCTAACAGCAGAATCAAGCCTTTTGTTCATTATTTTGGAATGAAACATCAGCTAACATTTTTTACAGATGACTGTCAAGGCAAAATCCTGGACTGACGAGTCCTGCTTATCTAAAATGATATTCAGCTACACCCTTTAAGGCAAAGCCATGTCTATTAAAAGAAATAAAGAAAATCCCAGAATCATAATCCTGGAACATTCAGCTGTGTACTGTACTTCGGGCAGTCCCTTATGTCTAGATTTAGCAGAGATCCTCTGTACAGCAAATGCTATTACTGTGCTACATAATCTGTACTCACTGTGGACTAGTTAAGGATGGATTTGTATAGTCTTAACTGCAAATTCTTCTGCTTTTGGGTGTTCTTGCTGAGTCTTTAATAACATAGCTTTGAAGTTTAGTTAATCTCTTAACAGTTGCAATCGTTATACTTGAGATATATACAAGATGAGTAATAAGCTTGTAAAGTAGGAGTTAACTTCAATCAAAAAAGGGAAAACATGAGGAAAGTTTTATTCATCAATAGCTTTGGCAAAATTAACTTTAGTGTCATGCACATCAAGTCCAATTTTCAAATCATTGGAGATCTGCCTTCTCGCTCCTTCCAGCAAATTCTATTCAATCACTAATTATGAAAGAGAGGAAGAGCTGCCAATCAAAGGGGGAGGCGCAAGAAGATTCACAACTGCCAGTTAACTTTACTACTAATATAATGGAAAAAACATGTGCAGAGCAGCCACCCAGAAGATGACTGTCTACAACATTTTTAAGAAAGAGTTACATCAGAAGAGAAGATGGCCACAGAAGATTACATTGGCACTCAGCTCAACTAATCTAATGCACAGAGCTAGAATGAGAGAGACTATGGACACAGAAAAACTGCTCTGACATAAAGATACATTGCCACAGTCCCTTTTTTAGAGAAAGGGTGAAGATTAACAACCTATGTGTCAGCTAACAGAGGACAGATCTTTATGAGGGAAGCATTTCCAGAATATTTTATAAGATTGATTATTTTCTTTGACCTCCCTACAATACTGTGATACCCTTGGAGCTATACAAAGCAAGACACTGAGAAAGTAGATTCAATTAGCAATCTCTTTTTCTGTCTTTCCTGTTGTTTGCCTGATGACATAGACGCAGTTTTAGGTAACAATGTACACAGAAAAATGTGCGTATGTGGAAGTACGTAATTCCAATAGCCCCTTTGCACAGTTGGCAATGTGAAGTGTAAACACATTGTGGCATACACTTCATGTAGTCAACAATAAATACAAAACTATACATTTAGACTCCAGTTCTGCAACTGTGTTTTCTCAGGCACCCACCTATGTTCAGAAAGCATCACTTGCACAGTAAGTACACGTTAGCAAACAGGACTACAGGATTTATCTTCTCTACAATATTTAGTGAGATAAAGGAAAGCTCCGGCAAGATCATGGAGCAGATCCTCCTGGAAACTCTGCTACGGCACATGGAAAACAAGGAGATGATCGGTGACAGCCAACATGGCTTCACTAAGGGCAAATCATGCCTGACAAACTTGGTGGCCTTCTACAACGGTGTTACAGTGTTGGTGGATAAGGGGAGAGCAACAGATGCCATCTACCTGGACTTGTACAAAACATTTGACACTGTCCCACATGACATCCTTGTCTCTAAACTGGAGAGACATGGATTTGATCAATGGACCACTCGGTGGACACGGAACTGGCTGGATGGCCACACTCAAAGAGTTGCGGTCAACAGGTCGATGTCCAAGTGATGAGCAGTGAGAAGCGGTGTTCCTCAGGGGTCAGTACTGGGCCTGGTACTATTTAACATCTTTGTGGGGGACATGGATATAGGGACTGAGCGCACCCTCAGCAAGTTTGCTGACGACACCAAGCTGTGTGGAGCGGCTGACACGCTGGAGGGAAGGGATGCCATCCAGAAGGACCTGGATAGCTTTGAGAGGTGGGTCCATGCCAACCTCATGAAGTTCAAGAAGGCCAAGTGCAAAGTCTTGCATGTGGGTCGAGGCAATCCCATGCACAAATAGAGGCTGGGCAGAGAGTGGATCGAGAGCGGCCCTGAGGAGAAAGACTTGGGAGTGTTGGTAGATGAGAGGCTCAACATGAGCCGGCAATGTGCACTCGCAGCCCAGAAGGCCAACTGCATCCTGGGCTCCATCAAAAGAAGCGTGGCCAGCAGGTCGAGGGAGGTGATTCTGCCCCTCTACTCCACTCTCGTGAGACCCCACCTGGAATACTGTGTCCAGCTCTGGAGCCCCCAACATAAGAAGGACATGGACCTGTTGGAGCAGGTCCAGAGGAGGGCCACAAAGATGATCAGAAGATTAGAGCACCTCTGCTATGAGGACAGGCTGAGAGAGTTGGGGTGGTTCAGCCTGGAGAAGAGAAGGCTCCGGGGAGACGTTATAGCAGCCTTCCAGTATCTGAAAGGGGCCGACAAGAAATCTGGAGAGGGACTTTTTACAAGGGCACGTAGTGACAGGATGAGGGGTAATGGCTTCAAACCGGAAGAGGGGTTGATTTAGATTAGATCACAGGAAGAAATTTTTCACTCTGAGGATGGTGAGACACTGGAACAGGTTGCCCAGGGAAGCTGTGGAGGCCCCATCCCTGGAAGTGTTCAAGGCCAGGTTGGATGAGGCTTTGAGCAATCTGGTCTAGTAGGAGGTGTCCTTGCCCATGGCAAGGGGGTTGGAACTAGATGATCTTTAAGGTCCCTTCCAACCTAAACCATTCTATGATTCTATGATAAAAAATAAAGTTGTAAGAATGTTAAGGTTGTGAAGTCCAGGCTCCAAAGGTCATAAAGTGGCAAGACTCAACTTGGCACGTTTTTACACACTTACAAAAAAAGTTGTTTCTACCTCTTAATGGTGTCTACGGAATATGAAGGGAACAGATGCCAAGGTTATGTAGGATCCTTTGATCCAAACTGTTGTTATAATACAATGCATACTGTCCATAAGGAAGTTCAGCATCTTTGTACTTCTTTTGCTAGAGATTCTTCAAATGTCAGATATGATAAGAAAACTTCTTACTAAATGCAGTACTACAATTGATAGGGAACTTCTAAATTCTGTGGGACAAAACATTAGGGTAACACATGTTTTTACCCAATTTACCCTAACTTTATAAAACTCAAAATCCCCCCTCTTTGCCATCTGAATGTCTGGTCTTTCACCAGAGGAAAACTTTCTGACAAAAGCTACAAACCTGTGTCATCTAAATCTTTCTGTAGAAAACTCACACAACTTGTATTCTCATTCATTGATAACTTGACTTTAATATTTCCAATCTTCCTTCACATCAAGACATTATAAAGAGGTTTCCAAACTTGCCAGTTCAGAGGCAGAATTTATTATCTCCACGAATCATTAATTTTAGGTTCCAATAAAAATACAAGGTCATTTAATGATGTGATAGATTACATCCCATCGCTGAAGTCTTAGGATCTCAAGAGTAGCGTCTCCTCTGCTAAGTTAACAGGGACAGTCTCAAAAACATTCTGCCCAGAGACCACCAGGTTTACAAACTCTGCTGAGAAATGATTGGGACTGCAACTTCTCTAAGTCCTGCTTATGCACTGTGTTGGCTGAGATTGTAACCACCAAAAACTCCAGCTGTTTGTGCCAAAGTCCTTTACGTAGATGCACAATTGGAACTTGGACATTACATGTAGAAACAGCTAAGGCTCATGGAACTCCAATATATTTCTAGTTTGACCAGTGTGGCCAGCAGGGCTGTAATTTCTGTGAATCCAGTATCTGGGGTTCTTGGAATTTACCAGCTCTGCTGGCAAAACAGTCACATCTTGTAACTTCCATACGGGCAGGAATGAGGTTCAAGGAACTTACAAGCTCCCCAGGGCAGCTGGAGGAACTTGCAAATTCAGTTAGACAGATACCTAGTGTTTGTGGAAGTTTGCCAAGCCTTTTCAGAAAACAAATCACAGCTCATGACGCTTACAGTTTTTTCACTGTTGGAACTAACAGTGAGGTCCACTGCAGAGGTTATGCTCCCCACTGAATGCCTGAACGAGAATGTGTCTTTGCTGGGAATTGAAGTTATATTCTTGGCTGGGTATCTACAGGACAGTATGAACTTCCCTAGAGATTCAATGGCTGCAGCTTCTACCATATGCCTGAAGGATACTGTAATTGTTGCTGTCATGCAAATTAACCTCCACAGGTAGTCTGGTGAAGATATAATCTGTATCAAGTATCTCACACAAAATAAAACAGGCAACAGCTTCAGGTTCCAGGCTCAGAGCAGTTCTGGAAGGCTTGATGAAAGGTGAAGACATTCCTTAGCAGAAAGAAGTTGTTTGCTCCTCTGGTGACTGTTTTCTTTTGTTTGAGATATCCCAAAATATCTTCTTAACTATCATCAATGAGAAGCACTGAACCACAATAACAAAGGGGGAACACTGATCCCTGGGGAGGCAAGAGGGTATGGGTGATGGGACAGATGGGAAAAGCAAGGAAAACATCAACTACTCCTGGGTATGTTGCATTGTGAGACGGCGAACAGAATATCCCATACAAAGGGACACATGTAACAAAATATTATAAAATTATTACTTCATTGTTGCTTCAAATGAAGCATACTTACTAGCTTCAGCTGTTATGTGCTTGGGCCTAACCCTCTGAGCACAGAAGTCTAATAACTTTTAAAGATTCAGGCTGTTATTATATTACACATACATCACTAGAGTGCATACAAATTAACAGCTATTCTACTCTCTGACTGTTACCACAGAGTCTAACTGGACCTAGTTATCCCTGGAAGTTTCCAACCCATGTCTGCCTCCAAGTGTCAGTGAAATCACTAAGCAGCTTCTGTGGAGCATCTGCATCTCCCCACACCAAAAATCAGTGTTAGATACTACAGTCAGCCTCTTCATTCAATCAGATTCAGGACAGGCCAAAGAATACTCTGACTAATGGACCTGAGCCAAGATGTCCATTCTTACATTACAAGCAAGAGAGTAGCCCTTGGAGGGGAACAGTCACAGAGATTAGTTAACATCAGCCCACTGAGGAAGTGAAGATTTTGTCTTATTTACAGCATTTTAGAGAAGCTTCTACAGAACCCATTGAGACAAATACAGCAGAAGCTACCAGAAAGGTCCTTGCACAGCTGCCTGTGTTCTCTGTGTGTGTGTGTGTATCCATGTATGCACGTGCTTTCCAGAACACGTACATGTGTGTTCATAGGTCTGTCCATACTTCCAGGACTTCTGCACCCAGAGAAATTGATCTTTGCCTTCTAAGAAGCATTGCATTCATTAAGCAGAAAACAAAAGAGGCTGTAGAAAACATGAATAGGAGGAAGATGTACCCGATAAGCATGGGTAAAGGAAAACCTGATTCATCAACACTCCTTAGACTCTGCTTATTACATTCACTTCCCTGGGCAGAAGTCTTCCCTCTCATTTTAAGCTTTTGAAGACTACACAGGCAGTAAACATTGATTAAAACTGTTTGCAATCAGTATTACTGTCACCTCTTCTTTAATCCACACTGATATTAATACACACAAAGAAACTTCTCAACAAGAGCCTTTCATACCCTTCTCTGTGTCTCCTGCTTCCCCCGCACATGTATCCACTGCCATCTCAAAAAATACACTAGAGTAATGCAGCCACTCCCAAATTCCCTTGTGGTGTATTCTTTGCAAATCTGAAACAGTCTGTTATTCCCAGAACCTGAACCTTAAGACAAATCATTGCATTTAGGATTCCTATTCTTTCCAAGTTCAGATTTTTTTCCTTAATTCATCTTACCCAACTTTCTGTTCAAAGTGAAACTGAAACCACATTTTGCACAGAAGATGAAGATACAGCAGCAACTTCAGAAAATAACCATACCAGGACAGAAAAGTTTAACCCTCACTAACCAGTCTTGCTCCTCCTAACGTCACATGGAAAGACACCTTTGTAGTCGTTACAGAAACCCACATGCTTTTCCAAATAACTGTATCATAGAGGGTTAGTTAATTGCTTTGACAAGGCAACAAATGAAGCCTCACAAAGGACATAATGTTTGTATGTAACGGCTTGCTACATCACTTATATAACTTACTCTGATTCTTTTCTCTTTCATGCAACTCTAAATAAGTAAATTGACTTAAGGGCGGTAGTTATTACCACAGTTTAAACAAGCGGAAAATTACTTTAATTGCATATATTATGTTAGAATATGCTGGCACTCTCCATAAAGACATTATCTTCCTTTTTAAGGTGAGCCTATTCAGAGGATTCATAATTTTGACTCATTTCATCCATGAAGCTTCCTTTCTTCATGAACCAGAGCAGAAGACTATGCAAACTAGGAATGAAAAGGACTGATGTAGCATTCAGAAAAGAGTTCTTTCATCTAGCAGAGAATAACCTCGGACAAAGCCATCAATTTCAACAGTCCCAGACTAGAGCAAGTTCAGCTATGAAGCTACATCCCAGTTTCATAGATGATCTCTCTTCCCAAAATGAGCTGAAGCAAATGTCCAAATCCAAACTTCTTTACTACATTGAAAATTTTTGGAACAAAATTCTGCATATAAAGTCTGTGGAGCTCTTCTGTACATCATATGTTATGAGAATTGTGAAAGACCACCTCTCCAGAGGGCAATATGCCTCTGCTCTGTGTCTAATATTCCATCTTCTCCACTGCTGGTTTGACATTTGAACTATAACTATAGAATCCCTTGAAAAATATTTGCACTTTTTTTTTTTGCCTTCCATTAAACATTCTGCTTCTCAACCACTGTGAGCACTGGAGACACACCTCATTATTGCCATTTTGCCACTAGAGGGCAGCTCTATATTTCTAGATCTTTTTCATTATCTCAAAGAGGAATTAATTTCATTGCATTCCTAAACAATGGATCCACAACATATAACTTCGGCTCAAGAATCTTATAAAAGCCTTCTTTGTTTTAAATCAAAACACAGTGGTTACCATTTAATTCACCGGTTTATTGTGCATTTATCTTTGAGAGGTATACAGTATCACTGTATGCAGATTTCAGAAGGAAGTACGCTGAGTTGACTTTTTAATGGAGAGCACCATTGAGGAAACATTTCTTCATTTTGTCAGGGTGCTGTTTGTTTCCATGGTGCATTCCCAATCTCATAGGCTTATGGTATTTTCTCCTGCTTGCAAGTCCATATGCTTTAAACAGCAACAACAGCAATTTATTGAAAACCATGTTTCTAAAGGTCAGCATTCTTTTAATGCGCATGTTTACGTAAAACCACAAATATACATTAAGCAATTTTCACCAGAAAAGAACTGGCTGGTTCAAGTTTCCTCATTTTTTTCCCTCCTTTTTTTCTTTTTTATGCTATCAAGTACCCTATCATCTGGATAAACCTCTACCGATGTTAAACCATGCCCTCAAATCAACATTTGCATTTAGATTTGCCTGTTTGTATGTCCTCCCCTTTAAGGCTCACCCATCAGCCAACAAATGATTGCTATCAATCAGATCAAAGCTGAAGCTCTGCCACATGGGGAGTGCAGTCTCACCCCATACTCTGCTGCATTCCTTATCAAGCTTCAGAGGATGGCAGGCTCCACAGTAACTTCACATGTAGCTTGAAGCAAAGTCCAATTTCCATGGGGCCCTAGCCACAGTTATGCATGGACATAAATTGAAAGCATCCTTCAAATAAGCCTCACAGAGCTTTTGCCATCCCATCCTTTTCTTTTTAAATGACTAAACAGACAATGCATCTTGTTACCACATCTCTCATTAACTGAGAAGTTCCCCTAATTTTGGTCCCTTATTTCTCAGAAAACTCAGCCAGGAGCTGCAAGGATTACTGGGGCTTTGAAGCTGTTAGTATTATGCCACCATAATCAAAGGCAGCGTGGACTGAATTTCCAGCCTCATTCAGGGACCTAGTCCCTCTTCTGACCCCATCCACAACACACCTCACACTGCCACATGGCACTTGGTACAACAGAAAAGGGAAATTCTTCTGGGGCTACCATGTTAAATTACTCTGAGAACACCCCACTAATAATAACATGCTGTACAAGTTTCCTTCCTATTAGAAGCCCTACAAGTCAAGCCCTACAACTGAATACTGGATATCTTCCATGAATGGAAAAACAGACTGAGACAAAAGTTTATTTTAAAAGACATCAGAAGGGTCACTTCCAGATGAGGCCAGATTGAATTTTCCTCACATTTTGTGAAACTCTTCAGGAGATTTGTTGTGGCATACCACAGTTCTCCAGACAAAAAAGCAAAACATACTGTACAGAGTTTGCAGATGCAAGAGTTGAACACTTCTTTTTAGAAAATACCAACCTACAATAACAAATCTTTTTGCTATTCACAAGAGAATCATTGAGTATTGCAAAACTTGATAATTACTGATTCATGACAGATTTAGGAAAAACATCAGCTTAAGTAATCAGGTCAGGGCACTGCTGTTGACCACAGTGTTGGCAAAAGAAACCATTTCTTTCCTCATATCTTTCATCAAAGTTTAACATTTCACAGTATTTAGCTTTTAGCACTTCATTGGTCCAGACCAGTAAACAACTGATAGCTTGAGAACTAGAAGTTAAATTGTGAGCAAACATCTCTATTTAGTATTATCTCGAAATTCACTTACACCGTTCAAATACTTTTAAATTCAAGTTAGTAAAATTACTGAGGATCCTTAATAGTGGTAAAATAATTTATTACTGCTGTTAATAAATTCACAAGATGATTAATCCCTTACACAGCCTGTCACAAAAGGTATGCTGTGTCACATATTGCCAACTGGGAATAAAGATTTCATTCACATCTCAAAGTGGACAAAAATCAAACCTACTTTTTTGTGAAGGAAATGTATGTTTGATCTTCATTTCCTCCTGGAATATGAAGGAGGAAAAGTCAAGAGCTTTTCTCTAATAAAGATTACTGAAGATTAATCCATTGCACTTTCTTCCATGCCTCCATGATACTCTTTGCCTGACATTGGGGAATGATTCTGAAAAGGCAGCAGTGCAGTGGAAGAAGCCCTTCTGACTCCAAATGAAGTATTGTAATAGCTCCTATTTACCTTCCTTAAGACTTAAAAAAAAAAAAAAAACCTCCTAAAACTGAGAAACTGTTACTCCACCCCAAGTAAATATCTGTTATGCTGTAGAGAAGATATTACCCTGACCACTTCACCTAACTATGCTAAATGTGACTTACACAACAAAGTGTAGTTTAGCAATTTAAACCCAGCCCACAGAGGCCAACTTTTAAACATCACAACTTCCTACACTTTAGGCCTACATCACAGATACATTTCCTGCATTATAGAAGGCTTTTACTAAATAGTGTCAGCTATGTGGGAGATGAAAACTGAAGTTAATTGGATGAAATGTGTCAAGAATCTGGAGTAATTCCATCCAAAGTAATGCCTGGTGCCACAGCCATAAACTGTGATTTCCTACACAGAAGTACTTTTTAAACACATTTGTTTTAAAATGAATGTTATATGACTTTGAATCTACTTTGGATCATTATTAGCTCTAAAGGAATGTTATAAAACCACTCAACCCTCTACCTTCAGAGAAACAAAATTATATATCCTCTTATAAAATTTCCTGCTAATTAAAGAAGCAAGGAAAATCTTTGGTGGAAGGCAGGAAGCTATAGGAAGAATAACTGGTAGGACTGTTTTATAGTCTTCTCCTTAGAACTGTCATTAGAAAATTTTCACTCATTCACAGGATTATTTTATATTTTTTAAAGAAAACTTCACATTTTCATTTAGTTCTACTCATAAAATTTAGGTGCTGTCATCACAAACCCATCATTAAGACAGAATTAAATGTTGTCTTTGCAGACTTTCTAAGTGAATAGACTGTATTAAGCACAGAGAACTTCCTTCTTTATAAGAAGACATGTCCCTGTAGATGAGACCAGGACACAGCAGCAGAGCAGTCTTGAGTACTTGGACGATGACTGTTAAAGAGTTCAGAGTACATTGCCTGTTACTCTGAACCATGCCGAGTTTTCACTGATCTTGTGATACACATGCAAGTTAATACACACGCACACTCACACACAACAGTTTCATTCTATTTTCACACAGGGTGAGAGCTGATTCTGAGTTAATGCTAAGTTCAGTAATTATTACAGTTTCCTGAAAACAGTCTTAAGCAATGACTCCACTGAATGACATCGTGGTCCAGTAGTCACATTTTTTTCTCTTTCTGCTTTTGGCTAATCTTTTCAATCAGCGTAACAAAGGGGACTGAAGAAAAGCATAGGGAAAATAAGGAAGGGTCCTTCTTAATAACTGCAGTGCCACAGTCTTAAGGCCCAAGTCACCTCCATTGTTTTTGCGCCCTCCCCTTTAAAGCAGAAAGGAATTTAGCAGCTAACAGCAACTACAAGACCTGTCCCCAAAAGCCATTATGCACAATTACTCACAAAACCGTCACAGGCACCTAACCCAATGCAGTCAGACCACATGAGTTTCAATGCATCTGCAGTGCAAGGGAGAGAAAGAATCTGACCCCTGGTCCTATTTTACAGTCATGCAATCAAACAATTTACTTCAACAGGCTTAATTCATTCATTTTCAAGATGACATGTTTCTTAGCGTCCACAGCTTACTTAGAGATACCAGTCAGGAGCTCCAGTAGTATTCAGAGATTTGTACATTAAAGGCCTTTCTGAAAGATTTAGACATTCCAGGTACTTAATAACTGAGACAGACAATTAATAACTCAGCCACAATTTGCTGACAAAATGTTGAACCAAGAGCTCTCCTTTGATTTGAGAAAAGCACAGGCAAGCTCAATCAATTACACTTTTCCTGCTCTACTGTTCTCTTGCAGAGGTTGAATTCATATGATAGAAGTCTGTTCTTACTTAGAGATACACGTTTGAAAAATGACTGATGAACATGAGCATAAATGACCAAGGCTTAAAATTCTGACACATTCTAATTATTGCTTCTAGAAGTGAAAATTTCTGCAATGGCAGTTCACTGTTTAAAGTGCTGTCAAACATTACAGTGAGAAAGGCACATTTTTTCAAGAGTAAGAGAGCTGCAAAGCAAAAACTTTTTCTACATAAAATGGGGTAAAAGGTAATAAATAAGGAGTCTGGAGGTAAGTACTAGTAAGACCCTGAGCAGGATCCAGGTAAATACATTCCCCTCCTTTGCACTGACACAAGTGATTTTTTTTCCACATGCCTTGTTCTCTTTTTGTTATCATTTTATAAATTCATGGAAAGACACAAGGACAGACTGGTACTCCAACTGTAACTTGGTCTGCGCAGTGTGTCCAGTGCTTTTCTTAAAGCACGTACCTATCCTTTATCTTCCATATACTGAATTCATGTTCAGCAAACCACTTTAAGTGACTTTAAGGAGCCTTCTGCAGGAAATGGATGCACAGTGTACCAAACGCTCCCTGGCTAACACAGGAAATGGCAGAAATGTCATTTCTGAGAAGAACTAATCCCCATGTGGGAACTTCGTTGAGTGTGCTCCATACAGTCACCTGACAGCCCCGGGAGCTACCAGGCTGCCTCGGAGGCAGGGGGCAATACCTCAGGCGTTGTTCTGCAGCCTCCAAAGAGGGACACTTTAATATCTTAATCTCCAGAACTGTATTTACGACCTGCAGCTGTGGTGCCAAAGAGGCCCACAGCCCCGTACACACTGAGGGCTATTGTTGGCAAAACAGAGCTCTGAGGTTTCTTGAGTGACATAAGCAAGTTAACCGAACTACAGTAGGCTGCTCTGGATGGGGGTGGAGAGGACTATTTGTTTTTCTTTGTATCAATCAGTTTATTTTGGGCCTCTATCACTTTGGTGTTAGCAATCTTCTAAATTTTAATAGCCCTTAAAGCACGGTAAGGTGTGAATGAGCAGGAATTAATTTCTCAGGGCTTCAGGCTTCCAGGGAACGAGAATTTGGACTGATTAATAAATAAAGAATTCCCATGTTACACATAATTTAAAATGTGTATATATATTGTAAGTTATGTGACAGTTTATTACACAGACAAAATGTTTGGTATTGTTCTGCAGCCACTTAAAAGGGATACGTCAATGACTTACAGCAGTGGTGTTCCCTCTGTCTCACTCACAGAACTGAGTTCTTCCCTGATGTGATTAAACTCCTACAAAGTGGTTTTTGGGAGCATGCAGAGATATGGATTTTTCTGTGCCAGCTTTCAGTTGTCTCATCTTCCAGTCTTTTCCAGAATTTTGATGGCTTTCAACCACATGCATCTGCAAAGAAGGGTGAGAGGATAACCACTTGAATCTCACAAAAAGGACAATCCCCACTGTTATTTTTCTTCTGCTTTCTGTATACCAGCATACAGACTAGCACTAAGTAAGTTTAATACTCTAGGGAATTAAAATGCTCTGACATATATTCTTTAGTATTAACATGCAGATATTCACCAGAAAACTTACGTCTCTGGACAATAATTAACAGGTTAACTGGGCAGGTTGTTTGCCAAGTTCACCCACACACAATATAAATAAGAAATGCTGCTGCTTTTCTGGTATTAATAAATGTTTCTCAAAAGGGAAAGAAAAGAAAAGCAAACTCAGAGAGTTCAGAAGATGCTTATGAAACCAAATTATTGTTTAACATATCTACTGATCCTGAAGTTTATGAATTCTAAAAAGCAGAACAGTCATTAGCAAGAGCTCTACCTCACAAATCTGTTCATCTAAGATCCTCTTCCACTGCAGCATTTCTGAGATGTCTCATTTTTGTTGTGACAAAAGATCACAACACTGTCACACTCTGTTCTAGGTCCATGGGGTTCTGCAGAAAGCATTAGGTTAAGGTTTTCAAATATGGATGTCTGTCTTGAAGGTGTTTAGCACTTTCTGAAAATCAGGAATACTCTATGTCCTCTTGATTGAGGACAAAAGAGGTTGAATTATTCAAAATAATTTTTAAAAACTCTGGAGCTAAGTACAACACTGGAACACTGTAAAAATTAAAAACAGGGCATATTAACAACTTGGATAGCCTGCTGAAGTTGACCTGCCAGGTAGAAATCCATGCTAGTCATACATACATATTCTATTCCAATCAGCTCACATTTACCTTTCTCAGAAATGAAAAAGGCTATAGAACAAAAAGAGACATCAACTGCTCAGAGGAAGGGGAAATGGATTTCCTACATGGAGGGAAGATACAGAGAAGACACAGAGTTTTTTCTCATCCCCACTCATTTTTCTCTCTGAAACATGAATGTTGCAGTAGATTAAGTTCTGCCTGATTCTCCTTACAGCTGAGTCAATGGCAAGGTGACCCTGCTGGCCCTGTCTTTGCTGCCTGAAGTCAACCTTGCAGATAAGCACCTAAATTCCACTGACTTTGAAAGGGATCTGGGTATCTAAGACAATTAACTGTCTTTGGAAATCCTAGATAGATAACCGAATGCATTCACCCCACTTCCCTGTGCAAGCATCACATATTTTATTCATTTCAAAGACAGAGAGTGTACCAACAAATAGATTAAATGATTTGCACAAAGCTTCACAAGAAGCCAAAACTAGAGATGAAAACTCTCTCCAACATATTCTGGGTAATACTGGATCTGAATTCTGGCATTTCTATTGTTCCTCTTAGCCAGAGCAAGGAACTGCACTGACATAGTTTAATCAGAAGAAAACTATATACTCCAGCTAGTATTTTGAACATCAGGAAGGTTGTCTGTTCCTCAGATGGGTTATAGTTCTGTGAAAAGGTTCTAGACAGTTCTCATTTTAACCAAACTGGTTGAAACATAGTACAGCATCAGACTTAAACTCCTGTATGCACCAACACTGGTTTTCCAGGAAAAAGAAAGAAGGAATGACAACTCCAATGTTACAAAAGCCACGTATCTACACTGGTGCATGTTTCCCAGTCTACTGTTTCTCTTATCTGGCACGAGAAAAAAGAGAAGAGAAGGAAAACTACTGGTAGAGGGAGCAATGGAAAAGAGCTGCTAGACTGAATAAAATGATTGAATGAGTTAGAAATACCCATACAAGCAAAAGATAGGAAGACTGATCAAATTCCAGATACAATTGCTTAGCAAAATAAAACCTTCAGAGCAATAGTGGTGCGATTTAAGCAAAGGCCCAAATTTGTCATACCCGAAATTCTTACCACATTAAATAGTCTTTACTTGAATGGTTAATCCATAAAACAAGTATTCTGGGATTGTGAGAAAACTTTTATTAAGTTGGGCCTCAAAGTTGTGCCCCTAAAAACACTGAGAAAGCACCTGTAAACCATATTCTCTCAAAGAGAAGCCTGAAATTAACATCACACGTAAGTATCAACAGGAGTGGTTTACAGTCATGAAAAATACTAATTACATAAGATGCAAGAGGTGGTGAATCAGACATGCGAAGTAAAATGGACTCATCCTCCCCCCACATTATCACATCCTCATTTCATGTGTTGTTTTCAGCTCTATCAGAAAACTACTCAAACTTCTGAAGCCCTTCAATTTTCTACTTTATTATGGCTGTACAACTGCACCAATGAAAAAGATGGACAGCCTCTGGGAAGATGCCTTTCTCATTCACTTGCTCTCTCTCACTCACATTTTCTTTTACTGTCAAAGGACTCTGGTGAGAACACAATTACCACATTCTCTGGGCATTCAAATTTCAGCTCAAGTTTTCAGAAAGATACAAAATATAAGATCACATCCCTAGAAATTGTAGAAGAAAAGCAAACTGTATGCTTGATAAATTGCAAGCAAACCACATGCTTGATCTTTAGCAAAAGTTAAAATAAAAAATGGCAACAACATTAAACTTTAATATCCTCAGAGCATTGTTAGACATTTAGAAATGAAATCACAGGGTAGTCTAAGTTAGCCAAAGGCCTCAGCACAACAAAACTCATGCAAGATCTCTCATAAAGGAGATAAATTTAGCAAAATAAAGGCTGAAATTCTAGGCTACTAGATTTTCTAATCCATCTCTCATGCTTTTTTCCTCACCAAATTGCAAGAATTATGGGACAGTTTTCTCTAATTATGTGTTTGTATCATCTGTCACCTATGTACTCTACTGTAATAAAAAACAGCAAACAAGTAATAACAATAAATATATGTTTAATTTTAATGAGAGACTTAAGAAGAAGGAGAGAATATGTTCCCTGTCCTTTGCTACTGACACTTTGGTCTTTACTAACTTTTTGTAATTTCAACAGCTATTATCAGAAACTGATATGACATATTTTTACCTCTCACTGTTAGCTTTCTATGAAAAGTGACAGTAATTTTCTAACACAGTTCTTCTTTCAAATTAGGTTTACAGTAAAGTAACACCTCGCACCACACACTATGCTCACGATACCTCCCCTGAAGATAAATAAACCTGTAAAATCTTACCTCAAATAAAAGTTCAACATTTGTCATATTTAATCAGCAATAAAGTCAGACATATAATTCTTCACAATTTATCCTTCACCAACACTATGTCATTTCCAAGTTGAAACGTGGAAAAAATTCTGACATTTGCAGGCAGTGTGGCAGAAAGGCAGCCTGCCATGTTATCAAAATAATTTATGTTCTAAAATTCCTGTGAGTCCAACATGAACATAACATCTCCACCATTCCAGCTCTTAGTTTAGACAACTCCAGTGTTACTTGAGATGACATGCTCGAGAAAAGAAATCATCTTAAATTGACACTGATAGTCCCCTGAGCTGACAAATACAAGTTGCTTAAATTCGCCGTGTGCTCGATTCTCTGTTCTAGTGAGCTATGTTTGAAACAGGAAAAGGGGGTCAGATCTGGGAGTAGAAGAGATTAAACTGCAATTTTGTTTTCCTCATTTTCGGGCTAGCCTCTAGTGTCAATCTCAGCCTGCTCTAAATTATGTCCAGCTGTCTATTGCCCCCAGGGACAATTCTAGCAGCCAGAATTAGCTGGAGTGCAGTGACATTTTGACCACACACAGCCTTCCTTCAGCCTACCTATCCTTGGGTTTTTGAGGACAACGGGGGGTGGCAACAAGTCCTGCCAGGAAGAAAAAAGATGAACGTTTTAGTCATAAACACAACTGAGTTAAAGAATGTATGAAACTGTGTTTTTTAAAGAAAGCAAAAAACTGAAATGTGACAAAGGTTCACTAAAGCAGTAGGGAATAGAGTGCACAATTTTCAGAAGGAGCCAAAAGTAAGTAATTAGAGGCCAGCCTCACGGGGCTGCTTCGATAGGAAGCGCTGTCAGCGACTGTTGGAATGGGTTGGCCTCAGTAAGGCCATGTTTTATGGTGAGCAAGAAAGAATGGATGGTTTGACCACTTCTTACGTGACATCTTCAGTCATTTCAAATATGTAAATAAGTTGTTCTACTGCTGTGCAGCTCAAGTCACCTACCTCACACACTCCTCAACATTTCCAAGGGTCTAAATCCTGCTGTCCTACATCAGGCAAATTTCCAGTTGCCTCAGTAGGAAATATCTGAACTACAAAATCATGAACTGCGTCTACTACCTCCATTTACAGGATTGAGAACTATCCTTGGCAGAATATGCTATTTCAGCAAATGTATAACACTGTCTGAAGCCAAGTATAGGATCTATGCTCAGCCGGTGTTCATACATCCTCCAAAATGATGTTTCTGCTGTTCTCTCCTTCACTTTTTCTTGAGCGAAAACAACTAATTGCAGTTCTGTGATACAAGCAGTGTTTCCCTAGGTGGTAGATGAAGACAAAACTTTTTTAAATTTTGACTTAGTCCAGAATCCAACAAGTTAAATTCAGTTCTCTCTGCATGGCAGATATGACAAAGCATTCAAAACTCACTGAACACCGTTGCCAGTAGAGGTAAGTAATTTAAGCTACTCTTTTGTATTCATGACATTATTAGAAATTTCTGCACTGCTTTCTGTAAGCATGAAACAGTAAAATTTCAAAATATATTAGGGGCCATGTGACAAATATGAATCCAGTTTACACTAACAGGAATTAGTAACTCAAAGCCAATCGAACACTTTGAAATTGTATTTCTAAAAAATGACATATGGACTTTAAGGGAATCTTTTTTGGAGTGGAAGAGTAGGTATCAAATAATAGCTTGCTAAATAGGCTGACACATGAAAGTACATGCAAAATGTCCCAAAAACGTATTCAACCTAAATTTTCTCTATTACACTATGTAGTTTTTTCTGTATTTTAACTACCAGTGAGGTGTGTGAACTCTAAGTCCTAAATTTTTAGGAGTCCCACTTACCTGTAAGCACAGAAACTGCAGTGAGAGAGCAAAAATCCTGTCTTCTCTCATAACTACCTAAAAAAAAAGAAAAAGATCGCTCTTACAGCTAAAAGCATTCTGAAATTACCAACACGGGTGTTTCTACAACAGGTAAGAAAATAAGTGATTTGGTTCAGAGACAAAATTAATGTGCAATGTATGGCCATCCAAAAAAGAACTGCTGTTTTACCTAAAATCAAATATAATTTAATGCTAAAAATTTAAGGGATTATATAGAGAAGTTATTCTCTAGGCCAGTGGTGCCAGAGATCTGCAGCCTACTATGAAATTTTTTCAGGAGATCTCAAGTTCTCCAGGCCCTTCATAGTTAGTATTAAGGAGATAAAAACTTTCAAAAAGTTAAGGACTTCCATGTTCAACTGAAGTAGAGGAACAGAGTAGAGCTGCACTATGGCACAGGGCCCCCAGAAGCAAAATTGAGGACCTAAACAAAGACCCATCTTATCCCTCTGTAGAAAGAGTTCCCTGGTGCATTGCTCCTCACCATAACCGTGCCACCTGTGAGAGCTTCTAAACCTCTGTAACACCTCCTCATCCTCCCTTCCATCCAGTAACTTTCCCACTGGGTAGGGAAATAATGGCATTTCATATACAGAAGAAGCTCTTAAAAGTAATGATTGCTGAACTTACATGGTGTCTAAAGGAACAGGTATTCCCCTATGAAGGACTCCTTGTGGTTTTTATTTACCAAATTCAGAATGGGCAGGAAAACACATCAGTCTTCTAATTTTCAATTTCAAATAGCTTGCCTAGCTGGATAAACACTCCATACTACTGCTGGGGAAGTCACAGTTCAGCTTAAATTTTTTAAAAAATATGTATTTGTACACAGGCTTTCAAAAACGTGCTCCAAGGAGCACGACCAGCATCCAGCATGAGCTAGTTCATCAAAAGCTCAGGTAAAAAAACGCTGAAGATCATTTGCCACAGAACAAGAGAACCACCACACCTCAGTGCTCCCAGGATCACAGCCCTACTTTTGTGCAACAGGGCAAACCACACCATACACTACACTCTATACAGCAGCATTACTACGGGCCTACTATAATCTATGTAAGGTAAATTAGCAAGTGCCGCATCACTTCCCTCCTTCCCGCCTCTGCCTCATGGGGCACCGTTTATTGCTAAGATTCGAAGCCTGATGTGCGCAAACCCACAACAGTCCCCAAAATGACGGCCGCCCTGCACTTTCACGGAGCCATCAACAGCCACAGTGCCGCCGGGGCACCCAGCTGCGCGGGGCAACGCGGCGCGGCCGTGCCCGGCGTGCGGGAGCGACTTTTGCGGGGTTCGGCAGCCCTCCCCTCACAGCTTCTCCCGGCAGGGATGACGGGAGGGACTCACGTCCCTTCCCCGTAAGCCGCCTCTGGTGGCTTTGGCCACGGCTCCCCTCAGGACGCCGGCGGGGAGCCCGCCGACCCTCCCCTCACAGACCCAACATGGCGGCGGGGCCCCGCACCTGCCCCGCCTCGGGGCGCCCCGGCCGGCGGCGGACGGGCGCGGGGAGCGGCGAAGGGCCCCGCCCCGCCGAAGGGCTCCCGCAGTCGCGGGGTCGGTAGGGGGCGTCCGGGGGCTCCGGTAGGAACCGGCACCGTTTCTATTTAGCTGAAGGCCCACGGAGGGGGGGAAAGGAGAGCGAGCGGGCGCCGGCACCGCAGCGGAGCCGACGGACGGAGGGACGGGGCCGAGCCGCCGCGGTAACGCGCCGCCGGGAGCGGGAGCAGCAGCCGCCGCCGCCGCCACCACCACTACCTCCCGCACCGGCCCCGCCGCAGGTAGGAGCGGGCAGCGCGGGGTGGCTGCGGTACCCGCTGCCCCTTGGGGCGGGGGGCTGCTCCCGGGGTGGGTGCCCGGGGCAGGGCAGGTGCCCGGCGGGAGCCGCTGGTGCCGCGGCGCAGCGCGGCACAGCCGTGCCGTCTCCCCCCGGGGAGGTGGGTCCCGCCGCGCGTCCCTCCCGGGTTTCCCCACCACCACCCCCGGCCGCCCTCCTTGCGGACGGTGAGCTTTTACCGAAAAATCGCTTTGCCACCCTAAAACCGTGCGATGGCAGGGCGGTCACACTGCCCGCTCCTTGCCCAGTGCCGCTCCGGAGTGCACCGCTTCCCGTCCAGTGTGGCATTAAGTGCTATGTTATTTTAAACTCCATTTACTTATTATTATTCCCCCCCCTCCCTTCCTTCAGCTGGATAATATACAACGGACTGGAAGCGCAGCCAAACCTCCCCCGCTTCGTGCGGGAGAGAAGGGGCAGCGTCCCGGCCGCTTCACCCAGGTGGGGCTGGGCGGGCAGGACCCGGTCCCGGCGGCGCTGCCTGCCTCCGCCCGCGAAGGAGACCCCCTAAAAATATTCCCGCTTTATTTGTTTTTCTTTCTCTCAAGGTTCACGATGTTGACAGCTATGTTCTTGGCTGCTCTCATTCTTATTACAGTACATTCGCAGGAAACTGAGGAAACCATAACATACACGGTAAGGTTTAATAGAGTTGGAGGTAATTACTGCTTTGCAGGGATTCTTTTCTAAATGACCCTTAAGAAAAACCAAATTTCTTGCCAATGTATAGCATGCAATACAAAGTTCTTTGAGTTCAAATGTTAACCATAAAATAAGCTGTTCCTGCACTGACAACAGTGTTTTAAAGTTGAAGTTGACAAGGTTGAGCAAAATGGGCTACAACTGCCTCTTTTGAAAAGCTTATCTGTGTACTCAGCTTGATGAGCTGAACAAAACTACGAGATTTTAATATTTTTTAAATCCATTTTCATAAAGACAGGGTCCCTAGGACCTTCATTTGAAATATATGGAATTTGACAGATAATTAGGTCAAATATTCTTTTGTGTTTTCTTTTGGCTGTTTCAAGCTGTTTTTAACAGAATGTAAGTACTTCAAAATTCAGTGCTCTTAATGAAGCATCTATGTCCTGGAGTGATCATAGGGCTGTTAGTTTCTGAGCTAGTTTTGGGCAATGGTTTTGCATGGCTTGATAAAATTGTACAGGAATACTGGAAATAGGTTCTGCTTGTAACTAAGTGATAGGGTAAGAGATTTAAAGGCCTTTTTGTAAGGCTGCTTTTTTTTTTTTTTTTAAATCTGCTTGTGTTCAGTCTTTGGCTTGCATAATGCCTCTCATAGAAGGAGTGGCAATTACATCGGCTTGGGCAGGGGAAAAACCCGCATTTTCACATCTGATTACAGTTGTAATCCCTGCAACTTGCTTCATATGGGTGGACCTCTGAATATCCGTACAGACTAGCACAATGCCACACAAGCAGAAAATTCTGCACACATGCAAAAAGTTAAGAGAACCACAGCCAAAGTCTGAGATTGTGTCTTATACAAGTAATCCCACTGAAGCCAGTGGGATGGCTCAAGCAAGTAAATATTGCAGAGTTGGACCTTGTTGTAGAGTAAGAAGCCTCAAGTGAGCATCAGGAAGTCAGTCATAAAATACTTTAACACTGGGCTTTAGAGGGAATAGATTTTTGAAGGTTGGGAGTACTTCTGTTTAGAGGCTTCTGTGATTTTTTTTTTTTTTTTTTAAGTCCATATATATATGTGGAAACTGAAGATCTAAGTACCTTTTGAAAATCCAGACTAACATAGGGATCCTACCCCCCTCTTTTTCCACATTTATTACATGTTCTTTTAAAAAATTAAGTAGCGTTTGCTGGTAAGCCTACATATTTCTGTTTATGGCAATGGAAAATTTCTAGCATGCATATATGACTTGTGTTCCTATACTCCATTTTCAAAGAGGTCTTAGCATTTAGGTGCTTCAGTGATCATTAGAATCTAATCATGTAAAACTACTTAACAAAAAAACTTAGCTTTTGGAAACTTTACTCCTAAGATGCTACTGTTTCTCATACATACATTGTATTCATTTAGGGCCAAATCCTTTTCAATTGTAAAAGTCCCTTCAGCTGCAGTAATAGATGGACTTGGCTCCTTACAGTTAAATAGACAGTACTTCTGTTGTGCATTAACAGGAATTGGGTGATTCAGTAAATGCATGAATTAGCTGTTTTCCTTTGGGTTTGCGTTTTCATAGCTACAGTAACTTTGGTGTTGTCAACTCAGCATGTAGTCATTCCTTTAGAGATAGAGAATTGTAATACAATTTGCTGTCCACTTACCTCTTTGGAAGAAAAAGCCTCCAAAGTTACAACTGGCTGCTACATTTGGCAGATGGCTGGTGTCACCTGCAAAGGAAGAAAATATTTTCAATCCTAATGCTGAGTCAGTGTCGGTTACTAACAAGTTTCTCAAAATAATTGTACATGGATGGTACATGGAACAAGTGGATTTTGCATCGGAAGGTCAAGTTTGTCACTCGTATAGTTCCTCTGCAGGAGAGGAGTTGCAACAAGATTTAGCTTGCTTGAGTGTGACTAATTACATTAGCCGACTCGATTCTTTTTTTCTATAGGGCCATTAAAGTAATATCCTAATCAGCATAGCATGCATGTGCACCTACATAGTACAGCTCAGTTGACTCATTGATATTTTAAATGTGTCTGCTGCAGTTGGTAGCATTGTGATACTTTGCTAATCAATTTCTGTAACTGTCACTTGTGATTAAAATTACTGTCCTCGAGACAATTTAATGCTTTTGGGCAGAGGAATAATGAAGATGCCTACCTAACTGCAGGGCAGAATGTTTAAAATTCTTCCTGAAGTTACTAGTCTGCATTGATACGGATAGTTGCTGAGTATAGTCTTGTTTGAATTTTGCAAAGTCTTATTTATGTAAGTAGTCCCACTGTTATAAACTCTAACCGTTTATTGTATGTCTCACAATATAAATTGTTCTTCCTAGACTGCAGTTCCTGGAGTCATGTGATTAAAAAGCATGTGAATGAATTTCCAGCTGTCATGGGATCCTTCCCCATTGCTAGAGTGCTAATGGGAGAGAGGATGAAGTACAGGGGGATAGAGACCCATCAGTCCCTCTGGGAAACTGGCCCCAGGAATGAAAGATGTTCACCTGTTGGAAGGCAGTGAACAAGATCAAAATTCAGAAAAACTTGTTTCTTTTTCGTAAGAAGATTTTCATACAAGTCAGCTGGGTCAGTCCAGAGGTTTCTTTATACCAGGATCCAGCCAATGACGGATGCTTTAAAACAGCATATAGGAACAAGGCAAGGAGAAAGCGATGCTTTTCTCACTTTGTTCCCAGCCCAAATAAAACCTACTTACTCACAACAAATGATATCTTAGGAGCTTCCTGAGATAGAGGCTCTCTCTGTATCTACTTCTTGTTGTTCCTGCACAGCAATACTGTACCAACAGCCATTTTTCTGTCTTACCAAGGTGTGCAAACATTGCATTTCCCTTAATGTCAAACCTTGAGTTAATTGAAATATGCTTGATTATTTTTCCAAAATAAAGAATCCCAAGTAGCCTAATTTTTAAGATTCTGTATTTTTTTTTTTTCTCTATAGCAATGCACAGATGGCTATGAATGGGATCCCATTAGGCAGCGGTGCAAAGGTACAGTAAATAACTTTCAAAGACAGAGTTGCCATTGGTATTCTTTACGTATTATCATTACACACCCCTGTTGTGGACAAGGAGGTGTACTTGCATGTCTCATTGCTTTATTTGTGTTAATGGCTGTTGCAGAAGGTTCGAATGTTAAAAGCATGACTTGTGTTGTTGCTAACCACAGATATTGATGAATGTGAAATAGTCCCAGATGCATGTAAAGGTGGGATGAAATGTGTTAACCACTATGGAGGATACCTCTGTCTACCTAGAACAGCGCAAATTATTGTAAATGAGCGAGAAGAAGCAGCAGCTGAATCCACTAGTGGTCGAAACAATGTCATTCGACGGACTCCAGCTGATCCTCACCGTGCCCCTCCAAACCCAACTCATCAAATTCAGTGTGCAGCTGGGTATGAGCAAAGTGATCACAATGTGTGCCAAGGTAAGCAAGCTGCCGTATGTTTTACTTTCAGTATAATTGGAGTGTATGTGAGAAAAAATCTAATGTCTAGAAAATGCATATAGATGTTTTCTAAAGACTTACAAAACTATGTATTTTTCAGTAAGTGAATGCTGAATGGAACAAAAATTGACTACCATATGAACTTTTGCTTAAATCAGCTTGTAATGCAGAATGCTACAGTGTTTTTATTATGTATGATGAAGCAGTAGGAACCAAACATCTGAACAGCTTGTGCTCTTCTGATCTCTATGGAAGTAGTTCTACACAGACCCTGCCAGCTTACTTCCAGTCATAGTCTAGCCAGTCTCTGAAACTATGGCAATGAAGAGCTTTCATCTGAGTGTACATACACCACACACAGTGCCAAAATTCTAAGGGTATTAGCAATGTTAATTGTATGCATTCAGGAACCAGACTCAAAAGCAGTACTGTAAACTAAGACCGTTTCATTTATTATTTTATATAAATAGTTTACTCTTATACTTGCTGAAGTAACAAATGTTTCGTCCACTGTTTTGTTTTCTTTCATAAAAATATATTCTACTCCCTGTTTATAAACCTGGTTTTCAAGCACATTAGCGGAATACTCGTGCAAACACAGGGCACAGCTTGACCCCATGGTTCATCTTTTCCACTTTGTGGCCCATAACAGTATAATCATATAAAATAGTACTTGAGTGACTATAATCAGGGCAAGCTGTAATATACAGCGGTAGTCCCTTTCTCCCTGGTATTCATGTATACAGAACATTATTTATCACTCGTAAGTAAATTCCCTGTCATTCTGAAGCATAGTAATCATCATGGAGGCTGAATAAGTTATTTTTGTAGGCAAACCCTCAGAGTTGCATTTCTGGCTTATCTGCTAATGTTCAACATTTCTGTCACTCTAATTCAAGAATGTCAAGTAAAGAACCTACCGCAGGAAGTCAGTACCACGATCCCCTTAACCCCAAGTGTTCACTTAGGGTTACCAAAGGAAAATCAATGCCAAGGATAGCAAATATTTTTTTCCTTAGTTTAACTTAGCAAAGTAGCAGCAGAACCAGGAACAGAATACCGCACTCCCTCCTTCAGGTGATGCTGCATTACTGTGGCTGGCGCTTGTCTTCGCTGGCGAATTGCAATAAACTGCTTCAACTTTAGCATGTAACAACACTTTTGGTTTATAAAAATTGCAAGTAATGCTAGAAAATTTCCAAACACAAACATCACTTTTTGCTACGATGGCTTTAGGTGTACAAATTGGGGATAGCACAGGAAAGTTTAACAAGGTGTAGTACCAATGCTTTATATTCCAAATAAAGGTTGAGAATGAGGGTTACCTTAGAAACTGACAAGTGGTTGAGATTTTTGTTTTGTTGAGAAGATCGATGGCCATACACTACTATTATTTTACTCCATGCTCTGGCTTCCTGAAACTTGCAAGTAAATACTTATATTCCATTCACAAATCTTTAGTTAATTTATAACAACAACTAACTGTTGTTATAGTACCAGAACTTTTTAACTAGCAGGCACACAAACCATGGTGAAATCTTGGTCTTGACTGAATCAGAATTTAGCTACTAATTTCCTCACGCCAACATTTCAATCTAAATGCAGAAAACATAGAAATATTAGGCTTTAAAAGCTGAAATGTATTGTACTGAATGAATTCCAGCTGGAAAAAGGGTAGTGGACAGTGTGCTTGAAATAAAGGATAAAAGACTTTTGGAGCACTTAAAGCACGCATTCAGCTTCATGATCTTCATGCTTTTCACTGCTGAAAATATCTTATAAAAGATAATCTTGATCAGCAATGGTCCCACTGTGGATTTATTTAATTATGGTTAAAAGACTTTGCTATGATAACTGCTTGAGGCTCCTAGGGAGTGTAACTTACACATATAGTCACACTTAAGCTTGTTTTATTGTTTAGTAAATCAAATATGAAGTCCAGCTCCTTCTAATTGTTTGCAGATGTATGACATTTTCCTTCCAGTCCAGCAGCACTAAGTATTTTATAACCAATGTGAAAGTGCGGAGACCTCTGTTTAAAACAATACCATACTCTGAGGAGCTGTATTATTGACATCATACTAGAGTATGAGGGGCCTTCTGTTTTAATACAAATATCCACTCCCTTTTTAAACATTAAATAGCGAGGGTATGACAGGCCAAACACACTCACGTTGGTTTCTGTGCTTAGAATAAACATGCATAAATGACACAAGTCCTGCTGGACTTTAAAAGGCTTCAGTGATGTGCTGAGCTTCATCGTTAGGTAAGGCATGATGCAGCATGGCCAGATCCTATTTCTAGTGACAGGAATGAGAAACATTGAGGTGCGTGATTCTCTGCACTTCTTAATCTACCAAAACATGGCCATATGCCTGAGTTACAGGAGATACTTAATACCTTCTTAACTTCTGATCTGAAGAAAACAAGTGACAACTACGGTATTTATCAGTGTTGAGCTTTCTGTGTGTAATGCATGCTGTTACTTATTAGAGACCGTGTAACACGTGAATAGCACAGATGGCAGGTTGATAGCAAAGCACACTGTCTTGCAGAGTATAACTCCATGGAAATGACTGCAGCTTCCTATGATATACATCATGTTTCTAATCATTAGTAATTATAAAAATGTTCTTGTATAACTGTGGTGATGTTAGAAGTATGGGTAGCAAAAATTTCCTGGGAAATTCTTAAGATACTGTATGTGAGCAGAAAGTGCCAGGAACCCTCAAAACTAATGAAAAGATGCGAGGAGGTTATTCTGGAGGAAGATCTCTTATGTAGAATACGTACAGAGCGCAGAGTTTTGTGCTTCAGTTTAAACACTTTAACTCTATCTTAAATTCTGAGTTTATGACCTTAACTAATCCTACCTCTCCCTATCTTTGTATAGTCGGTTCACACTTCACTGCCACTTATAAATGTGCCTTTAACTCAAAAGGGCTGCTGAATTGGTCACTAAGGTAGATTCCCATGCATGGCACCTGCCAGCACTTTCAGGAAGCCAGTCAAATGTTCTCACGTCTCAATGTGAGAGTATTGCTCAAATTGGGAAAAGCAATAAACAGAGTAAGAACTAGTTTTAAGCAAATTACTGAGTTAGCTAATATTCACAGACACTTTTTGCCTCATAAAAAAAATAAATAAACAAACATAAATAGCTGCACTATGTTGTCTGTATACAAGACAGAATTTTATTTCTACTGTGTTGTTAGGCGCTCTGCGATTTGAGTCTGCTCCTATTGACGTCACAAGAAAATCACCCAATTAATTCAATTTTGTCAAATCTAGTCTGCAAGAAACTACTAGCTCTTCCTAGAATGTTAATGACACTTGAATAAAAAAAGGCCACGCAAAGGTACCAAATAACATGTAAACTTAAGAGTCTGGGTGTGCCTCAGGCAGAGTTCTCTTCATTGACATTTTGGCTGGGGTGCGGACTGCAGTTCTGAAATGCACCTCCTAATGAGCTCTACTTAACACCCTTTGATTTGCCTCGCTGAGCGGTCTTGGAACATGCAAACCAGATCCCGTCCAGATGAAACTAAACCTGAAGTGCACTGCAGGAGTGCTGCTAATACGCCACAACCACTAACAAGCATTCAGGCTCCAGGACCAGGCTAGACAGAGCCCAGGGACCCTCGGAAATGCATGTACTTAGACACTGGAGCCTCTGCACCAATGTGTCTGATCTGTTCTTATGGCTCCACGCTATTTGCTAACATAGATATAACCTAAAATACACCTATAATAGTTTCTTAGGCTGGCCCCAGGAATGCTTTGGAGACACTTTTGTAAAATATTACATGTCGTTAGAAGAGTACAGCATCCCAAGTTTTCCCACTTCTTGTATTTAAGGAGTAATGCTTTCAGGACTACTTTTAAAAGAGCCCGAGTTGTGACAAGTTTAGTTCCAGAGTTGTTCCTCTCAACAACACAAGACCTAGTGTGTTGTTTCCTCAACTAGTTTGAGGAAGGAGAGAGGAGAGAGGCTGCAGTAGGAAAAATAAGGTCTAGTTATCTGGTTTAGGATGCCGTTAGTTAATCCAAGTGCTTTCTCAGGCACAGTTCATATGTACATATGTTTGCTGAAGTACTTTAGCAAGTGGAGAATAATCATTGCCAGCAGTAGCCACCCTAACACACTGACCTGGTCGCACGTGCCATTTGAATGCTAATTGCTTGGAAAAGCTGTAGGAATTTTGCAGGTACAAGAGAATCTGCAGAAGGATACCAGCTGACATTTTCACAGCTCTTTGTACTGAGTGTTCATTGATGCCAATTAATTTCTTGTACATTTGGGCACATCATGCAGAGATCATCTTTCATCAGCCCATCCTGAACCAATTGTTCAAGCTGTTAATCTGTGAAACCGCTGCGTTTTGCTGCAAAGAGCCCTTTCTGGAGCAACTCTGTAATAGCCTAGAGGGACCAGAGGGGAGGTCACAAAATAACATCTTGTTTTGAGGCCCTGAGGGCCTGTTTTTGGGCATTTTCAAAATTTGGCCACTCTGAATCATCTTCCCATCTGTGCTATTTGCACAGCTGTGAGTGTCATGTCAAGACCTTGGATAGATAGTCTCTGTTCTGTCTGACCATTTTACTGTGAACATCCATCACAAGCGTAAATACTAGCAGCTGCTTCACTTCCTTTAGTTACTTACTGCTTTTCCATTATTCTGACCCCTGCAGGAATATGCTCGGTACATTGCAGCTAAAGATTCATACCATATGCTAATCATGCTAAGTGGCCTAGATTCAGGCAAGCTTCCGAAAGTTGTATTTATCTTAGCTTCTTGAATTGCGATTATGCAGGCAAGCACTAGACTTCAATTTTAAGTAAACTCATCAGCACTTCTTATGGCTTCTTATTCAAGAAAAGTGGGATCATACAGTAGTCACATCGACTGTCATACTTTCTGGTTTAATTTGTTGACTGTAAAGCCTGTTTGTTTAGTAGCTCTGAGGAGGCTAATGTTTTGACAGACAAAACATAGCAAATGTATTCAGAAGCCACATGGCCTGAAAAAAGTCCAAACTTCCAACCATCTGTCCTCCTTCAGAATTTCATTGTCTAAGCTGGAGGTCTTCTTCATAATGCAATCAAGAATAACAGCAGATAGCAAAGGGGAGGAATGTGCTTATGTCTGATCCTGACTGGGCACCCCAGTATACTTGGCACCCCATTAAAAGGCACAGAGTATTTATTTATTGCCTCAAGGAATTCCCTGTATCTGTTGCAAACACAAGCACCCTAAAAGTCAGTAAACCCTACAAGGAGTGTAGCTGTTACCTGTTGCATTCAGTAGCATCAGATAACACAAAACATGATTTGTGAGAGCACGGGCTCGCTTTTGTTCTGTTTCAATACCTGCTGTCAATGAATTGTGGTCTACAGAGTTGCAGTGATAAAGGAAGTTTCCCAGAAAGTAACAGCAGTGTGATAGTATCCTGGCAGCTACTTTTAACACCTGTCTCAGATAATTGTATAGTGATACTATTGCCACTTTGTGGATAGATTCTTTCTGCCATACTTGTATGAAAGAATTATAGCAATGTTCTCAATGTGTTTGCTTTGAGCAGATCTGCAGTTATTTCATCCCGGAGTACTGCATTATAGTTCTTTAGCGTGCTGAGAAAGGTTGTGTGCACCTCCTTTCTCCAATTATTTGCTCAAGGTAATTTTCTCTCAACAAATACTTTTTTCTCTGTTTTCAAACCTGATTCCTGCTTCAGATTACTTAGTATACAATGGAAACGCTCTTATCTGTGTTTTATTTTCATTCTTGAAGTATGGATTACTGACTCACCTTTTCTAACCCTAGAACATTTCTAAAGGATCTCAGCATTACAGACACACACTTTTTAAAGATCTAAAACGTTTCTTGAGCATCTGCAATGATGGGATGCTAATTTAGCAAGCTGAAAAACTAGTTGAAGAGCTGAAGTTCAAAACTGTTATTTTCTTATTTTATTCTCTTTCCAAGTGATTTTCTTAATTTCTTTTTCATGCTGGCAAAGGAAGGTGATAGCTACTGTTTGTATTTGCCTTTCTGTGTGTGCCAAAACAGTCCTAAAGGAGGGAACAAAGCTTCCCACAAATACAGAAGTGGTCTGTTTGGTTCATCACTGTATCGCCTAGTGATGCCTACGTTCCTTTGCATATCCTTTACTAAGGAAGACTATCTGCTCGACTATAGCCAAGCAAACCAGTCTCTACCATTACTTGAATTAATTCAGTACGTTGTTTAGGCTTGCTATTTTGCCATTTTCCTATCATCAAGGACAATAAGAACATAGTGTAGTAGGACCCCATACTAGTGAGGTATTTTTGGTCTGGTGGAAACCACAATGAGAGAGTAATTTTTGAGTTCACCTTACCAGGTTGCATCTTAAACAGTCTGCATATTTTGTGGTATAGTCAACTATTCTTGTACAGCACTTTGTCCTGGCAACCCCTTTTGTCCTGTGCATGTGTTACTTTTTGTTCATGTGCTTCGTATAAGTTGAGCTTGGCCATCTCCTTTCACTCTACTTAAGACTATTTATTCTCATTTACCCTCTGTGATGCTTTTTGAGCTATTTTTTCTGGACTGTCATCATTTATGCATGTTCTATAATACTTCATATAAGATTTAAGCATCCTTGCGGCTGAAAGGTTCTTATCACAGGAAAGTTTGCCACATACCTGTCATAAAGTTCAATTGATTCTATCCACAAGATTGAAAGATCTGAACTTGGCTAGTAAGATCTCTCTGCATGTGACAAGAATATATGGAATAGGTAATCAGCCTTATAAGGTTCAGGGATAAAAAGCATGAAATTTCACAAAAATTATATCTGTTTTCATCTTTAATTTGCTAAGTTTCATTTTCATAGCCAGAAAGCAATAGGTTTAGAAAGAAAGCTATTTGCCATAATTAAATATAAAGCAAAATTTAACCTGAAAGAACATATTAAATGCACAAGAATCCTGCTTGTACCTTCTTTCATTTACATTTTAACTTTGCTAAAAATACAAGAGATTTGCAAATTACAGAGCTATGAAGTAGTTTAGCATACACATAGTTATAAAATACTTTTTATGCTCATTCACATTTGTGTTTCATTTGTTGATCTGAAATCATGTTAAAAGTTGGTTATGTTTTAAGTATATTGGGAGAAACGTCTAATCTTTGTTATGTATAATTATATGGTAAAACCTGTAGCTTTGAAGTTATAGGAAAACAGCACGTGTTACACACTAAGCTACAGTGCTAAGAAAAAGTTCATGAGGCTCAGAAGTGAATTAGACCTTCTTTGGCATAATGTATCCCAATCTCTTAATTACGCATTTTTAGAACTAGATATTCAGTAGACCCTTATCTATTGCTGTTACCTGAAAAATGTCCCATAACTATTCTGCAGTTAAAAGGTGGGGGATTGTTTGTCATTTTGGGGTTTTGGTGGGGTTTGTTGTGGGGTTTTTGTGTTGGATTTGTTGGGGGTTTTGTTGGGGTTTGGTTTTTTGTTTGGGGTTTTGTTTTTTTTTTTTACACAGCTTTCTTATTTTCATTTCTTACTGTCCAAAATGCTAGTTTTCAGGAGGCAGGAAAAGCAGTACTTGTTTGGTCAAGGATAGTGGCAATGACCATAGATGGCTAACCACAGAAATAAGAAGTTCATTTCTTAAATAGGATGATAAAGGATTCAGCGCATGAAGTTGTATCTCCTGGGGAGAGATATTTACTTTGGGAAGCTCTGAATCTGTCCTTATTAACTCCCAATTTAAAAAATTCATGCCTCTGAGTGGACGTATCTAGGCATCATTTAAGCCTATTCAAATCAGTTCTGAAAAGAAGACATGGCTGAACTTTCTTTTACAAGCTGAATTTAATCTGAAGTAAACTTCTAGTCTAATGCATGACCCAGTATGATATGATACAAGCAAATCTGACATTGCGCTTGAGCAGGTTTAGTCCATGCCTGAACAGATGTTCTGTGTAATTTCCTGAGTACAAAGAGAACTTGTTCAAGGATTTTTATAGGCATATGCCTGCATGGGTGGGATTTTTATTAACAGGTAACTGGTCATAATGTGTGCAATCAAACTTCAACAGATAGTGAAAGCAATGGAGAGTGCAGTGATTTTAAGGTATCAAGCCTGAATGGCTTCAGGAAGCTTAGGGTTTTTTGTCCGTCAACACCAGTCAAATCTTCAACCTGAGTTTTCACAGTAATTGGTCACTGTCTACCCATGAATCTCTTCTTTCAAAAAAATGGTTTTTATAAAGGAGAACTGGCCTTCTGCAGGCCTCGAAGTAAATAATCATATCATCTACTTTGATACTATTGACACCTAAATTCTACTACCAGCTGTAACTTGCACCAAAAGAAAAACTTTGATAATCATGGAATAGTTTGGGTTGGAGGGGACCTTTGAAGGTCATCTCATCCAACCACACCTGCAATGAGCAAGGATGTCTTCAACTAGATCAGGTTGATCAGAGCCCTGTCTAACCTGACCTTGAATACTTCCAGGGATAAGGCATCTACCACCTCTCTGGGCATCCTGTTCCACCACCCTCCGCATAAAATATTTCTTCCTTCTATCTAGTCTAAGTCTACCCTCTTTTAGTTTAAAGCCATTAGCCCTTGTCCTATTGCAACAGGCCCTGCTAAAAAGTTTGTCCCCATCTTTCCTGGAGGCCCCCTTTAAGTACTGAAAGGCCACAATAAGGTCTCTCCAGAGCCGCCTTCAGGCTGAACAACCCCAACTCTCTCAGCCTGTCCTCATAGAAGAGGTGTTCCATCCTTCTGATCATTTTTGTGGCCCTCCTCTGGACCCGCTCCAACATGTCCATGTCTTTCCTGTGCTGAGGGCTCCAGAGCTGGACGCAGTACTCCAGGTGGGGTCTCACCAGAGCAGAGTAGAGGGGCAGAATCACCTTCCTTGACCTGCTGGCCTTGCTTCTTTGGATGCAGCCCAGGATACAGTTGGCTTTCTGGGCTGCAAGCGCACATTGTCAGCTCATGTCCACACTTTTCATCCACCACTGCCTCCAAGTCCTTCTCAGCAGGGCTGCTCTCAATCTCTTCATTCCCCAGCCTGTATTGATACCAGGGGTTGCCCCAACCCAGGTGCAGGACCTTGCATTTAGCCTTGTTGAAGCTCATGAGGTTCACATGGGCCCATTTCTCAAGCTTGTCCAGGTCCCTCTGGATGGCATCCCATCCCTCAGGGATGTCAACCGCATCACTCAGCTTGGTGTTGTCTGCAAACTTGCTGAGGGTGCACTGAATGCCACTGTCTATGTCATTGATGAAGATACTGAACAGATCAGACAGACTGCTGTGTAAAATTAGTGTTTATATGAAGATTTAGAAGTTTGTTTTTCAATAATTAAAATTCCCAAGAGTTAAAGAAATCTGGGGAAAAAAACAAGGCATCTTACAGGATGAAAAAATACCATGATGCCAGTAAAACAGTAATATGGACAATCAATTACTGCATATTTCTTAGCATTAACATTTTTAAAATAAATCCTTATCAATACTCTAACAGCTGCCTGTTCTAACAGAAGTAGTTAGAAATGGAAAATGCAAGGACTTTTGACAGGTAACAATTTTCTTTACGGTTTTAAAGAGGTTGCCAATAAGCTGACATTTAATAACAGACTTGCATAGTGGAAAGGAATAAAACATGGCAAAGTGAGCAGAAATTTAAGCGTGATTTTAGCTGACTTGACCTAGCTTACAAAACTATCTTGATCAGAAAGATGAAAAAAGCAATCTCTCTTGTCTAGAATTTTGGGTATCTGGGCTGCATTAGAAAAGAACTGGAATTAAATACACATTTAGAAGCAACAAACAGTTCAGTATTTGGAGATGGTTCATTGAAGTTGATAAAAGATAGCATCATTTCAAGAAATAGATATCTTTGTCAAGTGTCTTAAAAAAAAAAATAGTTACTGAGTTATACATCAATTTTGAAACCATTTTGTTTTGCGCCTGCGTTACCAGATCTTACTTGTACTTTTATATCTTGTAGTATTTAAAGCACTTTCTTAGTAGATGAATTTGTTCTCAAGGGACTTTCTTATCAGGAACAAGTTCTGCACATAGCTTTTAGATGATAAAGGTGAACCAGATAAAACAATGTATTGCCTGCCATGCTTGGGCTATTTAAAAGCAGTAGTATTTCAATAGGCATTGTTGCAGTTAGTGCATAGTCACATCAGTAATAAGCAATGCTTTGGAGCACCCACGGATCTGCCCCATAGGCTGTGGAAGATACGGTACTTTATTCCTCCCAGAAGTTGTTGCAGACTAAATCAGGACAGTGTGCAGAATCCAGAAGTCATTCCCATTTCCCAGGGTTAAATTAAAACCACATTCTTATCTAAAGTCATCCTGCTTGTATTTGCTCTGCATCTAGATCCTTCTCAATCTTATCTGGCTTAATGTGAAGGATCAAGACAGATTTTCTTTCCAGCTCACTCCTTGTGTGTTACTTGAGTAGAAAAGAAGTTCAGGATGGTTTCAAGACCCTAAGATATTGCCACCACTTCTAGGCCCAGTGGTTTTTTTACCTCATGGAGAAAGCACTGAACAAGCAGATAAAAATGATAGGCTTAAGTCAACAACCTTGTACTGATTGAACACTTCTTGGGCTTCTGGGGTTTGCGGAAGCAGGAGAGCATTACAGCTCAAATGAGCCTGAGTTGGAAGAGAGTTATAACCGTCCTCCTGATATGGTTTCTGCACTGTAGAAGTTAGGTGCAGGAGAAAACCACACATTTTTCCCATCGTAAACACCATTTGACTTATTTAAACAATCCAGAAAATGTGTTCATATGTTTTAATCTATTATTCAGCATGCAGAAAATGATGATTTTAGGGAGGGGGCTGCTTTTTTGTGTGTGTTCCAAGATAAAGTTTTCCTGTATCAGAAACTGTGGCTCTATATGCCTATAAATGGGAAAATTCCCCATTTCTAGTAGATATTTTTATGAAAAGGTTTTTTCATTATGTATTTAAATCAAAATGTACTCTCCATTATGATTACACTCAAATTTCACTATTCACCGTTAAGGGAATCTCTTCCTTACTATGTATGCAGATTTATAACGCTCCAGGCACCTTTGAAATAAATTGAAAGCACAGCCATGTAATAAAGCCAAAACCAGAAACTAGCCAAGGAGATCCACCCAGCAACACCCTCGAACACCCTCAGCCTCTTCCCCTAAGCACAGCTTTAGAGCACTAGTCTTGATCTTGTCTCTGCTTTCTCCACCCTCGTGAAAGCTTCCTGGGGGATTCCCCAGCTAGCAGAGAAGCCGGAGCTGTGCAAGTGGCTGTTCGTGATGCAGAAACAGTTCAATTTTGCTTAATTTTCTTACCTATCAAACAGCTTATAACGAGTGTGGCCATTTGCAGTACTGCTCAGCCCATTTCAAGGGGAATATTGCACAATAGAAGCAGCTCACAGCAGGAGAAAGCAAAAGTTAGGGGATGAGGAGAGATTTTAACAACTGAGAAAAGAGGTAAGTGTGGCAAAACCATACAGAAATAATGAAGGGGTTGGAGAAAGCAGACTTGCAACTGCTGTTTCCCACTTTGAAACAAAACAATTCAGAGCTTCATTTATGATGCTGAAAGGTGGTATAGTTGGAGGACCCCAGAAAAGAAAATGCTTCCTGAACTTACTGCTATAGGATATGAGTGAGGCCAACAATGGAAGAACTTAATTAAACAAAGGTCTGGACATGCTATACGGTGAGATCAGAAGTTAAAAAAGAGCAACTTTTAAAAGGAATAAAAAAAACTAATTTATATGTTTAAGGCAATCTTTAATTATTAAAGAACGTCAGGATGAGGTTAGTTGTTGGAAAGTAGATTGGCAGTATCTGTACCCTTCTGAGGTATCTCATGCTGCCCATTTTAAGAAAGCATAGTATATTAAATGTTCCATCTTTCTGCATTTGGTGACTGCTACCTGTTGATTGAGCATAAAACCTATTCCCCAAAGCTTTGATTAATCGGTCTGGTGGACATCCTATGTTCAGTACTGCAATGGAATCATTCCCTGCCCTACAAGCTGGAGAAGGTTGAGACTTTTTTTAGAGAGCACAAACCAGCCTAGCTTTGTTGAAACTCAAAACCATTGGGAAATTCAGACAAAAGTTTCTTTAATTCTGACAAAATGATGTATAGATAATCTGATCTGATTGTTAGCTGTCAAATGCAATCTTAAGCATTTCTATATCAAAAAGAAATCAGGTATTAGTATCAGAACACTTTCATCATAGGAATCACAGTTTGTTATTTTGGGGAATAGCATGCAATTCTGAAATTCAGTGACATCATTTTGTACTGCCACAGCTTTCAAGGGACTTACTTAGGCTTTGCTCTTCTGGACAATATATGCATATAGAAGGAAATCTGTCCTGCTCTGAACAGCTTAGTGGTACATGCGCTTGCAAACCATAACAAGCATACACTTTACACAACACTATCACTGTGTTTAGTGTTGTATTTGGGACAAAAGCAGCAGCAGCTTGTATCATTCTTTGCATTTGATTCTTTGTTTTAGTATCTGTCATGTCCAACCTAGCCAAAAACTGGCCTCAGCAAATTCTGGCTCATAGATGCTGTGGGAGCCCCGGGGGCTCCATATACATGCCTCATCTGTGACCAAACAGGGACTAAGGAGCCGTTTCACAGCGCCTTGTCCTCAGGGTGGAGTCACACTCCTACAACAGCTATGATCAGTAGGCTGAAAGCAAAATATTGAAGAGACTAAAGGGACCAATTGGGATCTTCACAGACTGAATGGCCACTCAGGGGGTTCAGCCAGAAAGAATGATCCTAAGTGTCTAAAAATATGAAAAACAGCAAAAAGGCGACACAAAAATGTCTCTTTCATTTGCCCGTAACATTCCAAGCAGGACAGCCGTGGGATCTGCTGGGATCAGCTCGAGACAGCCTTTGCATAACACCACAGAAGCTTCACCAACTAGCATGCACTCCAGCTTTATGGCATAAAGTTACAGAACTATCTCTGTCACAAATTCAGATTCAAGACAGCATTACTGTCCCATTGGGATGCAACTGGGATGGGCTGGGTAGACAACAGCCCTTAAAAACTGGAATGATAATATGCAGGTTTTTCCATTCCTATCATTTGTCCTTAATTTGAAAAATTAAATGCTTATGTTCCATTGTTAACTATTCTTAGCGCTAATTTCACAATTTAGCCCAGTAATAACCAAATGGCTTCCTTACAGGTTTTTTTTCTCTCAGTTCACAGCTGTCCTGAATTTATTTAGTTTGGTGCTTAGGTTGCATAAAAAAAAAAAGTTTTGTGACTCAGCCTCCATAAATGTTTTAATCAGAAACCTCACTTGACTCAACTACTGCCTGAAGAACACTATCTGTAAAAAGTTCGAGGAAAGAAAGGTAGTACAGTTCTTCATTCTGGTGAATAGCTTAAAGTATATTTACAGCATCACAGGATAATTCAAGTGAGAAGGGATCTCTGGACGTCTCTAGTCCAACGTCCTGCTCAAAGCAGGGTCAGCTCTGTGGTCAGACCAGGTTCATCAGACCCTCAGACCAGGGAGATTTATGCAGTCAGGTCTTGAAAAACCCTGTGGATGGAGAGTGCACAACCTTTCTGGGCAACCTGTTCCGCTTCGTGACTGCCCTAATGGTGAAAAAGGTTTTTCCTTATATCCAGTCAGAACCCCTCCATTCAATTCACCCTAGACTGGTAGAGACAGACAAAAGAGATGTGCTAAAGATGCAGACTTTCTCCTTTTTTTCTCCCCTTCATTTTTCAAGCTCCTTTGCATTGGTCCCTTGGTTTTACTTAAACTATTTAGAATTATTTATGATTTCATTTGGCTGTAGCACAGAGAGGGTGCCAGTCACCAGTGAAAGTTTCCTTCTGGAAGGCACTGTATACACAGACGCAGCAAAAGTGCTCACCTGAGAAAGCCTTCCATCTTCATACTTTTGAACATTTGGTTTGCATTTCTTCTTTACTCCATTTTCTTCAACAAAATTAAAAAATACACCTTCTTGGGTTTTACCAACCACTAAGAGTATTTCCTGCTGTACTTTTCAGAACTGAAACTATTATAAAACTGTGCTGTATTTATGTGAAAGACTGGTTTGTTTTCTTACAAAGGGTGAAGGTGAGGAAGTACTTTCCATGAGGGAAGGTAACACAATTCTGAGACAGCCCTGAATAGCACAAACATTTCCATAGAAAGCAGACTAGCTAGTGAGAAGCCAAATGTCGCTCCCAGCCTCCCGTGGCCCAACTTTTGCTACAAGTGCATCTCTGCAGCTTTTTCAGTTTCAGAGTGTAAAAACAACAAAAAAAAAGGAATATCAATGCGTATCCAAAAACCAGGAAAAAGTACAGTTTCACACATCAGTATCTATGCTACTTACTATGCAAAGCTCTGAATAAATGCAAAGCTTTATTTGTAGCTAGTGCCCACCAAACTTCTTAAAGTACTGGAAGTATATCAAGACTGATTTTAATAAACCCACTGCTTATACTTTGAGGTGTCATATTAAGACACATGTAGTTGACTTGCAGCATTTAAAGCACATGCTTGGATCCCAGCAATTTCACTAACATCTTTGCACACGCCTAAATTTACACAATTACTTAATGCTGTCCTGAATTAGTCCTTCACCTTGTTGCTAGGAACTTTTATTTTAAAAACCCTCACTAAAAGACTTGCCAGAGCAAGCCTGTAATACCAAGAGCAGACCAAGCCTATTCACGGGTGGGTAGGAAATGCTTCAAAGTATACGAGGGAGTAGCCTTGACCTGAAGGAACGGTGCTGTTTGCTCAGCTTGCAGTTACATTGCCGGGACATAGTTTTCAGATAATTCTGCTGAGTATCCCAGCTTGTCTCACGTCTAGCAGTGCTGTCCCTTTTAGATACTCTTCATATCATTTTTGTGTCTATTTAATTCTTTATTCTCTCTTCCTCTTTTCTTTACTTAAACTGGCAACAAGTGCCAAAAACTGACTGAAAACAGCAATTCACGCTGTGATCCTGGATGAATTGCTATACAATTAGCAACATTACAATGTGAGTTTCAAGATGTTAATGAAATAAAGCTGCTCCTACAGGAAACTAGATACTTTACAGTTTATCATTTATGGTGACTCTAAATAGGATTGTGAACAGTTTACAGTGCCAGATGAAAAAATATTGTCACTTTTACTAATTACATACTTCATGCCACTTCTGTAGGAAGTGATGCCTGGCTTGACTAAAATAATCATCTCCTCAGTATTCTCTCTGTAAAATCTTATCCCTTCTAGAAAGTGAATTGCAAAATTGTTATGATCTGAAAATCAGATACATTCTATTCATTATGAGGAGCAGAATGATGCAGTAGACGTGGCCAGTTTGGGACAGAATGACACGTAGCTGTATGGTCACAGAGAGTTCTTTCTGTGAACTTCTCAGATTCATTTTCTGGCTAAAGAGGTTTTGCTCTCTACTACCGGACATTTCAGACAAACATGCGTACATGTAATAAGTATGAAGCCTTATGGGGTAAATAAAAATTACTGCACAAGTAAGAGTAATAATAAATCAAGCCCAAGCATTTTAGGTCAATATGCAGAATTAACCTATTTACTAAATGTTCTGTAGATAAGAGATCATTGTTCTTTGCTTTGAAAAGATTTCTGGGTTTAATATGTATTCAGCCATTACTTATCTATTATGCTTTGCTTCCTCTTTATTTTCCTTTCATTGAAAATGAGACCTAACTCCCTAAAAATCATTTGGACTTGATCCTAAAACACACTGAACACTTCCCAGTCCTTTTGAAAATACTAGGATACAAGAACTTTCATGACTTATTTTTCATTTTCCTGAGGTGTTTTTGAAACTTTGAAATCAGTTCAGAAGATCCTATCTTGTTATTATCTGAGACATTGTATTTCTTTTCTTTCATATTTATCTTTTTGCCTATCCATTAGATCTCCAAAGCGTACTAATAGTCCATTAGATCCTAAATAAGTTTAGATACAGATCTGGCTACAGGGAATGTTCAGCTAACTGCTAGAAACCAATCTTGTGAGTGGTCTTCTACCAGTGTTTTGCCCATTTCTTGGTAGCATGTGATTAATTAAAACTAGCCTCTAAATCAATGGAGTTGGTTAGGTGCTATATACGAGAGTTTTCAAGTTACTTAAGCCTCCATGTTTACAGTCTGTTAGAAAACTTCCTTTCCTCTTCAGTAGTCCCTGTCTGGAAAACTTGTATTTTGCAAAAGCTTTTAAAATTCTTTACAGGCCACAAAAACCTACCAGGCTGGTTCTTGCTATCCTTTGAAATCCTCCACTCTCTCCTCTCTTAGACTGTAGGTTGTTTGGAAGTGGCACTGTCTTTTGATTCAGAGTTTGCATATCAGCAGAACAGTGAAATCCTTATCCATGACAAGACCTTCTGTAAGCTAACAGCACAGAGAAATACAAGTACCGTGTTAGACCTCTTAAACATACTCAAGAAATCTTAAGTCGATTAGCCTGGGAAAAGGCTTAATGTTGCAAACAGTGGCATGGATTATTCACTCTAACAAAAATCATAGTAGCATAAATAATAATAGGATTGGCAAAATTATCAAAAAACTTATTTTAAAACACTTTCACTTCAGAATTTTAAGCAATTGTCCCCCTTATCCTATTAGTAAGGAATTAACGTGCTTGTAGATGTTTACTTTTCCTCCACTATAAATAGACCATCTCACTAATACTTAGGTACATATCTCCTTGCTTTATTCTTTAATTCTATTCTTTGCTCTTAGCATTAATTACTTTGATATAATTAGTCTCCCCTAGATTCATCTTCTGTCAGTTCATCTCTTGCCTCATCAGTTATTAGGAGAGAGCACTTCATGATGAAAGAGCCACCAGTCATTTTTTTTTGCCATCCAGCAAATGAATGAGCATGGCATGGACTTTCCCCCTGAAGTGCACAGCTGCAAAGCCGAATGGACAATCAATCATACTGGAATTAAATCCATCTGGAAGGCATTTGAGGCAGCAAGACATCTATGAAAACCTTAAGTGTGATTGACAGCTTTTTCCAATAACTTTGATGAAAGTCTAAATTGAGAAATCTCTTCTCCCATCCTACAAGAATTTATGAGCAAAATTTATTTTGACCAACCAATATTGGCCTGTATTCAACAGCATATGAGGCCCTTATGTTCCCCCGTAGGCTTGTGCTCATTAGTTAACCTCTGCAATGGTTGTGGCAAGGCTAGATTAGATTTTAATCAAACATTTATGACTGTCTACTTAGAGCACCAAGCAATGAAACAGTTATGCTGAGTAATGTACTGATAATGTTCTGGGCATCCCTCAGAAATGCCGAGATACACACAGGCTACATATCCTTAGCAATTAGCTCATACACTCAATTTGCAAGAAAATTAAAATCTGGGACATTGTACCTTTTAAAGAGGGAATGGAACAGACTGAAAATCAAGCAAAATACCTTCTGAAAAAAAGATGAAGAGAAGGAAGGGCCTGAATGCTACCTTCTCAGGAAGGATGGCTAAAGGTTCTCACTCATCTTTCTTCCTCGAGCCAGGAACAAGAAAAACATCTCATGCCACAAAGTATTAAAAAACTTGTCCAGTGAATCTGTCAGGGCCTGTTCCTTCCCTTCCCCATGTTAGCTACAAAGCCGATTCCTATTTATTCCTGCAGGTCTCTGGAGGCAAAAAGCCTGGTTTGGATGGGCATCTGTACTAACCATTGTCCCACAGCAGATCTCCTACATGCATACTAGGCTCTGTGCTGCTGGTGCTTTTCAGTGCCTGCCAGTGACCCAGAACCAAAAGGCTTGCCTGACATTGAGCAATTGCTAATACCAGTATACCCCTTTGAAGACTGAAATGGTTAGATTTCCTCAATGTCCTTGGCTATACTGCCTACTTAACATCAAGATGTTCTGGGGAGCGCCCACGCTTTGTCACCACCACAAATAGTTTCAAAAACAACAATTTTCTTTAATTCAGTTGTAAATTACTCTTTCAGGAATTTTATCAACTTGCATGGAGTAGAAGGGATTGTCAGAAGAGCTGCTTGTCCTTTCATGACCATCTTGCAAAGGCTGATTTTCTCACCAAACTGTGTTTTGAGAGTGTTTCTCCCCCAGTGCTCACTTACCTGTGTTCTGTACGTTTTAAGATCGTCTTGAGACTTGCACAGTGCTGTATCTATTTTAGATTGTTTTTATTGGCAACTAACGTATACTACCATGCACCCATGTGAACAAAATTACAGAGCCCAGACAACTTTTGTACAGAGTTCCTTTGGCCACAGCTTCTCTGTGGGTTTCATTTGGCAGAAGTGATATCAAGCAGAAGTCTTTCGCTCAGCTTCTGATGTAAACTAAAATACACCTTATAAATAGAAAATACAGACACTGAGAGCAGTGCCTTTGGGCAAACAGCCACCTTTGGGCTATGGGAAAAATTCAGTTAGATATGATTCATAAATATAATGAATAGGGTGCCATAAACTTGCTCTGCTCTTCACAAACAAAGGCGCATTCTCTGCCTTGAAAAATTAGAAGGGCAGAACCCAGAGGAATAGGGAAAGAAAAACAGGAGGAAAATAAAAGTGGGAGATTTAAGGGGGAGGAAAAAAAATGTCGGCTTGAGTTGTCAGAGTGGAAAGTATAATTTCGACAACCATCAAACAATACATGAAGTAAAACAAGGGGCTTTGTTAGGTACTGCATCCCTTTGCCTCTCACTTCTGATGCGCTCCAGGTTTAATTTAGCAAAATTTGAAGTGTAATACATTTCAAAAAGAAGTTAATTTGTTCTTTAAGCTCTCATTTAGTTGAAGGCTCCTATTGATTACAGCTGGAGCTGGATCAAGCTTGTGCTGACTGTGTTCTCCTGGCAGACTCTCATTTGTAAATACCTTTCATCTCATCCAGCAGTGATAATGATGTGGCAGCAATTATTTAGCTGCTGCATTAGGCCTTCTACTTTATGCTAGCCAAGTACCCTGAAGTCAGACCATAGAAAGGGATGCTTACATTTTATTAGATCTTATGATTTCTTCCGAAGAAATTGTAACAGCTCTATTGTAATTTAAGTAGTCATTTCTTTCTTCACTCTCACTGACAAATTTGGAAGCAAAGGACCCTATTCCACCATATTTAGCAAGTTTAAACATGTTACAAATAACCTTGTTATCTGATAGCACACCCCAAAGGAAAACCCCTCAGAACTTCAATTTTCCCAGGTTTCTGAGTATCCTGTCTACTGATCAAAGATGAAGCAGAAAAAAAGGGGGCAGGGTAGCCTTCGTTACTCTCTGAATGGATTTACACACTTGCTTAATACCGTGGAAATAGAGGAAAATAAAGCATGGATCTTGTCAAACATAAGAACTTAGCAAATAAGGAGCATTAGAAACAGCACTAATAGCAAATAGAGCTGAAGTATCTATTGCCAAGTCAGTGAGAGATCCCACGTCCTGCCTGGCAATCAGTCTAAATACATCCTTTCTCCCACTTCATGTGACCTTTTTAGGCCAGCAATGTTGTGTGTTAGTTTAATATTTTAAAACAGGAACTTTACTAGTATTTGGCCTACTTTTTTTTAATTTATTTTCTAAACAAATGATAGCCGCTCCCTTCTCAAACTAACCTTTTAAGCTTCGCCAGAAGTCTGTGAAGATCACAAGGTATAAAAAAAAAAATAAAAATCACATGCTCAGGGAAAGAAAAGCAGGTTACTGCATTTCACCATCCCGACAGCCCTGCAAGCAGACTTCAGGAGTACTCTATTTACGCTAGGAAACACTGCCGAAATCTCATTTTCAGTGAAAAGTGCCAGGATTATGGTAGCACAGCATCTATTCTGAGGCAAACCCATGTAACTTCCCAGCCAAAGACCAGAAAAGAAGAAAAAAAAAAAAAAAAAAAAAAAAAAAAAAAAAAAAACACCACCTCATAATTAAAAGCCATTTACCTTTTGCAGTGTAATTTAAAGACTGCGTGGCATACACTAGGGAAGGAAGGCAGCATCACAGATGGAAGCAAAGTGGAAGAGAAAGGAAGTAATGCATCAGTTCAAAGCTTCATTCATTTTTATATTTTTTCCCCCCTTTTCAGCTGCCTGCCACTCCCAAACAAACATGTGGGAGATGTTCTAGTGCTGAAAGCTATGGCTCACTCCTTTATTTAGCTATTCTATGTGATAAGTCAATTCAGTTTGGACATACCAAAGACAATACATAACTGAGATGAAATACTGCAGTCCAGACTTGATTATTACAGCTTGATCCCTTGTTAACTCTATTGAGTAAATAGAAGAAGGATGCTTTTCCTGTACCTTCATATTCATGAAGTCACTGAGGTTGGGTAACTTTCCCAAGTTCATGATAGTTGCTAACACTTTTGCAGTCCAAATAAAGAAACCACACAAGGAAATATAAGTTGCACTGCATTCAATATTTTATTTTTTTTTCATACATTTTCTACATTAATACTTTGCCTTACTTCTATTTTGTTGTGCCACAATGTCCAGGAGTACTAAAAGACAAGTCTACAAGGAACTTTTGCTTTGCTGTACTCTCAAATATGAGAGGGGAAATGTTTCGGCATACCAAAAGAAGTCATGCTGTTTTTCATGAAAATCTCATTAATTTAAACGTTCTACCTCACATATTTGCTTAAATGTAGGTCTTGGCTCTTACATATATTTTTGCTGTGCAAACAAGTATTTGTGCAGGTTGCCTTCACTCAACTGTGAAAACTTGTTACCAGGGCAATCAGTCCAATATACTTAACATGAAAGGGCCAAAGGAAAATTTAAAAAGGAACGAAAAAATCCAGCAATAAAGAGGGAGTTTATGGGCTGCTACAGAGTTGTACAGAATTATAGATGCTACTCCATGACACTACTGGATAGGGACTGCACTGTTAGAGTGCAGCTCTCTAGCTTAACAGGTTTTGCCACTCCAGAAGTGAGAATTTTCTCCAAATATTTAGTCTTTTGGTACCTACTGACCTGATATTACGTAACAGATTTTCTGCTGGTATTTACCACCGCCAAGCACAGCCTCCCAACACCAATGAGTTAAAAGTTGTCTGGGCATCCAGCCCAGATGAATAACATCCCAAATGTTGAAGGAAGTAGCAAGGGAAATAGAAAAGCCTTTGACAGAAATTGTTGATAGCTTGCTAAGGCTGCAGAGGGAACCAGGGAATTTGGAGGTTGCTAATGTTGTTCCTATGTGTAAGAAAGGATCAGGGAGGATCCAGGAAACGACATAGCAGTGAGCTTGGCTTCAGTTGCAAGAACAATATAAGAAACATAAATAAGAGACAGAATACTTAATTTGGTAAAATAAGTAAGCCCATACTCATGGAAGAACTATAGTGTGTAATTACTTTAAGTATTTTACCTTCAGCTGGTTATTTCTGAAAAATACTGATATAAATTGTCTTACAGAAAGAAGGAAAGCTAATGAAGTGGACAGAAAGTGAAAGGTTTTACAGAATCCTGAAGTTAAGTAAATGGTCCACGATACCTGCAGTACTGTGCAGATCATTGTATGTCCCATATCAGACTCACTGGTGCCATTGCTTACGTGGGAGGCAGTGTTTTCAGTTCAGATGAATCTATTAGAAAAATAGAACAAGTCATTTTCTGGCCTCACTCACACTGAGAACCCAAAAAATTTAAACCGATTAACTAAAATATTTATTGTTTACATTCAAAACAAATGGAGAACAGCTTCACTGGAGTCAATGACAAGTACAACACTGACATCGGTGGAATCATTCTGAGTTTAGACTTGTATAAACCATTCAGAAGCTGGTCCATTGACACTGCTCAGTGGGGGCAGAAATAAGAATTTGAATCCCATAAGGTCATTTTAAGAGACCTCTTTTTGATCTGGTGGAATATTCTGCTTACAAGATTGCTACAGACCAGAATAGAGAAAGCAACCTACAAACATTTTGTGACTTGTTTGAACAGATGAATATATACACAAACAAGGAGAGCATGAAGATGCTGTAGTAAATTGCAGTATGTTGAGAGCCAGTGAACAGCAAGAAGCTGTCCCAGGAGTAAGATACACTTGAGTTAAGAATACAGTTCTCCAGCTCTGAGCACAACATACAGGTATGAGCTAGAGGATAAAAGGTTTAAGTGGCTTAAATAAGATGAAGGATTGCATTATTTATTTTTTTTTTCCTACAAAAGATTGAAGCACTGGTGAAATGCATCTCATGAATTTATGTACTTGTCCTAATGATATGAAGAAAATTACAGAGATTAAGCTGTTGCATAAGTGAGCAAGCAGCATGAGTCAGGGGGTTTGGGAAAAATGAGTCACAGCATGAAGGGAATGGAGCCAGGTTTGTAGCTCAGAAAGACAGACAAGGAAAGAATTTTATGGATGTAGATAAGAGCCTGACAGAACGGATTGCAGGAGAGAAGTAGAAAAACTAACTAGCTCTAAAACAGGGAACCATACACTAGATTTAGAGAAAGCTATAGCTGAAAAGCAGGTCAGGCAAAATTTTTGTACACAACTGGTGGTTGAAATATAGAGCAGGCTGCCAAAGTCAGCAATGGAAGGACGTAATTGTGTAAATCACTTCAAGAGGGAGTGTGGGTACATTTTTGGAAAATGAGAGAATCACTGGGTATAGATATTAGTGAGGCTTGTGGAATTAAAGCTATGAAAAGCAAATTGATTTATATTTTAAAGGAATACAGGAGCAAGCTCTACTGCCCTCCATGGTTCTCATGTTATTTCTGTAGCACCCTGCAAACTTCAAATAGTAGCCTATGCAAATGAGAGCATTATCTTAACCTGCTATCACTAGATATCAATATGAAAATCTTCTAAAATGAACATTCTAGAATATCCCTGGAGATTGCTGCAAAAGGTGGTATTCATATTAGGATGAGTCATTGGGGTCCGATGGCCATATTTACCATAGTACAGTTGAGGACTTCCATAAACATTTCGGGAAGAGCAGTATGGCTTACATGTAATTTAATTAAGAGATCAGTGTCCTTAATTGTAATATTCCTGCTCCTACTTCTCTGTTGACTCTGACTCTTTACATCAATTTAAGGTTTTTATATAGCAGTAATCATTGCAACTTGATAGAGAACCATACCACCTAACCCATTTTGAGAATGGTAAGGTTTAACCAAGCCTAAGCCTGTGGGAAACACAGAATATGAGGTTCATATAATTAAAGACTGTGTCATAATGCTTAAAGGATCTGAATTCAGACTGTTCAGAGAATCCGAATTTTGTGTTTTGCAATCCCTCAAGTACTTGACTTTGAAATTATCACATTCTTTCACTGCAGTATTCTGGATGTAGCACCTGTAAAAAAATATATGGAAATTAAAATACTCAATCCAAACACATTTCACAAATTTTGTTAAGTTTTTGTAGCTGTTTGAAGTACAAATAAATACCATAATAAGTTTGCTTTTGAGTGGCCTATTGAAAAAGTATATATAATTATTTGAGTTTAATTATCATAGAACAGAATCATGGAATAGTTTGGGTTGGAAGGGACCTTTGAAGGTCCAACCATCCCTGCAATAAGCAGGGACGTCTTCAACTAGATCAGGTTGATCAGAGCCCTGTCTAACCTGACCTTGAATACTTCCAGGGATAAGGCATCTACCACCTCTCTGGGCATCCTGTTCCACCACCCTCCGCATAAAATATTTCTTCCTTCTATCTAGTCTAAGTCTACCCTCTTTTAGTTTAAAGCCATTAGCCCTTGTCCTATTGCAACAGGCCCTGCTAAAAAGTTTGTCCCCATCTTTCCTGGAGGCCCCCTTTAAGTACTGAAAGGCCACAATAAGGTCTCTCCAGAGCCGCCTTCAGGCTGAACAACCCCAACTCTCTCAGCCTGTCCTCATAGAAGAGGTGTTCCATCCTTCTGATCATTTTTGTGGCCCTCCTCTGGACCCGCTCCAACATGTCCATGTCTTTCCTGTGCTGAGGGCTCCAGAGCTGGACGCAGTACTCCAGGTGGGGTCTCACCAGAGCAGAGTAGAGGGGCAGAATGTTTCTTTGGATGCAGCCCACGATACAGTTGGCTTTCTGGGCTGCAAGCGCACATTGTCAGCTCATGTCCACACTTTTCATCCACCACTGCCCCCAAGTCCTTCTCAGCAGGGCTGCTCTCAATCCCTTCATTCCCCAGCCTGTATTGATACCAGGGGTTACCCCAACCCAGGTGCAGGACCTTGCATTTAGCCTTGTTGAAGCTCATGAGGTTCACATGGCCCATTTCTCAAGCTTGTCCAGGTCCCTCTGGATGGCATCCCATCCCTCAGGGATGTCAACCACAGCACTCAGCTTGGTGTCATCCACAAACTTGCCGAGGGTGCACTTGATCCCTCTACGTCATTGATGAAGTTATTGAACAGTACTGGTCCAAATACAGACCCCTGAGGGACACCACTTGTCACCAATCTCCATCTGGACATTGAGCCATTGACCACTACCCTCTGGATACAACCATCGAACCAATTCCTCATCCACTGAACAGTCCACCATTAAATCCATATCTCTGCAATTTAGAGAGAAGGATGTTGTGGGGGACCGTATCAAAGGCCTTAGAGAAGTCCAGATAGACAACATCCATGGCTCTTCCCTTGTCCACTGATGTAGTCACTCCATCATAGAAGGCCACTATGTTGGTCAGGCAGGACTTCCCCTTGGTGAAGCCATGCTGGCTGCTTTAAATCACCTCCCTGTCCTCCATGTACCTTAGCATAGCTTTCAAGGAGGATCTGTTCCATGATCTTCCCAGGCACAGAGGTGAGGCTGACAGGTCAGAAGTTCCCAGGGTCCTCCTTTCTACCCCTTTTAAAAATGGGTGCAATGTTTCCCCTTTTCCAGTCACCGGGCACTTCACCTGACTGCTATGACTTTTCAAATATCATGGAGTGTGGCTTGCCAACTACATCAGCTAATTCCCTCAGGACTCTGGGATGCATCTCATCAGGTCCCATAGACTTCTGTATGTTCGGGTTCCTCAGATGGTCACAAACCTGATCTTCTCTTACAGTGGGAGGGACTTTGCTCCCCTTGTCCCTGCCTTGTGGTCCATCCACTCAAGAGGTGTGGGGAGAGAAGTTGCCAGTGAAGACTGAGGCAAAAAAGTTGTTGAGTACCTCAGCTTTCCCCTTGTCCATTGTTAGCAGTGTGCCAGTCTGGTTCATCAGGGGGGGAAAACACTTTCTTTGGCCTTCCTTTTCTGGCTGACATACCTGTAGAAGCCCTTCTTATTATTCTTTGCATCTCTTGCCAAGTTCAGCTCCAGCTGCACCTTGGCCTTCCTGACCCCATCCCTACACAACCAGGCAGCATCCCTATACTCTTTCCAGGATACCTGTGCATCTCTCTTGCTCTTTAGTTTGACTAGCAGGTCTTGACTCATCCATGCAGGTCTCTTGCCCTCCTTTCCTGACTTCTTACACCTGGGGACTGAGAGCTCTTGCACTGTGTGGAAAGCCCTCTTAAAGATCTGCCAGCTCTGTTCTGCTCCCTTGTCCCTCAGGGCCATTTCCCAGAGAGTCCTATTGACTAACTCCTTGAAGAGCTGGAAGTTTGCTTTCCTAAAATTCAAGGTCCTGACTTTACTCTTCCCCTGACCTATATCCCTCAGGACTTCAGACTCCACCAGTGCATGATCCTTGCAGCCCAGGCTGCCTCCAATCTTGACATGACCAATTAGCTCACTTGCATTTGTGACCATCAGGTCCAGTATTGCATCCCCTCTGGTAGGGCTGTCTATTACCTGCCTTAAGAAGTTATTTTCAATGCACTCCAGGAGTCTCCTGGATTGCCTACAGCTCACTGTGCTACTTTTCCAGCAGGTGTCAGGGTGGTTGAAGCCCCCCAGCAGGATGAGAGCCTGCAAGCATGATGCCTCCTATAGCTGGAGTAAGAAGGCTACATCAGTAGGCTCCCCTTGATCAGGCAGGACCGTAGCAGACACGAGCCACAAGGCTCCCTTTGTTGCCTCGATCTCTAATTCTTACCCATAGGCTTTCAACCTGCTCATGGCTATTCTTCAGAGACAGCTCTTCACACTCCATCCATTTCTTGATGTAGAGGGCAATGCCTCCACCCCTCCCTTCTGAACACCCACACTCCAGTCACGGGATTCACCCTACCAAGTTTTGGTAATGGCAACTAGGTCTTAGCTTTCTAGCAGCATGGTGGCTTCCAGCTCCTCCTGTTTGTTGCCTATGCTGCATGCATTGGTGTAGAGGCACTTCAGCTGGGCTGTCAGCCGTGTCACTTTCTTAGAGGAACATCCCTTAGTTCCTTTGGGCTATTTCACTGGTGTTTCCCTCTTGGCTCCTATTATCTCAGGAGCCTCTAGCTCATCTCTGTAAGACTTCAAGCGTGCTGCAGTGCAGCCAGCACATCCCAGAGCTGCAGGCTGCGGGGCCTCGCTAGCATCCCATCCCTCTAACCTTGGCATGGCATCCCATCCCACAGCTTGTCACAGGCAAGCCTGATATTGTCCCCCTCCCCCTTCAAACCTAGTTTAAAGCTCTGTCAATGAGCCCCACTAGCTTGTGAGCAAAGACCCTCTTCCTCCTTTGAGAAAGGTGAATCCCATCTGACACCTGGTGCCATGTAGGCCACCCCAGTATAGGAAAACCCAAAGTTGTGTCAGCCACACCAGTCACGGAGCCATGTATTAATAGAATCCCTGGTTCACAAAATCACAGAATGGTTAGAGTTGGAAGGGACCTTAAAGATCATCTAGTTCCAACCCCCCTGCCATGGGCAAGGATACCTCCCACTAGACCAGGTTGCTCAAAGCCCCATCCAACCTGGCCTTGAACACTTCCAGGGATGGGGCATCCACAGCTTCCCTGGGCAACCTATTCCAGTGTCTCACCACCCTCACAGTAAATAATTTCTTCCTAATATCTAATCTAAATCTTCCCTGTTTTAGTTTAAAACTGTTACTCCTCATCCTATCAGTATGCTCCCTGATAAAGAGTCCCTCTCCACCTTTTCTGTAGGCCCCTTTCAGATACTGGAAGGCTGCTGTAAGGTTTCCCCGGAGCCTTCTTTTCTCCAGGCTGAACAAACCCAACTCTGTCAGCCTGTCCTCATAGGAGAGACTGGGCCCATCTGTTTCTTCCAATGTCATTGCCCGCAACTGGAAGGAGAGAGGAATAAATAACCCCATGCTCTAGATTCCCTTACCAACCGTCCCAAGGCCCCGACGTCTCTTTTGATTGCCCTTGGACTATGCATTGTGGCTTTATCACCACCCACATGGAAGAGCAGTAAAGGGTAATAGTCTGAGGGCCATACCAGGCTACGAAGTTTCCTAGTGATGTCCTTAACCCGGGCCCCAGGGAAGCAACAGACTTTCCTAAGAGGAGGATCTGGCCAGCATATTGGACCCTCTGTTCCCCTCAGAAGGGAGTCGCCTACAGCTATAATTACAGTCATCTATCGCAGTTACAGTGAACTATAAGCAACTTTTATTAGAGTGATCAAGACACTGAAAGTAACCCAGGTCCGTTTTTAAGTAAGATTGATCTGCCTCAGGATTGTTAGAGACACCCAGGCTATTTCAAAGGAAATTTTCCAACTACACAGGCTGCAAATGTCCAGAGAGTGACTGGGAATAAAAATCTGAGCAACATCTTAGATCAGACTGAGATAGACAATGAGTTTAAGAATTAATCTATATTTCACAACAGGTTGCATGCATCAGTAATCAAATACCATTCAAGTTGTTTAACAATGTAAACAGGAGCTGTAAATTTGTATTATCTGTAGTGAAAACAGCACAACCTTTTAACATGTTAGCTGAGATTAGAAAATACAAAGAAATAAAGAAAGGGTAATGTTAAAAAAAATCTGTTACTGGTTACCAATGTAATTGCCTACCTGCACAAACAAGTGTACATGTAACATCTAGAAATGAAATTTAAACAAAGTTATGAGGAAAGAGTTGAGGGTGTTTTCAGGTATAGCTTACAAGATACTTGCTTAAAGTAGAAGCTTCAGCTATGCCATCAGTTGCTGAAACACTTCTGGAAACAAGCTTTATCGTGATGACACTAAATTTGGAAAAGAGGATGCAGAGGAAAGATGCTCAAGAATGAGCTGGTAAAAGCCCATTATTTTCTTTCTAGATCTGTTTCTTATACTGCACTCATCACTGTGGTATCTTGAGTGCTTTCCAGTAGTGCATTAAGCAACATGACAAACATCTGTCACATGTTTGTTCTCTCACACTCTCCCCAGAGAGAGAAGTGTGTGCAGTGGAGTGTCTTGATTTAATTTTTTTAATTATTATAAATACATATGCACGTAACACATTATTAAACATTCGTGCTAGAGAGGAAAGGTCAGACAAATTTATCTTTCTCTTAGGATTAAAGCTGATGAGCTCTGTGATGTTCCCATAGGAGTTTCTATCACACTCTTGCCCGAGATTGCTATGTCTTCACAGCTACCAAATAGTCTGGTCACAGGTATCTGCAGTAGGCAGAAACCAAAAGTATGGATTCCTGATACCCTCATCTAGTGTTCACGCTTAAGTCCAAGGATTTTGTCAATAAAGATCAAATGGAATGAAATGGTAGGATTTAAGGAAAAAAACATGCTTTATAGAACCACCATCTCATCCCAGTATTACTGCATTTGATAGAGACTAAAAGCAGGAATTGATGCAACTTCCAGATCACTACCACAGAATCAGAGAGTGCTGTGCAAGTTATGATAAACAAGCTAGGAATCTAATGGATTGGACAAGTCTGATTTAAACTGGAAAAAGTTCTTGGAATAATGGAGTGAAGACCTGGAAGTTACTGATTTCCATAGAGAAGCAACATAACTGGGAAAACAATCTGGAAGCTTCAGATCAGTCAGGCCGTAGACAACTGCAGATAGACAGTCTGCCCACTCAAGAACCATGAACAAACATGTAAGTGGGAATCCCAGATCAACATTGGCAACGCCAGTGCAAGTTTATACTATTTCATACTGGGAGAGAAGCATGCGTGTGTATTGGTAGATAACTGCCACGTCAGAGAAAAATGGAGCTGATCTGCCTCATCCCAAGGAGACCTCCAGCATCAATGTTGCTTCCTTCCTATGACTTCCACTCCTCTATTGCTACAATAACTCTCAGGACAGTTAGAAAAAAGAGTGTTTCTCTAATGGAAGATAATTCAGGTCACATTTAGTGCCAAGAAGCTTAAGACTTCTTTTGGGGCCTCACTTACCAAAAGCATAGATGCGGAGATCTGTGCAGCAACATCACATTGATAAATCCACCAGTGCTTCTTCCCGTACTCCACAAGGGCTGGGCTGCTTCTGGTATCACATCAATACAATTCACGTTTGGCACCGCTTTTAGCACTGAAATCTTCCACTCACTTCCTCACCCACATATCAGTCAGAACAGTAGACATACCTGTAATTATTGCAATACTAGAGATTTTGGAACTGAATGTTCCAGCACTGAAACCTTTCTAGCTGGCTGTTGTTCTCCTCCCACAATATTTTCCTTGAAGCACTTAAACTTGATCTTCAGGCATTCAGCCTTACTCTAACATTAACGATTTCTTTGCACAGATGTGAGCAGAACTGCTCCAGGCATGGCAACCTACTGGCCTTCCCCAGTGAAGGCTAGAGGCTGCTCTCATGTCCACCTTCACTTCCCACCTTAGGCAGTTCAGTAAAGTCCAAAAAAAAAAAAAAAAAAAAAAAAAAAAAAGAAAGACGATTGGAGTTTTCTTCCATCAATACTTCATTCCACATATCTGTTCCCCTAGCTTGCCTAGGTACTCGCATGTCAACAAAAGCCATCCAGCAAAACCACCCAAATAGCACAAAGTACCATGATGATGCAGAGTAACAACACTGATAAAGCTCTTCTGAAGTCTACCAAGAATACACCACATACCAATATGCATTTTGATGACATGTAAAAGACAGACAGGACGTACAATAACAGCTAATATGCAACCCAGTTCCGGATCCTAACTTAAGTAAGAAGCTTAGGAGAGCTCTAAAGGATTCCTTGAAACAAGCCTCCAGAAAAGGTTGTTCTTGTAAACACAAATCTTTGTGGCCATAATATCCAATCCTCCAAGAGTTTCCAAATGAGAAGGCAGCTAGCAGTCAAACACTACTTTTAAATCATTGTCTTTCTTTCAAATTGAACTTACCATTGGAAAAATTAAAGACCTTGAGTGCATAAGTCAGTCTAGTTTGCTTCATTTTAGCTGGTGTAGCTTACTCTTCCATAGAAATTAAGCTAAACAGAAATCAAGCCATGGATCCAAATGGCAACATAAGGACTTCATCCATTTTAACTAATCCATCTTGAAAGGTAACTCATGTTAAGTTTACTCATGTATGAAGTTCCCAAAGACCAAATAAACTTCCTTTGTTCCAGTACACTCCGCAACAAAAAGCATTTGAACTGTATGATTACTATAGGCATTTTATTTTCAACTTTTGTAGAAACTAGGAGTACATGCAAAGCCCAGGGAAGTTCCTCCATAGGCTTGCATTGAACTCCACCATGCTTTGGCTCAAGTATTTAATGATGTGTCAGGTTGGTATGAGGCAGCCAGCTACAGTCCCCGAAAGTCTTTACACCTGAGAATGTGCTTTTCAGCTGTCAGTGCAGAACAATGCAGTCAGCAAGTCCTGCACCAACACAGCAGCTTTAGGACTGATATTATGCAGAAATGAAAAGAGCAGGATAACATAAAATGACTTTATTTTTCCTGTCAGATAAAGAGAAAATATATGTAAAATATTTGGACATTCGGGGAAAGGGCAAACATTGAGAATTAATTCAAACTGTTGATGGTTTGTTTTTTATTGAATCTTGTGGTCAAAATTGTTTTCATTTGCTATGAGAAAGAATCCATCATTTTTTCCAAAGCACCACCCAGAATCTGCCACTGGTGATGTTCTAACGTCCCCAGTGCCTATACAAATAGAAAGGTCAGCTGAGATTTGTAAACTAGAGATCATAAGTTTTAAGGAATTTGTTTATTCAGCCTAGAGTCTCCAAATTGTGTACAATGCCAAAATTAAAAAGCCCTTTCACTGTACTGTATCAGATTACAATAAAAAGCTCTCCAACATTTTGGATGTTCAGATGAGAAAGCAAATTCTAATTCCATTTTAAGCAACCTATTTGTCAGCACATGCAGTTTAATTATAATTAAGTACCTCCAGCAGTTATAATGAATAGGCAAAAATCAAGGTGTTTTTATACTTGTATAAACCTGCATTTAGTGTGAACTAAAAAAGCTGCCTGAATTACACTGAAAAATATCGGTCTGGTATTTGCATTTTTAGCTGTACTCTTCAAATACAAACCTACTAAACTGTTTCCAAAGACTTTAACAGATTGACCGAATTAAGGGAATTTTCATGGGAATGACAAGAGGCAGATCTCTTCCTGATGAAAAGGCCACCACGTACCAAGTTCCAAGTCCCTGTCCAAAGCATGGAACACGGGAACCATGCAAAAGAGATCACTAGAGTCTTCTTAGTATCAGCAAAACAACATATTTCTACCTCATCTCATTCTTGAAAAAGGGCTGAACTATATTTCCTGAAATTTTCCGGCGTAATTCAGCATGCAACAAACAACCGGCCTGGGAAAAAAGCAAAACAAAAAGCCAACTGATAAAAATACGATAAAGTTGCAAGAAGTTTACAGAAAGTTTTATAGTGATAAGTACAAAATATTACTAGTATTTGACAAATAAAAGTATCTGATTGTTTAAAATAACCATATCTGAAAATATTTCCAAATGCAGTATGTCAGAATTAAAAGCTATTAGAAATCTGATAACATTTCATGTCCTGCAAATGGAATAAGCGTTGAGATGACATCTTTGGAGTATATTTGAACTTTGCTGCCTTCACTTATGGGTAGCTTGAAGATGCATAAAGCATTTCAGCAGGCTAAAGCTTTTAAGCAAACTTTATGACTAAGATTGCATTTGCTTTTTTAATAAAAAGATATAGATGAATGTGCAACTGGAACCCATAATTGTAGAGCTGACCAAGTATGTGTGAACTTAAGAGGGTCCTTCAGCTGCCAGTGTCCTCCAGGCTATCAGAAACGAGGGGACCAATGTGTTGGTAAGTGTTGCTCTAGACTAAATTTTCTTTCATTATCTACAGTTGCAAACTTTATATAGATTATAAAATGTATAGGTATGCATACTGTAAAATAGCTATATAACTTTGAAATGCAATGAAATAATCACTTTATCACAATAATTAATCACTAAAACATGGAACTAGAAACCATTTTAAGTATAATCAACACTTGGAGTTGAACTTCACAAGATTAATTTTCTTAATAGTCACCATTGTGTTTATTGTTCGTATTGGGGTATTGCCTAATGTCCCAGATATAGTCATAAGTCTACTACAGCAGCAAACTAAAGTATGTCTTTCCACTGACTTCAGTGAGACTTGACTCCAGATCTGTAGGACAAAGCACTACCTTCACACAGACCTAATCCCTGCTCTACAGAGCCCCCTTGCACAGTTTGTTTCCGTACTCAGTTTTATGAGCATAAATGAAAGAGATGGAAACTCTGAATGCAGGTATATGATATTTGCACCTTATAAACCACTATGCTTTATTCTTTGTGCCAAAATAAACTATAAGCACCCTTGGATGCATTAAATTAAATCCAAGCGCAGTGTAAACACTGCATCTTTCCTAGTCTATCCTCATTTGGGAACATTATGCAAAAGTGCCATTACTGTGTTCCTTCAGTCCTCCTTCAGCCTTTAACACCTCTTTAATCATGATTTCAATGGATGAATTGCTTTTATAGGCACTCCGGCCTTAAGCTTTAGGTTTGTCAGAGATGATAAAAACAACTATGAAGTAAGTGAATCAAATACATACATCATGAGGTGATATTCAAGACCACCTCTTACAAGACTGCTTTTATGCAGCCTAGGAGAAACACTTTTTTTTGTCCTCAGCAGAACAGGAACAACAGAACTTCAGGTTTTCCTCTTTTTCTTTGTGCTAGGGATTCTGCATTTGAAAGCATTTAAGAATTTCGGGTTTATTTTCAATCTCTTTCAAAAAGCCTTGCAAAGGCTATAGGTAGTCACTGCCTAACAAGAGCTGCAGGAAGGAAACTGGGGAAGTTTCAGTACACATCCAGACTAACTTAAATTTCCGGCCATGGCTCCTTCTTTAGGGTTCTGAGCCAAGGGCTGTAGAAGTCAACCCAAAAATTCTTATCTCTTTCCTAAGAGTTGTGGATCAAGCCCTGAACTGTCAAATTGGTGTAAACACAGATGTAGCTGATTTTTCTCAGTTTTCTGTGCAAGAGTAGGATGAGTAGTTTGGAATGTAGGTAGAGGAATAGTTTTGCTAGGTCATTGATTTTATTTTTTTTTAAATATCTGGGGTTTATCTAGTTTTTTAGAGCAGGTAAAGTATATTACTGCTCTGCAATAACACTTCAAATGACAAGACTCGTGGTACTAACTAAAAGTCTTGCAGGATGCATTACAGCACTCAAAAGAAAAGAAGCAGAATGACACACCCTTATATCTACATGTGAATACATTATGCATCTAAATCTACATGTGAAGATGTCTGGAAAGTGAAATTTCCCTTCTCCTATTTAGGTCAAAACCAAAAATAACACCTGTGTTACATATTACACACTGACCTAAATTATAAGCACAACCCTATGCTTAGTACTGTCAGCATTTCAGAATAAAGCCTGTCTTTGGGGATTTTTATAACAACTTAGCCAGAAAACGTTCTTGGGGCCAGATCTTGATAGAGGTTCTCCATATGGGAGGAAATGTTTCTCAAATTTGAAAGAAATTTTTCCAGACTATTTTGGCGTCAAGGTAGCGGGAGAAAAGGACTCATTTCTAACAATTGATTGATTTTTTAATCTAAATTCACTAATGATTTCTGTCTTTTTTTGAAAATTTTTTTTAAAATTTGCTTGTTCCCATATTGCAAAATTAGTGTTTTCTGAAACATGGGACTGCAGATAGAATTAGTTGTTTTCCAGCATTACTTCAAACAGAATAATTGGCCAAATTGATTAGATGATACTTAGCCCTTAGATCTGCTTGGAGCTGATGTGCCTAATCCCACAAGGAAAACTCCCACCGAATTAGAATCAAATCCTGGAAGCATGTATGTGCATAAATGCACTGCCTAAGTATTGCTCATATGCCTATATTGTATAATCACATCTTTAAACAGCAATTTGTAAGAGCTTAGTCCTGTAAAAGTTTAGGATGGAACAGATCCACCATGCCTCCTAATTTATTCCACTTCTACTTCCAAATTTCTCTCTGCAACAAAAGAGTTACAGCAACAATTGCTACTGTACAAATAGCCAGGAATTTTCCAGCATAAGCCTTTTCATTCAGAACCATCCAAAACACTCCAATTCTAAGTTTAGTTCCAAACAGTGACTGTAAATTTGACAAAGAAAGGGTTAACTTCTAAAGATTATTTTTTCACTTGATATTAAAACAAACACTTTCCTCATTATAAAAAAGTCTTGGCCTCTTTTTAAACACATCTATGGTGGAAACAGCTGGAGGTAGGAAACTCAAGATCTGGCATGGATATGGGAAGTGCCTTTCTTTGTTCGAGTGAAAACTGGTCTTATTTGTCTGAGCGTTGAGCCTTTGAAATCTCACATTGTGTACATGTACAGAACATAGCATGGATTTCTTCACCAAGCTCAAGCAGGCCATAACTAGAAATGGCTGCCGCACGGACATGTGTGATCAGCATTGTGGCATAACAAAAAAAATGTTTTTCAGACAAAAACAGAGGCAGTATCTCCTCCAGAATGCAAGGAAACCTTTTAAAATGCAGAGGGAAAGAATGGGCACATTTTGCATGGTTCGCAGGTGAAAACCCTGCTCCAATGCACATTAGGAATGCTGAAACTTGGAAAGGCAGCCTGCACCACCTCAAAACCAGGGCTAATCTGCAGGGAGAGTCTGTGCAAAGTTAATACTGCCTGAGATAGCACCAGCTTCAGCCAGTCCGATCACCTTGCTTGGCACCAGAGCACGCAGCCAGAATGTGCTAGTGCTGCCGTATGGAAATGTATGCAGGAGAGTCGGGCAGGGGAACGGGAGCAATGGAAGCCCCTTGGGGGAGCAAGCCAGTTTCTGAGGGATCCCTGCAGAAGCACAACCACCCACAAGGCCCATTAATCTTCTATCCGTGCCATTCCTTTGTATGTACACAGAAAATTTGGACTTTTTGTAATGGAGTTGAAAAGATTTAGTAAATGCTAAGCGTGCTGCATACGAATTTTTGGAAAAATAAGAGCTACAAGCCACATTTGCTGTGTTGATCGACATTATGTCTGATCAGGAGAAACCTTGGCTGAAAAGTATAACAAAACATTCTGGGTTTTACCTATACAAAATAAATAAGACTAAGCAGTATTTTGTGACTGAATAAAAAATGAAGTTGGAATATGTATTGATCTCGGTGGCTGGAAGACAATCAGCATGAAACAGATTTTTACAAGAGTTACTTAAAGAAAAGAAAAAGAAAAATAGTATTCCCAGTAATATCTATAGAAGCAGTACCTAGTTCACGTAAGCTTTTTTTTCTGCTTTTAATCAAGTGCAATTAACTTTGTAGTTTCTTTGGACACAAGACAGCAACTGTGAACTGCCATGATTCCATTTGAACTAATTTCTCTTTTCTGATAACTCAGACATTGACGAATGCACCCTGCCTCCATATTGCCACCATCGATGCGTGAACACTCCTGGTTCCTATTATTGCCAGTGCAATGCCGGTTTCCAGTTAGCATCCAACAACCACACCTGTGTAGGTAAGAACTTCTCTGCATATACTTACACATGAGCTCACTTGGTATAGAGACAAATACTGACACATGACTTGCCATGGTTGAAATTAGTATCTTCATCCCAACTTAAAGGAAATAAATACCAACCAATAAGACATACCAGTTGCTATAATGAGAGACTCTCCTGCAAGCCATCTGAGAAGTACAGGAGGGTTAAAGAGAAAATTGGAGCCTTACTGAAAACCTGTTATATTATTGGCATAGCAGGTTTCTGAGGAGCATCTAGTTTGACAACTGGAAGCCTGGAGGTTTATATTAATTATTTAAGCTTAGAGTTTAATTATTTTTTCAGTTCTCGTGGATCACTTTGCATTATCATTGGCTTTTATTCCCAGTTCATGCAACTGGAAAGCAGGTGAAGCAATACTATACCTCTGCAGTTAAGTGTGGTTATCCTCAGCACATGATAAATGTAGCAATGAGAGAAAGCATCTATGAATGTCACATTCGAATATCTAGAAAATAATGTTAAAAATTAAAACAAGCATCACTAAGGAAGAGTGACCCTTTAGAAGCGATCCTCACTTTAAAAGTAAAACACTAAGGGGAGCCTTGCAGTAAAAGTTTAAGACTGCCGTTTAGTTTGCAATCATAAGTTCTGTTCCAGGAGAATTAGAGTAATAAATAAAAAGGAAACTATGTCTCCTGAAGTGCAGAGATGGCCATAAAAAGTAAAATAAATAAATCGAGAGATGGGTGATGGAGATGGTCAGAAGTTCTTTATGGCTATAACATATATATGTATATAATACAGGCTTTATATATAGAAAAATCAGTCCAGGTTTTCCAGCTTCTACTATTACTTCCAAGCATTGCTGTATCTTACCGAGTACCCTGGCACACTACATAGTACTGAAGTGACAGAGGCATTTCTTGTTGTTCACCAGATGATAGGATAAAAAATTGCACATGGACACTATATAATCATATGACAAGTTTTTACTCATTTAACCCTTTCCATGGCTCAAATTCTTTCAATTACACTTACAAATCTGTATGACAGGTCCAAGTTTTCTAGGTGCTTCACCAAAACACCCCTTCTCTGACTCTTGCTGGCCTCCCAGCCTAATAAGACATACTTAGGTAAAGTAAATCTTAAGAAGAAAATTTGTAAATTAATGGTTGCTGCATCAAGGCTGACTTTCACATCTGCAACAGTCATCTAGCAGTAGTGAGACTTGACCAATTACATTTATGTTACAAATTCTTGCATATATTGAAAGTGGGTCAATATTTCTTGGAAGGAAAACAAACAGAATTGTGGCTTTGGCTAGCTTATTTATTCCCTCTGGTAGCATTGTCACGATGTACATTCTTTGCACTATTGCCAGAAATTAAGTAAAAGGAGGCAGAAAAGGCTTTGTACTCAGTTTTCCCCTATTATCATTCATTTTCATGACTAGGAGGTTCATCATATAGAGAGAGTTAATATCCTCCTCATTGGTTAAATTTTTGTGAATGCCTGATCTTAGTTGTCTTTCCCAGTTTTTCATTGTATCTGTAAAAGACTGAATGTTGCTGACATTTATAAGCATTTGCAAAAGCCATGAGCTCAAGATTATTTTTTTTTTCCAAATGCAGCTCTTTACTAATGGTTGTATCTGATAAACATGAATATGAATGGAAAACATGCAGGGGAGGAATACAAGGGAAAATACACTAAAATGTACAAGAGCGAATGACAGAGGAGCAGCAGTTAGTCAACAGCCTATGAAAAACAAGTATTATAGATTCTAGGAGGTGATTACAGTTATATAAACTTCCCAGTAAAAATTGCTTCTCTTTTCTTACCACAGTGTTGTTGCATATGTTCTTAGAATGGGCACATCATGGAAAAATCTAGCATAGAAACATACCTTCCCCCAATATGGTCTAGGCCTTACAGCATTGCAAAACTCTACTGGCCTCAAAGGCTCATGTTATAATTGAAATGGAATTTAAAAGAACAAATTTTAAGAGTAATAAATAGCTCAAATAAATCTTAACCACTGCATGCTGAGAGGTCTTATCAGTATGTGTTCCTTATATCAATTATTTATAGAGACTTGGCATTTCATACCTGAAAAAAAGACGCTGGAATGTGGAGTTTGATAGCCACACTAAACATTTTTGGAAGAATTCATCACACATTAGAATAACTCTCATTCCTGGAAAAATACTCTTTTTCTACATGGAATGGAAAGCATAGATCTGACATTGTTCCAGTGACTGCAGATCTATATTGATATAGTCAACTGAGCTTCTGCTAAGCAATAGACCCAGACTAAAGACTAATCCACTTAATCAGCCTAATTACCAGCTACACAAGACAAAGATCTGTAATTTTTCCTTTCAGACATAAATGAATGTGATGCCAATAACCCCTGTGCACAACAGTGTTACAATATACTGGGTTCTTTCATCTGTCAGTGTAATCCAGGATTTGAGTTAAGCAGTGACAGAATCAACTGTGAAGGTAAGCAATTTTTTTTGTCTTGGAAGACAGCTGTTTTGTTTTTTTTTTCTTTAATTATTTTCCCAGAAGTCTTTCTGTGAACTATGGGATATAATTCAAGTGGAGCCACACTGTGGGCGCAATTTGTTCCCAAAACCCTTAAGACATTTTTTTTTTTATGTTGCTAATGTGGTTGCTAATACACACCTTAGTAGCTGTAGCTGCATTCAGGTACATGTAGATATGTGTCTCTCTTTAATAGTAAGTACAAAACAGGCCAGACATTGCTGCATTTCAGATCACAGCTGAGAAAAATAAGGCTTTTGAATACTTATTTCACAAACTTACTTGAATTGTGTGTGGTCTAATGCTGATGACCATTAAATGAATCGGAAAGGAATGCAAACTAAAAGCAAGTGTAATTTTGTGTGGTGTTAGGCTCCTCTGAAAATAAAACATCAAATTTTTGATTTTAAGGAAGCGACAATTGTGCTTTTGAGGTGCTTTCAAGCCTGTGCATACAAACAGCACGTCTCCTGATGATTATACAATCAACACTTTATTTCCTCTGCCAGAGTCTCCACAGGGGTCCTCTAATCTCCTTTTGGACACATGATGATCTCACCCTTAAAGTCCATATCCTTTCTACTACTCTTTGAGCCAAAGAGGTCTTTTTGGTTTACCACTGCCCTTCTAAACAAGCCAGCAAAGCTATTACTGACGCTCCCTCTCCAAGCTTCTTAAGTTAATCCTACTTGCAAGTGAACAGAACAGGGAGCAGCAAGTATGCAGCCTCCAAGGACAGCCCTGACATAACATCAAGAACTAGGTTTAAGCCTCAGAGGTAGTAGGAGGGAGCTATGCTGTTTTCCAAGCCATTCCCTAGTTTTGATAGGTTTAATATAATTTCTGGTTAATGGCACATACTGTTAAATTCTGTTTCACACTGCACTTCTCTAGCAAGGGACTGATAGTTACACAAGAATAAAAAAGCAAAAGAGAATGGTATATGCTGAACATCATTTGAAGACAAAAGAGGCCTTTCCCTCTTTCCCAAAAAGCTACTCCATTAGAGTAGGGCACAAGTACAAAGGTAATATTTTTGCCTAACTAATCTCATGTGGGTTTTTTGTTAAAGTAATCACTTTTTGGAATAGTAAAAGTGTAAATTTTTTCAAGAGGTATTTTTCCAAACCTGTTCTGAAGTCTAATTTATCCTTTGCTTCCTCAAATCCAAAATTCTCATTTTGGAAGATTATTGATAAACCACAAGTAGAACTAGCCCTTCTGTTTGCAACTTCGAGGCTTTAAGCACTATATTTCAGTTTTTTGATAACTTACTCTTTTTAGACAGAATTGGGGTTTTTTTTCCTGTTACAACCAGCATTTAGCTATTATATTTAGTTCTGTAACAAGGTAGATGTTAAAAAATAACAACTTTAAGCTCTTTTGCTCTCTGCAGACACTGATGAATGCAGAACCTCAAGTTATATATGTCAATATCAGTGTGTCAATGAACCAGGAAAATTCTCATGTGTCTGCCCTGAAGGATACCAGGTAGTAGGAGGCAGAACATGTCAAGGTAAGTGCCCTCACCTTAGCAGTCTCAATACTGCATTATTAATAACACCATTTCAGACAAGACTAAGAATGCTTGCTATCCAAATGTTTATATTTCATGACAGGATTACTATTATGTTAGCAAAAGATATGTTGATAAAGCATTTGATGATTAATTGCATTTCTTATATTAATTCTTATTTGAATCCTTCAGCTCAAACTCTAAGTCCTTCAGATTCCTAGGACAAAATTTCAGTTTTTGCAAGCCTCAGGTAAAACTTGTCTTGGATGTCTAGGTGGTAAGTCTAAGTTTCAGAGTTAAATATCTCTGGGGAAAAAAAGAAAAAAAATCAGGCCATTTTTTGCAGATGCTAAACATGGCTTTATATCATGTTTCATTTTATAGAGGTTCCTAAATCCAGCCACAGTAGAAATGAAATATATGCTTCTTCTGATAACAGGATTAAAAAATGCAAGACTTAAGCATCTTAGATAATTTGTGTTTAGAAAATAAGTGTTCTAGTCAGGTGCCAGTGAATGCCAGAGTTTCAAAGTTTGTTGTTTTTCCTCACTGGTGCTAAATGTCTCTGAATCTTAGAGAGTATTGCAGAACATAGTAAGTACAATCCAGAAACTGATCTAACAGTCACTATTTCTGGAAATAAAAAGGTGTGCTAATTATTGGCAGAAGGGATAAGGAAATAACTCAAATTTTTTATTAGTATTTTTTATAAAATTCAGATTAATATCTTTTCCTTCATAAGAACAGCAGCTGATACTGAACGTCGTGGGGTAGTTAGTTTGACCATCTAAAAAAAAAAAATCTGTTTATGCCTTCTGAGAGATTACATTTGAATAAACCCTTTCTGTGACTGTGTTAATTTCAGGAGACCATATAGGTACACAGTAGTGGGGTTCCAGCACTGACAGGATAATAGAGCATTAATACAGCACAAGTCTGACAGTTCTTACCTCCATTCAGGGTTATTTTCCCCGGCAAATAAAGGAAGCTCTGCTTTGCACAATAAACAAATCTTCTTTATTCCTTTCAAAGTTATTTTAGTTAAATGCAGCCTTTAACTAAGCATTTTAGTTAGACCATGAAACTCAGGCAATTAAAAATGAGAACCTGCAAAAGGCAGGAAATCACAGTTCTTTCTCAAAACGCTTTTCCTCTGTCTACATGATATCTTCTGCTACAAACTCATTCTTCCCTAATTAGAAAATTTACAGTATGTCTGCAGTTGCATTATGTATGATTAATGTGTATCTTCAGTCAACTAAAAAATATTTAGACTTAATGCTCAATAAACAAATTTATTCCATTTCTGCACAGAGAAATCCTTTATAGCCAGGCCCCAGAAAAGGAGGTAAAGAACACAGAAACCCGTTGGGTTTCAACAGACAAGGAGGTGGCTTTTTTTTTCTTTTTGTTGGTTGTTTTGAAGACATTGGATTTGTTTTTGTAGCAAACTCATTTCCATCTGCTTTGACACAGTCCCTTTTCCTTCCTCCTAGATATAAATGAGTGTGAGACTACTAATGAATGCAGAGAGGATGAAATTTGCTGGGATTACCATGGAGGATTTCGTTGTTACCCAAGAAATCCTTGTCAAGAGCCCTATGTCCTTACATCTGAGAAGTAAGAGAATAATTAGTCTTTTTTTTTTGGATGATCCTCAACAGGCAACATGATCAAATACAACAGAAAGCAAGTACCATTTGTTTGCAACTGTCACACTTTCATACATTTTTGTTTTTCAGCCGCTGTGTCTGTCCTGTTTCAAATGCCATTTGCAGAGAGCTGCCTTACTCTGTTGTGTACAAATACATGAGCATCCGTTCAGACAGAACAGTGCCCTCTGATATCTTCCAGATTCAGGCAACAACTATTTACCCTAATACTATTAACACATTCCGGATCAAGTCTGGAAACGAAAATGGAGAATTTTACCTGAGAGTGAGTATTGGTGAGAGTTGGAACCTGAGCAGGGTATAAAACCACTGGTGCTACCAAGGTGTTATAGTGCCTTGCCGTTTTGACAAATCCATCAAATGTTCCCATAAGAGTATCACAGCACCCCAAAGTTCATCAACTTGTTAATACTTCCTTCTTAAATATCCTTGGTTTCCAAGTTTTTACTTGGAAGTAAAAGCCTTTTACTTCTCTACCTGAAAACTCTAAACAGAGAATCAAACTGTTACTTTCAAACGAATACAACACTAGTAGCAATCATTAATATTTAGCAGTCCTGTGACACCCATGTCAGATACAAATGAGATACCTCTATGTTTTTCATTCTCTGTACCAACACCCCATATATATATGTATTTAGGAGAGGGTTATAGAAAGATTCCTTGTACAATTACTTTTATTAAATTTCTCATTTTTGTGAAAAAATAAAGAATAATAGGTTGGGATGGGGCCTGGATTTCCAGAGTGCTAAGTTCAGGCCAACTTGTGGAGGTTTTGTGTTGAGACATACTTAAACCTTTACTTTCCTAAAGTGTTGCAAAACTATTTCAGAAAACCACAAAAGTTCAAATTACTTACAATAGCAGTATTTCCTGTTGGTGTAATGCATTGAAGTAAATACGCATGAATGAAAGTGTCTATAACATCTGCTTTTTAAGATTTTTTTTTTTTGGGGGGTGGGGGGAGAAATCCAATTTTCTTGGACACTTGTAATATTTAAATTCCTGGGACATCCTTTTGCTTCATATGTGGCTTTACACTCAGTAAAACAGAATCAGCACACAAAAATTTAAATCAGAAATATATTCATTGGAAGGTTTTCATTTTTGTTTACTTTTCTTCAAATCTGAAGATTAGGGGGTTTTCATAATACATCCAAAAAGTGTACCAAGATATGGCATTGCCTACTTACACCATGTTTCCCCAAGACAGGAACAAGGAACTACTCGTCTGCATCTGACTTATTCTGGTATAACCTACAATCCAGTGCTTTTCCCTGGATTTATTACACATCAAAAATCCATACCTACAAACTGTCGTTTGCTTAAAAGAAGAACAAGATCACTCCAGCTCTAGTCTGGGTTAGACCCCAACCTAGTCTTTGAACTGATTTTCTTTAGACTAACAATTCCAAACTTCTGTTGCTAGCCAACAAGGAATCACAGGCCTTAAATAAGGAAGCATGTGTTTATTCCTGCCAAGAGACTGCAGTAAACAAAGGCTTACTTAGAAGTTATTACTATTGTTTTAGTAAAAGTCTGAGCTGGGTCTCAGATACAGCAGATGGATTGGATTCATGTGTATACCCTACTTATTTGACATGGTGAGAAGATATTTGTAGTAGGTGAAGGGAGAGATGGAGTTTACTTTTTTATTATCATCTGTAAATTACGAAGCTGTTTAACAAACTAGCAGCATGCCACAGACAAGGCCTGTCAATGTTCCCCAGTAGCACGATCCCAGACTGGGAATAGAGCTTCGGAGCAGTACAGGAGGGGGATGGCAGTGAGTGCACCAGTTGCAAAAGTTCCCTGTGTTTACAAGGGGAGCATGACTTCTTCTGGAGTATAAGCCATGAGATAGAGTTTCCCTCCACTGAACAAGCTACACCCCTGTTAAAGACATTAGGTCTCCTGTTTTGCTTATTCTCTATATATTTTAAAAGCTGATAGATGGGGATAAAAACAAAGTCCATCCTGGGATAGATTACCACTTTTCATGTCCTTTAGGAGAGTCAGCATAACCAGGAACAGATTTTGCAGTGCCGTTTATTCCTCTGAGCCCTAGTCAGGTAAAGTTTTCCCTGCAGCAAAGCCAGGTGTGAGATTAGTCATGGCCATTTAAAAATGTTAAAAGAATACTTGCATTGTGTATCTCCGTGCTGAGACAGAGCATTTTTACAGCGTGGTAACACACAAGCACTCTCTTGACACAACTAGGGAATCGTTTTAGATTTGACTGAATTAAACTTTTTTGTTGTTGTTCTTTCAGCAAACAAGTGCCGTAAGTGCAATGCTTGTACTGGTGAAATCACTATCAGGACCAAGAGAACACATTGTGGATCTGGAGATGCTAACAGTCAACAGTTTGAATTATCGTACAAGCTCGGTGTTAAGATTAACAATAATAGTGGGACCTTATGCATTTTAGTGGTTTTCAATAACCCTTCACTGGCACTTAAAGCAGCCAAAGAATATTATCTTAAAGAAAGCACTTACTATTTTATTTATAGATTTTGCTCTTTTTTTTTCTTTTTTTTTTTTAAGATTTTTTTAGTAAGTTGATATCTTTAATCCACACATTACACCTGTAATTCAAAAGTAGTAGATGTGTTCCATAGTATAACATGGGCATTGTCACTTTCTGTATAAAGATTTAAATCTTTTTTTCTTACCTTTCTTGGACTAGATACATACTACGCTTTTGTATGAGAACTGTATGTTCATACTATCCTGTAAAATTTCACACACCCTTCCTAGCCAAATAGGTCATGCAATTAAAAGGTGATCTTCTGTGTTGTTTTTTTTTAAAATTCTAATGCAGCTACACTGACAATCTCTAAAAGAAAAAAAAATACATAGTATGAATGACACACAGTAACCGTTATCTGGTAAGCTAAAATATATTTCTTTTTAACTACTTTGTAACAAAAGATAACAGTCAATAAAAGTCTGTAGACATTTACGTGCTATCAGTTGGTTTTTCTAATCTGGGTTGGAGGTAAAGCTACATTGTGAGAAATGTTTTGCATCGGATTTTTATATGCAGATTGTGTTAACAATACCACAGAATAATATTCTGCTCTCTCCAAGAAAAATAGACCATAGGAAGAAAATATCTCCAACAATGAGAGAAACTCCAAATGGAAAATCACCACACAGGGCACATATGTCCAAGCTTTCTCCTGAGAACACTGTTGGTAGTTACTGGTTAGAGGGATACAGCATTTTCAGACAGAAGCTAACATGCTATTTTTCCAGAAATATTATGTTGTATACTAAGAATTGAGTGCATTTGCTTAATAAGTTATATCATTTTCAGGCACTCGGTCCTATTCCTGTTCTTACAGCTCAGATGTATCATGTACAGTGTTCATAAAAATTTATTTCTAATGCAAGAACTAATAACATCTTTTGTAATATGTAAAATCTTATTTCTTGTTTAAAATGTAGTAGTTAATCCTCTGATGTACAAAATTCTTAATAAAGATCTCTTACCATATTGTATTTAGTCTTTTTTGAGATAGTTTATTAGCCACATTAGATGGTCGAATTGTCAGCTACTGTGCAAGTCAGCAAAATCCCCATCAAGTTCTGCAGAGTCAGAATGACCCAGATCTCAGTCCTTACAGTATTAGTTCATGGAAGACTACAAACACAATTCCATTGTAGAAGGACAAATGTATTCCCTACTGAGTTTTAGTTTTACTGACATTAAAAAAAGGAAAAATATACCAACATACACACATTGCTAGTTAGTTGCTGATTTAGAGGAAGGAGCCTCTTTCTCTACTTAAAATTTTCTATAGAAAATATATGTGAATAGTGCGTACATTATATAAAACCACCTCTTGTGGTGCAGACCAACAGATTCATATTTACTGAGTGTGTCAGTCACCCTCTGTGATTGCTTTCAGGGAATGTGCTCAAAGAGAAGCAACAAGCATGGCTGGAGAACTTGGCATCCAGAGGTCATGCACAGCAAGACAGCAAAAATTCACTCAAGAATATAACTTCGAATAGGCCACAGCCACTCTGGTTTAGGGTGACACATCCCCCACACTCAGACAAATTGCAGAGCAAGACCCCATTATCCAATGATCATTCCTTCAGGCAGTTATTTGTGGCTTTGTTTAAATACTTCATCTGCCAAAAGGGTCAGAGCACATGGTTGTGGCATAAGCCAGAATAGTGCTGGCACTGGGTGGCGTTTCCTTTGCCTGAGGCCCCAGAGCTGTAGAGTGAGACCCCAGGTAGCCTTCATCCCTCTCTACAGAGAGGAGCTCACCAATACAAACCCAGTCCCTTTGCAGATGGATTTAATTGGTGTTTTCCACGGTGAAAACTCTGATACAGAGTTTGGCTTGTAGGAAGCTCATTCCTCTCTCCCCAGAGGGATTCCTCCCCGTTCATCATCGCTACAAATCTGCTTGGTTTGAAAGGCCACTTCTCATCTTGCACATGTATGGAGCAAAATGCCTCTGACCTCCTCCCCCCTGCAATTCTTGCAGCAAGCAGCACATGCTCACCTCCATGCTTAGTTTGTGAACTAGCATTTTCTCTATGTTGTTTGTCCTCACAAACAAGCTGTGCTGGCCCCTAAGCATCCCCCTCTACCCCCAGCATCAGCACTGTTCTTTTACACTGACTTTTAACTTCCCAAGTTGTGTAATTCAGCATTGCCCATTCCAAGAAACAATAGGTTTTGTTGTTATTTCTAGGTTTAAAATGGACAGTTTTCTCTTGATAGGTGCCCAGAGGAGCTTGAAGTGGCTTTGCCTCCTTCAGTCCTGGGACTTGCAAGGCACCAGGCTAGTTTCTGCAGCGAATTAAACAGCCACAAATCATCCCCAATATCCCCAAGCTGCCAGACTCTGCCCCCAAGGATTTACTCTACCTTCATGCTCTGCCAATACGTACACCAGTTTTGTCACCAGCACTTTTAAAACTTCCTTTTAAATCTCTGCTTATCTGACAATGACCCAAAATTGCTCATTATATATAGATAAAAATAACATTTATATACTTAGCAAACGGGACGAGCAGCAGAGGCAGTTGTAGCTCATACACATGCCCAAGCCACACTCAGCCGTCTCGTTCCTCCACATCTCATCACACTCATAGACTTGGCTTAACCCATTTTATTTTTGCACAAACTGTCCTGCCAGCCACTCTGCCCTCCCCATCTGTTTGCAATATTCAGGTCTATATAAGACCACTTACAGCCTAAACTAGTCAAGTCAGAGGTTATCACACAGCTCAGGAGCGTAGATCCAGCTGCTTGCCATCATATTGCTACAGGTTGGTTGAGACCTGAACAGTCACTGGGTGTGGGCACTGCTCTCCACACACGACATTAATCACAGTGCTCTTATGGAAGCGGGGAGCTAAAATAACAGCAGCCCCTCCAAACCAAAACACAAGCAGGCAAGCAGAGCAAGCCAGGGACTACAGCAGGGTTGTGCAGAAATTGGAAGGGGGTGGTTGGTATTGTTTTGGATAGGGGTGCGGCACATGATTGAGTGTGAGATTGTCTGAAAGAAGCCCATAATCAAAATGAGAAGATGGTTCAGAGCCTGAACAAGTAGAGCTTTTGTACGCTGCACTGTGCCAGAAAACCTGCATGTTGCTAGGAGGGAAACCCACAGGTTCATCTGATTCTCCAGAAAAGCAGGACTTCGTACGTTCCTTGCAAAGAATACGGAGCTGCAGCAAACAAGCATTTGACTAGCTACTTGGATTAAAAGGGACACTGAAATCCCAAGAAATTATATGAGAGCAAAGTGTTTGCTCAGCCTTCACTATATCCTACCAGCATGACCATTATTAATTATACGCTCCAGGAAAGATTCTCATATAAATCTCTGTCACTCTTGGAGAAAAATCTAAATCAGGATCACATGCAAAGTTTAACAGCTTCTCAGAAATAGAAAACAGGGAGGAAAAAAAGTAAAAAATTAGGACCTTGAGTAAACAGAACTTAAGGAAATAGAAACGCAAGTTCATTCACTTCCCCAAGACCACCTGAACACAGTGCAGTGGGATTATTTTGTTTGGAAGGCTCACAAATGCAAGTTTATTGTTGAATCTCGTTTCCATGACTGCAAAGAGTTGCTTATGTTTTGAATGATCATCCATGTTTCTAACTTTATAACTCTCCTATTAAAATATAGAACAGCTGCTGCCCCAGTCAGCTGTTCGGCATATGGAGCCCACCAGGGACAAAGCCCACTGTTAACACAGAGAATTATTTTTAACGCCCTCACATTTCTAAACCTCACCATCATCTCAGCAAAATGGCACGTTTCCACACTTCCCAGCTGGGGGAACACCTGCATAATGCAAAACTGAACTGTGCTGCATCTGGTACAAAAACCAATTTTATTTCATCTGGCCAGCAGAAAAAGTTATCAGCCCCAGTGAACAGAAACAGGGCAAAAAGTTAACTGTGTTTTATAACTGGGGAAAAACAGATGTCTAGTTAAGATGTTTATACTGCAAACATTTCTGTATATATTAGGAGGAAAGAGAGCTGTTTAATAAAATGAAGTTGGCTTATAGTTGCCAAAGCAAATTTAAAGGACAGTACAACAGCTTTTGTCATTTTTGCATGGGAAGAAATACAGTCCAATTTTATATTGATATAGATTATGTACATTGAACAAGTAATTTTTTTCAAAGTAAGCGATCTGAAAGTTAACTCTCTTTAAAGCCTCCTGTTTATTGTGTGTATTTGCTCAGCAGAAAGAGCTGCAAACATTGTGTTACAACAATATAACAAAGTAGTATTAAAGGCTTCCCCTGATTTATTTTCTGGTATCTCAGAAAACACCACGATACTGGGTTAGGGGCTGTGTGGCCAAGACAGACAGCAATGCTTTCTGCAGATCAAAATATTGGACTCAGGTGAGCTCCAGGTTCTGTTAGTAAACACAGTCACACTGTGTCAATCACATGCTGTTTCTATCTCACTTGAGAAAGAGATTATTTCACTTTCTGATCCAGAATCCCAATAGTCCCAGAAGGGACAACAGCGCTCTGCATCTCTGCTCCCTCCTAGAAATATGTCTGGATAACTAATATTTTTTAATTTTGATAGAATATTTTTGTAATTTCTACATAACCACACAGTATGTATATACTCAAACAGGGGAAACATTCCCACTAACATGCTTCAGATCAGACCTTTGAAAGTGAAAGATGGAGCTCTCAGCTAAGCACTTCAGCAGCTCCTGCCCTGCAAACACACACTCTAGTGCACTTTATTCCATAGCTTTCATAAAACATCCTTCTGCCCGTGCCACCCACCCCCCCACCCCCCGCAAGTTGATACGCTCTAAAGCTTCTGCAGTTCTGGTCTACAAAAACTCTCTATGCAAAGGCATGCACCATCCCCATCCGTACACCCAAACAAGCATACAGAAAGGCTTTCAAACTTAGCAGCCTGCCAGCTGGGTTGACAGAAGTAACATTTATGGTGTTAAACTCTGAAACCACGATCATGAAAGTTACACAGACACCTCAAGGTCTAAATCCTACCGATGCCATTCCAGAAACATCTGAATTTGTGACCACCTCCTCTTGAGGGTCACATTTTCTTCTTGCACTTTGAGTGTTTCTGAAGTATCTATGTGCAATATATAGGAATGTTTCCTATACAGAATATATACAACAAACACCCAAATGGGAAGTCAAAAGAGCGAAATTCTTGCAGGCGGCATGGAAACTAGGAAAACAAACAGATTTTGGAAGCTCAGAGTAAGGGCTGCAGAGGGGAAGCCAACATACCAAAACAGCAGGGTAAAAGGCATTATTAAAATCAGTAAGTCATCCTCTGAGAAGCTGAGGTTGTATACGAACGAGGAAAATATAAATGTTCCTGAGATTTGGAAGGTCACACGCAAAAACAAACAAGGCAGGTCAAAGGAGCAACTTGCAAATGCCTGGACTAGCAAATCAAGCCTCTTCCAATCACAGCAGAAGCAACCTTCCTGGAGGCTGATGGGCCCAAGGCATGACCCACACATTAGGGGAACGAGCAAAGAAGATAATGCCATGGCAGAAAAATGAATTGAAACTTTCTATTATGTTGCTGGAGGAGGAATTTGGCAATACCACTGTGCCAGAGCTGTTCTTACAGGCAACGTATCAAAGGACCTGCCTCAAAGTAAGAAGTAGATAAAAGAAGGGGAACAGAGTATTTTGCTAATGATACTCAGTTGTTCGGGTAAAGATTAGCATCCTCTGGAAAACAGGGCCTTTACAGTGCTCTGAATATTGAGGAAAAAAATGCCAAATAAACCCAAATAATAAATAAATTAATAAATGGAAATCAATAAATGTAAAGTGGTGCACATGGGGGAAAAGTTATCCCAGCTTTATCTGAATAGCAAAGGCCTCTGAATTGACCACCACCTCTCAAGACAATAGTGTCAAGGTTATGACAGACCATTCAAAGTAAACCACAGCTCCAGAAAGCACATCAAAAAGAAAAACGGAGGTAGCCTGCACAAAGCATTTTGATGCTATGTCGATCTTTTGCATTAGTAATGTTTTTTGTTTGGTTGCTGTAGTTAGCCTATGGTAAACTGCTGGGACCAGGTTTGGTGACCAGCCAACACACCCAGCTCAGCAGTGGTCACAAAAGCATTAAAGCAAACTCTGTGAGCAGCGAATGCTTGCAAAAAAAAAAAAAAAAAATCAGCTTCCGGCAAGAAAAATTTAACTTCTGCCCAGTTTAAAGGCACTGCCTGGGGGAAGGTAGCCAGAACCAGATCATTGCAAATAATGGCATTTCTAGGAAAGCCATTTCTGGACACATTTATTAGATGTGAATTGATCCTTGAAATGATTCAAAGCCTGAGGCTGAAGTTCGCATTTGCTGCTTTCTCTTCCCACAATGAACCAGGTTCCAGAAAATTTTGCAACTCAGGGTCAGTGTAAAGACTACCCCCAATACTTAGGAGAGCTGTTTTGTTTCATGAGAGCTTTAAAAACTGGCAAAGGTAGGTAGGCAGTAGAAAACATGAAGCAACACACCAAGCACTCACCGCGAGGCCGGTGATTTTGTACTAAAACCCAAACCACGAGGATCAAAATAGTAACATGAAACTTCAATGGGGTCAGAAGATTTCTGCCTTTGCTCTGGTATGCTAAAGAGGGAAGACCTAAATTATACAGTGAACATCTCCAATAACGTGCTAAAATTTCATGGACGATCAAACAGTAGGTTCTTCTAATATATCACAAAAGCCCACGGTTTCTTCTGTTTTCTACAAACAGAGCAGATCAAGCTGACTTATGCTTATGTCTTACTGCAAGCCAGACTCATGCATCAGTTTCCCCACTAGTGCTGGCAAACATCAGAGTGAAGCATTTGCAAGAGCATCACATTTAGAGACCCCACTCCACCTCTAAGCAAACTGGCTATCCAACCACTCTTTTTTCCCCCTGCTATACAATAGAGGCATTGCTGGATGTTACAATTTCCATCATACCAGGTTGAAAGCTGCCCAGTTCCATCACAAGTAAACATTTTTCAGGAATATGTTTCCTTGCTCAGTTTAAGAAATTTTTTCCCCCATTTCTGGAGTTGGCAGAAATTAAGAGGCCACAGTGACATTCTTGTGAAACTTCAACTTACACTTTGCACAAAGGCTGTTTGTATACAAGTGTAAAGAAAAGCTAGAGAGGCACCACATTCACATTATGGCAAAGATGAAAATAAAATGCTCCTGAAAGATTATGCACACATATACGTTACAGATGTATGATACACACACGCAGTGCTGATATGTAAGGAAATGAGGATCCAGTCAGTACCAAGATCCCACTCAAATCCACCTGCCTGCAAGGTACCAAGATAATTAAGATACATCTCTAAGCTTGCAGCTTGTTGGCACAGCCTTTTCCTATCATAAAATTAGCCATCAAGTCATCATTCGTCTTGACATAATTTGATGCTTGTACTTAAGCCAGAATCCCTAAACCAGGTTATTTTCAAATGTTAAACCCAGTAGCTTGGTAGGTCTTCCTCTTCCCGGGACTGTGGGAGATGGCATAAGCTCTAAACAGCTTGGGAAAAAAACCAAAACACATATGTAAAATTTCCAGAGTCTGGCTTTAGGCATCTATTACTGAGTTTCAGTCTAAGCATCGAGTGTTCAAGGCACATTTTGGAGGGGGTGGAGCACCCTCAGCCCACTCTCACCCATGTTTAACCTGGCTCTTCAATGAGCTTTGCACAGCACCCCAATACATCCTCCACCACAGCCTTATCAAAATTCAGTCCTTCTACTGCTGTGGCATTGCTGCAGGGATATTTTCCATCCCTGCATGGCAGAGTATTTCTTTGCCTTTGGGCTTACCCAAATTTGCACACACTCAGACACTTGGGATCAAGGTTTTTGCTCTGATTCTCTTGACCACCATCACCCAAGCTGAAAACACTGTGCTTCAGGGGGGAAAAATACTATCTAGATATTTAGAAAGATCAGTCTGGCTCTGAAAATTAGACAGTGTGTTCAAGCAGTGTAGGATTTTGTGACGAGGGGGTGGAGTGTGTGCTTTCTCACACCACAGGCCCCAAAAACCCCCTGATCAGCTATGCAACCTGAGGTATTTCAACAGCTGTCCTCAGCAGACACTTCCTGAGGTTGCCTGGAGTCTCAAAAAGGATGTAAAATATTTGTAGTAATTCCCTGAACAAACCCAAGAGGCTTCCTCGAAGCAGAGTCCTCAGCTCTGTTGACTTGCGTTTTTAAAAGGTAATATAAATTCCACTTACACTGGTTTGTTTTGATGTTGAAAATTGGTCTCCATAGACATGGTTGAAATCATGCCCTGAAGCACCGAGGCTGGAGCCAACAACCACACAGCCCTTCGCCGGTGCAGAGCCAAGGAGGTTTTAAAGGTGTAAATGCCATCCTGCCTGCCACAGCAGGACCAGGAGAGCACAGGGGAGACCACGCAGGGATAGGGTGCCCCACCACAGAGGAAAACCCCATGTCTGTGGCCACTCAGGTACTGGGAGAAGTCCATGGGGTCCCCCCAGATATCACGCCCCACTCGGAGCCCTATCCCACTCCTCACACATTTCCTTCACCAGGCATAGGCAATGGGGCAAAAAGCCCCACAGAGCCCAAAGGAAGCTTAAAAGTTTAATTTTTTTATTTTTAAAGCCTCATTGCCCTGCAGAAGCTCCCTCGAAGGCTGACACGCAGCTAGGACCATGGTGGTGTTTGCCAAGCAGAACCAGCAATAAAAAGAAATAAGGGCGAGACAAACAGGGGGAATATATGGAGGAACGACAAGTAGAGGTTTTTATATGGAAATTTATATTGAGGGTAACATTCCTGTCTAACACAAGGGTTTTAATACTTCCGGATGCAAGCCGCAAGCCAAAATCCAGTGAGGTCCGATGCTACGATAGTGTTTAAGTTCAGGGATGCTGAGTGTTTTGCAAGAGCTACAGGTTTTCTCAGTGCCAAAAACCATCCAGAACAACAACAAAAAAGCTTTTAATTCTCCCCCAAAATAACCCCACTGCAATGTCCCAGCATGAAGCAATCACAAAGCAGAAATAAGTCATGAGCACCAAACTGCCCAAGTCAATTTGAACACCAGGATGCACAGACTGCTGCAAAAACTGCTTACCCCATCCCAATTTGGGATGGAGGGGTGGGGGGTGGGGATGGGGAAAGAGAGAGAGACAACAAAGCAAGAGATTACCTATATTTGAGAAAGCATTATTTTCATTAAACTGTTCTCTTCACCTTTCCAGCTCTATCACTGCTTCTGCCTCCACCACCCCTGGGGTTGTGCCGCAGCCCTCACTGCCACCGCAAAAGCCCAGCCAGAAAGCAGCCATCGAGGATTTCCCTGAAAGGCCAGCTCAGTTTTGAATAAAGCACAGGATTGCTCTGCCGAAGGCGATATCAGGCTGAGATCAAACCGGGAGACACGTTCCCCAGGTCAGCATCGCAGCAAGCGTGAGCTCACACGAGCGATAAACTGTTCAGAACAACTTGTCCCAGAGAAGCTGCTGCTCCTCTGCCGCTGCCAAGGCCCGTTTCTGCTTGGTTTATGCACTATGCCAATTCCTCCCATATAAGATTAAGCTGCCTTGAGGCAATTTCAACTTACACATCTGATATTTTGAGCATTTTCTATGCTTTGCAGCTCAGGAGCCGGCACAGCCCATGTACTGCCACTTCCCCTTTTCACCTCACGTCACCCTTGCAAAGGCGTTTGTTCCCATTTAAGTGCTCACACACCTTTTCTGGGACTTTGAACCATGAAAGGGATAACTCAAGGAAATAATATTTCACTGAAGAGCAGACTCGAGACATCAGTGCCATACAGCTCAACTCTGCAGGGGCATCAACCTGATAGCAAAGTGTACAGAACCTATTTGCTTAGTCCATCACACCAAAGAATATTTTCCCCCTTTTGAGGCTGTTCTGAGTTTATTACTATTACAAGTACCAATAACATATCCTAGAAATAAGTGAGCTTTTAAGCCTAAAAGCTGTTTCAAGACCATCCTGGGCAGCTCCAAGTTAAAAAGGCAGATACCAAATGAAAAAAAGTTCAATAATCTAAAAAGTCTCCAAATTCCTTATTTGTTTACTTATCCGACTACACATGAATAATTTCAGTCTAGCATAGGCCTGTTCAGGTGCCAGATCTTGTTTGCAAGTCTGCTCTGTGAAAGGCAAATGTACAGTTGAACTTGGATGCTATGGGAGTATCAGCCAGCTATTAGCATTAATTGCTAAACAATTTTTCCAAAACTTAGATTAAATACAAAGCTCAATGTCTGCGGTTCTTGCTGGTTACTGCTATGAAGTAAACAGTTACTAATGCACAACTGGTTGGGCTCAAATTATAAATACAATTAAAATGCTGCATTTACCTAGAACAGTAACTATTTTACAAAGGTGTGTTTTTCTGCATTAAATCCAATTTCTGTACATTGCTGTAGGTACCAACAAGATTGACAGATATAAAGGGACACTTGTGTGCACAATAACCATGATCATTGTGATTCAGCTCACAAAACAAAAAAATTTGCAGGTGCATTTCCAAAGCCATTGGTTAAACCATTCAGATGAAACACAATTGTGTAACAAAGTAAGTTATAAACAGGACTATGGAAAAGGAGGGGAGGAAAGAAACTTCCTGAGGGTTTGGCATTACTTTTATTAGTGATGGCTGAATTCATTTTGCCTCATTTCCAATGTAGTCAGATATTCAAATAAAACTTGAACACCATCTGTTTGGCGTGATCCAGAGACAACAAAGATTGGAGACCAGAAATCATGAAGATTGCAACAGTTATACACAGATTTTGCCTATACAATCAGTTTGTATCAGATCACGCCTGGGATCTGCAAGAAAGGCTGTTGTCCACCCATAACATAGAAGAAGTTTCCTCTAAATGCAAAAACGTTTATAACCGAATCAGCACTGGATTGGTGGAAAGAATATATTGCAAGGAAAAAAATTTACATGAAAATTTTGCAACTGTAATCAATTCCTCCATGAAAAGTCAGTGCTCAGGTCTCTGGACCAGCAAGGCAGAAAGCACTGGCTTTACAGCAACTGGTGAGGAACAGTTTGCAAAATGTTTGCCTGTCAACCTGTACTATATACAGATCATTAGTTTACTCACTAACATATCCAGTGTTTTATCATGAAATAATAAAAAAAATTAAAAAATTAAAAAAAGAGCGCTGTTCTTTGCATTTCTGAAGCTCTCGAAAATCAAGACACCTGCTGAAGCTTTTTTAGAAGACTGGCAAAACCAGGAACATTAAAACTCCATATTCAGGAACTCCACTTCAGTAAATCAACTGAATAAAATATCCAATAAAAGCACAAAAAATCTAAAGCAAACCTAATTGTGATAACTGAGTTTGATGATGATATATGGCGAAGCTCATCACAACAAATCACAACTGAAGTTTTCCTCCACAGTGTTATTTAGGGTAGGTTTCACTCCACCTAACTCGGACAATAGGAATGAGATGCATGTTTTCATTTAGTACAGAAAAATCTGCAGGCAACAGGAGGGCTGAGGAAGTGTATCTGTAATTAACTCAATTTGGAAGCACAGTTATGATGCAAGTATGTGCGCTAATACTTTGTTTCTCTTCTCTCAAACATTTGTGCTCCTAATTTTGTAGCCAAGATTTGCATGTTTCCCTGAACAAGAATAACTCTGTGCAAGCCTTTGCTCTAACATTTGCTCAGCATTGAGACCAAACTCTATCCCAGCCAAAACCAGCACAACCAGGCATACAAGGTGCCCCATCCCATCCTTCTGCAATCAGCAACACAAGTCAAGGGACACACAGGTGGACTTCCACCAGCCCCCAGCTTCCCTCAAGCATTTCAGGATGGCAGCACATGTCCTGCCCAAGCTACAAGGGTCAGGCTAGGAGATGCTATCACCAGCTGCCTGGTCACAGAAGAGAAATCCCATCCAGGAAGCATTAACTGACACCTGTCCAGTAAAAGTCAGGTACTGAACAGAGACCCCAAATTGTCACAAGTGCACCCTTAGCAGTATTTTCCTGCAATCCTCAAAAGCATATTCCCCTCCTGCATGTAAGCAAGGCACAGGAGCCACTGGTGTTCAGGGCCAGCCCTGGCCAGGGATGCCGCTGCAGAGGCCAACAATCCCCAAGCCTTGCAGAGTCAGCCAAGAAATTCAGTTTTATTCCAGCTCAGCTGCTCAAGGCGAGAGGCTCACAACCTCATGGACCCTTCCCAGGGTCAAAAAAAATCAGCCCTAGCCTCAAAATTTTGTGTCATGACAAGTCAAACTCCTTTTCAGAGCACAAAGCAGAGGGAGGAGAGGATTTTCTTTGCATCGTTTTATCTGTGCAGCCTCCTTAGAGGCTGTGTATTTGCTGACGCCCATCAGCATCTTGCACTGTACCACTGTTACACATAGAAATTGCTGTGCAAGTACAGCTGACCACACACCACTGCCAGGCAGGCGTCATAGCCTCAGCACAATCTGCAGAAAGTAAAGCAGCTCAAAAAAGTGCTAAGGTTTTAGAAAATGCTGATTATAGTGCATTTGAGAAACATTTTGCAGCTGTGCAATTAAAGCCTGTAACACAACATATGCCCACAAAGGCAAGACTACAGAGGTAACCTGGATTTTTTACATTTGCTTTTGCACACTTGGCCACAAAACCCAAAGCTCCCAGTCACTCCTGCAGGGAAGCTCACATGTGCGCAGGGGTGATGTGAGTGGGTAAGGGTAACAACCAGGCTATAAACTACACAATCGGGAGATGGGTCTACATGGCATGAGCTTTTGATAAAGCAGGATAAAGTTATAAAAACTTTTACAACTACTCCTCTCAAGAGTAAAAGTATCAGACCAAAGCACGTTCAGGAAGAAAATATAAAAGAGTTCCAGATGACAGCTTGTTTGTCGATCATGGCAGGGACAGAATTACATCTGTTTGAGAATTTTGCAAGTAGGAACTACCCGACAACTGTTTGGAATTGGAAAAAATAGGCATAATCCTAAAGGAAAAAAAAAACCACTGAGAAAAGATTAAGTAATGAGCACATAGCTAACATGATACACTGGATATTGCTGCCCTGAGTTTGTGTGTTTATACGTGTCTGTACACCCACAATCATTTTAGTGTCTTGAAAACAGCAGTAACAATTAAAAATCATTTAATAGGTGAGTTTTTTCAGAACTGGGGTGTAACCTCTGAAGCCGAAGGCAGAGGGATAGAGTATCACCCACCCTGGGAATAAGATGCTGAGAGTTGTTGATAAAGATAGTCCAATGATGCAGAGTTAAAAATCAGTGTACCACAGAGAAACTCCTGGGTTTCCTTTAGATGCTCTTTACAACCACTACACAAAGAGTTACAAATAACATATAAAGGTTAAATCTGGGCGTTTGGGAAGCTCTTAGGACACAGCAATGCCTGAAAAAAGCTCAGGGCCAAACACACAGTACAAAGTTAAACGAGCTAAATCAAAGGTTGAAGTTGAATCACTGAACTGTTATCAGCGAAGGAGCCAATGCCTGCCACCATGAGTTGAAGTATTCAACTTCCCCTTCCTCTGCTACTTTGACTTCTGCAGCTGCTATTACCCTATTAAAAATTTTATATGTTCTTCTACAGATTTCAGGTCTCAAAACATGGTTGACTATACTTAGTTTCACATGGCAGATACCCTTATGACTATTAACATATATCACTATTCTATTACTACTTTTACTAACAATGCTGGCATTTTTCAAACTAGTTGCAACTTGTGTGAGTAACCCTAGAAATTAAATGCCACATACCTAATTTCTTTGCTAACCTTTCTTTCAACAATGCAACAATGTGCAAGTATAACTATAGTAAGTGTTGATGGGATTTATAACTGGGTTCTGACTATAAATCATATTTTTATTAGCCTTAGAAACTTTTTATTGCCTTTTTTCATCCTTCACTTTATAGGAATATGTGCCATCAGGAGAACCTATGTCAAGGTGTAGCTCTTACTACATGCCCCAAAAGCACAGGGTTTTTTTCTTTTCTCCTAAGCAAAAAACCCAAAATTAATGTAAACATTTAGGGATTCCAAGGAGTCATTTTGAAGAAATACGTTTATTTTGATTCTACCATATTTGTGTCCATGGTAAAATTTGAAATCTCCAAAGGGCTTGACCCAGCCCCACCAAAATCTATGACATCTGTCACAGCAAGAGGATGGAGCCAACACACTGGAAACAGATGAAGGACATGGCACGGCTTGACAAAGTGCTCGATCATTAGCTCTTAATTTAAGTTTAGACTTCCTTTATAAGGCAAGTGAGTGAGAACAGCAAACAAACCCGTATCAATCACCACATCCACACAGTTCCCAACTCCTATTTATAGTTTTACTTTGAAATTAAAGAGAAAAATGCAAATCATCATGCCAAGAGGGAAAGAGAGGGAATGGATACCATCCATAGGACTGTGAACTTTAAGGCTGCTGCTTTATTTCAAGTGTGCCATCCATCACACTTGCAGCACTGCTGCAAAGTTCAGATTTTGTCAATCTGAAGACAGAATTGTTTAGGTTGAAAAAGACCTTTAAGATCATTAAGTCCAACTGTTAGCGTAACACTACCAAGTCCACCACTAAACCACGTCCCTAACTTTTGACAAAGTTTCAAAGACTTTCCTTGAGTTTTAGACAGCAAAAATAAAAAGGATCAAATGGATAAGATGTTTTAATTATTGGCAAGTTGTAGGCAAAAGGTCATCTCCTATCCTTTTTTTCCCCCCACAATTTTTACATTGCATCCTCCTGTCCTCTTCAGAGACTACCAGGGCCTTTCTGCATGGCACCACCAGCAACTTTGAGGCCTCCAGAGCTTTGCTCTTGGTTAGAGAGACCCTGTTAATCACCATGTTAACTTTTTATTCTTTTACTTGAAAATGCTTTTTAAAATTAAAACACCAAATTAAAAGAAAGCATGTCCAACATGAAAGTCTAAGTAATCATTAAATAGCTATTTCAAAGTGTCATATCCACAGCTAAATAATCATGTCTAGCTTTTCAAGAAAGGATTTGAAAAGTTCCAAATTTACCCTTTTGATTGTTTTCATGCCACATCTGATGCAACACAGATCAATTACACTTCGCCTTCAAATCACTCATCTTCAGCCCATACTTCATTGCCAACTTGAGCCATGTCATCAATCCTTATTGCTGCCTTCCTCCATCTCATAGTCTTGTTTAATTATCACCTCTTTTACTTATCCATTTGGTGCACTAATCCCTAACACAAAGCCTTTCACCATTGTCTTGCCCCAAAACAGGCAACAGCGCTGCAAGGTGCTGCAGGACAGGTGCAGACCCCAAACCCACAGCCACACTCCCAAGCAAAGAAGTGGCCAAAGGGATTTCAATCAGGCAAACGTAGCCTCACATGACAGCAAGAGACAGCTCATATTTCTCCCCAACAGAAAGCGGAAAGCAGTAAAGGAAATACATCAGGCCTTAAAGTTACAATTCCTTTAAAATTTGTCAAAGATTTAAGGCAACAGGGAGTGCAGTCCCACTAGCGTATGGGTTACCACAAAGGAAAATCCCGGACAATAACTGGTTTTGCTTTTTAAAATGCATAAAAATATATTTATCATACTTCACATGCATTTATTTGCATTACATGCCGGATCAGACAGCTACTTGCCCAAACAAGGGTCTTCGCTTTGTTCAGAAACCCTGTTCTCCAAAGGATGCCCACTCTCAGTCTACCACTGCTATTCACTCAGTTTTCAGCCCTGGGCAAGTAATTCAGGGACTCAGGTCATTTCAGACCTTTGTATTCCTTAGTGTTTATCATAATTCTCATCATAATAATTTAAAATTAGACGTTTGACTCTTCACAGCCAAAGGTCTGCGTGGCCTCACATATTGGTACATAGAGGAGCCCCAAGCAGTGCTCAGCCTGCAGGATTTTTGGGGAGACATTGCCAGAGTACAAATCGTTTTAGCTAGAGCACCCAGAAACTGAACTGACAGTAAACGAGCACACACATATGGAAGCTTTGTGCATTACACATGGTGTTCACTTACATTTCTTTTTAAACTAACTGAAGACACAGGTCACAAAAGTAATTTGTGGCATTAGAAGTGGTGCTAATTCAGTTTTGAAAACAGGTATCTAAAAATCACCCCATGCAGCCAGAGGGCTTTTGTGTTTATTTTTTTTAAATGCTGTCTGTTTTGTTAAGAATACAGCATTGAATGCTCAGAGTTGAAATAAATGCCTGAAAAGGCTTAAAGTCACACCACTAGGTCCTCCTTTTTAAACCATGGACTTAATGGTTTTTCAGCCACTTTTCACTCCCATTGCACACAAAGGGGGGAGCACCATGTCTCATAAATTTTGTAAAATTCATTGTTTGTGTAGATTTTCCCCTTCACTCCAAGTAAATCTTACTTTTTTTTCCTTTTCTGTGCCGCTCATTTACCCCTGTAAGATAAAAATTGCCCATGAATATTTTGTTTGATAGTACCAAGGAGTCAAGCTGGAGATTATCTGAAGGATTAGAGAGCTATGAAATAATATGTAATGAAAAACAAAGTGTTGTTTTCTATTATTCCACAAATATTTAGCCTAGCTTCTAAAGTTTCCAAGCAAGATGTGGAGGGGTTGTGTGGGCAGAAACTGCGCTCTGCGGGCATCACCATAAAACAGCAGGAACCCAGCTTGGAGTGCAACAGGGGAAGTATCTCCCTTGGTCAGCTAACCAGTGCCATCGTATGGCAGAAGATTAAATAAAGATGCACAAAATAACTCATTTTAGGGTCTTCCTCTGTCCAGGGAGCTTGCTGCAAATGTGGGCAGGGTAGTCTCAATTTCTTCACTACCGAAAGGTCAAGGGCACGATAAGAGCCCTCCAAGGGTCTCCCAGAAAGACTCCAGCAAAGGCATGTAGCACAAGGGGTACTCTCCAGGATGAAAATGTGATGTTTCACACTGCTCTGAAGGAAATATGTTGTTATCCGGTGAACTATTTAAAACAAGTAACTCTCACTGTTGTTGCTCATCCCTCTGATCTTCTGGTGAAGCCAAAGACGATTAAGTGACACCTCGTAAGGAAAGAGAAACTTTGTTGTCAGAAGATGTAACTTTTAAAGCCTTTTATTGAGCTCTAAAAGGCATCTTCTCAGCCAGAATTTGGGATAACAAGGTGACTTCCAAGCATGAACAATAGTACTGCCCAAGACCTACAGGGCCACAGCTGTGCTGCTTTGGTAGATGCTCTCTACTCCTGTTTGCAGGGATTTCTTTAAGAAAAGGCTCTTCCCCTCAATATTGTTTCTCCAACCTCACCAGCTGCTGTCTCAGCTAAAGGGAACTGCTCTCCCACACACACTCACACCTAGTGGTACTCATCCAGCTTTTACAAATTACATTTATGAATTTCCCTCCACTTTACAACATCCTCCTTTTTCCAACCCAAGTGTCCTCATCTATGACAACACAACAAACAAGGACAAGTGTTTCGGGTCCACCTATTCATTCCTTTCCTCTGTCTGACCCCATGAGCAACCCCCAGCTCCCCACCACAAGCCTCAACCCCAGCTTGAGATCCACGTCCAAAGCATATTTACCACTTCAAAAAAGGCATTTACTTCAAAGACGCTATACAAATACTTAAAAGAAATATTTGCAGAATCTCAAATGCTACACCAAACAGGCTTATGTATTTAGTAAGTAAATACATATGTATACAAACAGGACCCCCATATGGTACCACCACCTGTCCCAGACACTGACCTGAAGTATTTCTGTTTCAAGGGGAGTTTGTGAAAGAGAAAGTAGATCAATAAGAAGTGGCATAAAATACAAAGGTAACTCTTTTGAGAGGACAGATTTTTTTACAGGAAATAATTTTCATTTAAGCAGGAGATGGAAATACACATTAATATAACCTTGCAGCATGTGCAGATAATGATTTTAGAAGAACCTGGACTTAAAGCATCAGACTAAATGAATTCAGGTGGCTTCAACTGCCAAAGGACCTAAACTGACAACTCCCAGAAACTGTTACAGCTCTACTTCATTACCTGGCCAAGGACATTAAAGTTTCTGGAAAAAAGACTTACAAACCATGTCTTTATTTCCAAGTAATTTGAGGGTTTTCTATCAGCATATATAACAATTTCTATTAGCAGCAGACAGGCACTCCCCATCATCCTGCAGAACTGCTCTTGCGAGCTCACATTAACATGTTTTAGCCAAAGCCCGCATGTAGCTACAAAGTCCCTGCATCTGAATATACAAGTTTTCACTAGAGACCCTCACTTTTAAAGACTGCTTCCACCACTTTTTAACCTGCCAGAAGACTGTTAAAGACCCAGTTGTCGATGCTTTTTCACGTAAAGCATAACTTAAAGCTGTCTTGTTGGAGACACATCACATCCCATACACCAGCAAGACACCTTGGTTGAAAACAGGTTGCTGAACGTAAGATTGTTTTATTCTCAATTTAAGACAATAGATAGGACAAAGGAGAGCCCAAGCAAATATGAAGGAGTTGCATTCCACTTGTTCAAGTGAGGAGCCTGTCTTTGTTGTTTTTTCTGTTTTGTTTTCTACCACAACTGGAAAAAAATAGCAACTGCTTTCCTGAAGTCTTTCACTAATTTTAGCTTTCACAGCAATAAAAATCATAACTTGCATATCTTAGAACCTTATTACTCAAAAGAAAAAAGTATTATAGACTATACATGTCTATTATACTGTAGGTATGATAGTCTGGGTACTGTATGTAAACACATAGGATATATATATACGCACAGTTTGATTACTGCCATATCCAAATAGCTTTCCTGGAGAAAAAAAAAAAAGGATTTCCTCTAACAATCATTCAATCCACTGCCTCGCTTACACTTTATAGGGTCCTCAGGATTCAATAAAAAAAAAAAAGTAATGCCAAACTTCAGAAATCACAGCACTGGATTGGGAAAAGGGGATTTGCAACAGCAAACACTTCTTATGGATTCAAGCACTCACCTAAGAGACATACCTGGTTGTAGAGATGTCCAGCTTACTCAGTAGGCCAACAACACTTAAGAGGATCACAGACTTTAATTTAGCTACCTACACCCTCTACTTGAATCTATCCTCTCTTCCCATAAACAAGGGACACACAATGCTGCTGCACAGCACCTCCTTCCTGCTCAGATGGCAGAGGAGCATGCAGCCCACAGGTACCCAGAAGAAGAAAGTACGATTGGTGCTGCCCTAAAATAGAATGAGACACAAGTGCCCCACCAAGATAATGCAAGCCGGGAGTCAGATGGGTATGGCTGGGTAGTTTGTTTAATGCAATCAGTCCACCTTCTTACTTTTGCTTCAAAACCCCTCATTCAAATAAAAGATTACATCTACCTGCCACAAAAGGTCTGATTACTAAATCCATCCAAATGAGTTTTCTGGAGAAAACAGGGATATATCAAGTAATTGTTACAGCTAATGCAAGCTAAGGAAATCTAGTGGCATCTGAAAATAATCACAAGATATATAGCAAGGAATTAAAGGAGAGCTAACCATGACAATAATAGGGGGACAGGAGGAGAAGATCAAGGAAAAGAGAAAAGAAGTTGCTTTAAAATCTCTATTTCAATGTATGCTCCTGGAGCTTCTTTAAAAAGTTAGGATGAGAGCTATATATCTTGCTAAAACAAGTTCACCAGTTCAAAAAAGGTTACTTGCTCAGGTGTAGCATATGAACAGGCTCCTAGGGCTATTTAATGCTGGTCCCGCTTGCGTTCAGTAACTGTTCTTCATAGCTTGTAATGAAATTAGCAGATTGAGATGTCCTACCTGGGCATGGTGGTACTACTGGGAAACTTTACTGGAACGGTAGCAGGCACAATTTCTTACCAGCATTGTCTTTTTCTGCAATAATGACAAAAGAGGGGAAAATAAATCACTGTCAGGGTAGTTTTTTTATTTTAAGGTAAGTGCTCTCTTTGTCATTCCTTACAAGTTGCTTTCACATAGCTAGGTTTGTGCAATGGGTTCTCCTTAAAAAACAAATCTAAAAAAAATAAAATAAGTGCATATGACTTCATGCCAAAACTATTTAAGGTGCTCAATTTAATCTTATACTATAAGTAGTCTATAAGCTTAAGCCCAGGAGAAAGCAGAGCTACAAGAAGCTATCCAGTGGAAGACTGTATGCAAAATGGTAGCTGCCTATTGCCATAGAAGTTGGTTGTATGCTTACCGTTCACCAAAAAATATGCAGTATCACTCTTTTAGACATGTATGTGGGCTTTTTTTTTTTTTGGTAAAATGTTTTTCTTTCTACTAGTGGACGCAGCACTTTAAATGACATTTATTTAGCTGCAGGATGGGGCGTGAGCTATGGATAGAATTGGGTGATCAACTGTAGATGCATCCTGGCCAAAATAAATAAGTGGCTTAAGACTAAGTAGATCGTAACTAATTCCCCCACACAACTTGAGGAACTTTAATGTTAGATGAGTTTTCTGCTGCTGTCCCATAAGTTGCACCAGTACACCCAGTAAGCTGATGAGGATGGGGCAGAGACACACGCCAAAAGGGAGGTGCTTAAGCTGCTGCTGAAAGAAATGCCTGCTTTTAATAACTGCCATGGGATAAATAAACTCATACAGCATGAGAAGATGGAGCAGTGTCATTACAGATGTTAAAGTCTTTATTTCAATGTGGCAGAAGCTGCTTAGAAAAGGCTCAAACACTACTGCTGGTCTCCTGTAAGCTTGAGTAATGATCCAAAGTATATTAAAACTATTGAAGTCAAGTAGATATATTTACTCAATGCTTTCCACAGATGCTTATACGTACACATCCAAGCTGTTTGGGTGTTTCAAAGAGCAGAAAGCACCTGGTGAATCTACTGTTTTTCTTAAAGCAGCTCCTCTGAGTAAATGTCTCCCAGGAGAAACTTGCAGGCTTTGTAAGCTTTGGGAGGCTTTGCAATGGTTATAACAGAGCTTTCGAAAGAAGCAATCTAATATTCCTTAAGAAATTTGCATTTGTACATTATTTTGGGTGTTAAGTTTTCAAATACAGCAAAACAATTTTTAATCTGAAATCCTGTTTTACAGAAGAGGCACTGAGGATGGACTCTCAAAATTCTTGGCAGGTTCAATCTTTTTATGCTAAATAGCTGCAGGTAGGAAAAGGGCCAGGTGGCAGCTGGGGGAGCTGTTCTGGGGGGGACAAGCCTCATATTGCAGCATGATGGGAACAAAACATCCCCCACCCCACCCCCCAACCGTTTTCCCTCCTGCTGCCGCTGCAAGAAATTTTGACCTCCAGGCTCCCTCTCTGTGGGGTTTGCTGTGAGGGCAGCCTGGCTAACCCAACCTCAAGGCTAGCGGGAGAGAAAAGCCTACTTGGGTGATCTCCGATTTCTGGGTGGAGAAAGATTTTGGGAGGGATTTTAGTCCTAGATATTGTTCCAGGGAGTACGCATACAAACTTTAATTAGCATTTTCAGCGTGCCCTTAGGATTTTGGATGGATACATTTTCAATAAAATAGCAAAGAGAAATCTATCTCCACATGTGCTGTCACCAGAGCTGAGATTAGCCCTTATTTATGATTGCTGAACATCTGTGGGTAGGGCGTTTACAGCAGAGGTCTCTTGGCTCCGAAGCTTGTTATTTCTCTTGATGAGGAGTCCAAATGTGCTGGTCTTCAGAGCATGGTGCATGGACCATCTATTCGGTCTTGTTTTAGGAAGACAATAATGGGAAATACAGTCAGTAAAGTGTGATCTCCCTAGGTGAGACCTGAATTAAGAGTATTTGCAGAGGTTAATTTTGGAAAGTGGTCTTGTCAGCATTGTGTCCTATGTGCACAGTGCAGTGTTGTATAGTATGAAAAGATCAAGTGTCTGTGTTAAGCAGGACTGGAAAAACACCTTTTCAGTATTTTTTGCCTATTGAAATGTCGGTGGGTGGTTCATGAGCCATAGTTTTGAAGTTCCAGTGCAAAACAGGTTTTTTCCCACTTTACTGGCATCTGGTGTGCATAAGCAGAAGTTTGGAAGAAAAACATGTCTCTTATGTTAATTTCAAACTAGATGGGGGAAATGCGAATGAGGAAATTAAAGTGGCGTGTGTACTTGGGTGGTGTTTATTATTATTACATATCATTAAACTGAATATGGATCTGGGAGGAAAAAATACCAGAGGAAATATTTAATGAAGAATGAGATAAAGTGCAAGTCCTACTGAATAAATTAATAATATTTTTGCTGTTTCATGAGGTTAAACATGAATTTTGTTTGCTGCCTAGTATCTTGAACTACATCTGAATTCTTGTATCCTTTTTCTGTTACAGTGGTATGGTTGTAACATGTTAGCCCATGACAGTTATGAAGCGCATACACTTAAGGCTTCTCATTTTGGTGAGCGTGGAAAAAGCTATCTAATAATTTTGGTTTAAGTCAAAAGATCAATTTTCCATGCTCGCTGCTGTTTGTGAACTGTTTAACTCTTCTAATGCATGTTCAAATGGAAAAAATAACAAGGTTAATCATTATTTTTAGAAGCATCATCTGAAAACCATTTTTTCTAATGTTTATTCTGGACTTTTTCTACAACCATACATAATCTCAAGCTATAGAATTCATTCTTTGGTACAAGTAATGTGGATGAATGACATGTTTAAAGTCAAAGCATATATTTTGCATGGCTGCTTCTCAGAGTTTAAAAGTTATAGCATTTCTCTAAGATCTCAGAACAATGTCAGCACACAAGTTATGGCTCTGTAATATTGCTGATGACAGAAGTTAGGAGGACAGAATGTCACGATGTCTCTTACATAGAAATTATCGAGACAGTGTCAGACATTTGGAGCTAATGCAGAAGTGTTTGTTGCATGCTGGTTACTGTTGACAGCAAAAGTGTTTAAGAAAAACACTTTTCACACTAATTCTGTGTGGTTTTGTCCTTTGTGGTGAACAGACAGTGCCTGTTAGAAGTGATCTAGAAATGAAGATCCTTCTAAGTCATCCTTACATATTCCTCTACACCTTTGTTATGCTTCTTTCTAAATTCTGCAACATCAGGCTGTTCAACATATATCTATCTCTTTGTGTTCATTCTCTGTGAAATACTACCCTCCTATCTCTTCCTTGCTTGTCATTTCTATCATGTAATTCTCTGCTTTAAGTATGTTGGCTTCCCCATTTAAGCTTTAAAAGCCCTAGGTAACCACCTTCTGTGCTTAACAGAAGACAAGATTTGTATTGCTCACGTCTCTTGTATTCTATGAATGCTTCCAACCACACCTTTATCACTCTTACAAAATGAAATAAAGTTTTATAACCGTAGAGAGCTTTGAACAGTTATTTGCTATGAGCTACAGAATAGCAATTTTTAATGAGTAATAATGACATAAAAATCTTTCCAAACAATTCTCTGTTTGTCAGCAGCAAAGCAAATGTGAATTCAGGCAAACACGGTGAACATTCTTCCTTTGCCACCTAATACATTTTTGTACCAAATGAATTCTGAATCTGAATAAAGCTAACATCCTTTTGCCCAGGCCAAATCCTAAGTTTCTGGATCATTTATCTCATATCTTTCTTCTGTGTCTTGCCAAAAAGATAAGAAACATGTTGGCAGAGAAGAAAAATTATTACTTGGACTGTTCTCCCAGCCAATGAATCTGTTTTCTATAAACACAGCTTTAAAACAAAAAATCCAGTTAAGTAAACAGAGAAGTTTTGGTAAACAACAAGCAATATCAAAATAGTGTTAGAACCAAACTAGTAATAAACGGCACTAATTTTTTATTAAATATCCTCCAAATTTAAATTATTAACTGTAGGGGTGATCAGATCTCCATGATCACATCACTGTTCATTCATGCTCACAGACATAAATAATAAAGTAATTACTAATCTCTTTTGCATTATACAACAAAGCAATAATCTGTCTGAGGAATAATTAATGTATGAACAAAAGCACTGTCTCATAAGCGTAACATTCTGTTGCACTCTGAGCATGTAACAGCACAACAAATGTTTTAACTGGCAAGCCTTTGTGATAAGCAATAACAACTGTTGTAACCCTCCTCTTGCTCTTTGAAAAATATTTTGAGATTCCTGGCTTAAGAGTGCCAAGGATCAGTATTCTTGCCTCACCGAGGAGAAAAGCGAGGAATGGCGTGATGAAGTGACCCCTTCAGTTACTCAAGATGTGCGGGACCTTGAAGTTTGGCATGAATCCCTCAACACTGTTGCCATGCTCCAATTGCCAGACCCTGCTATGGGAGAGATGGTTAATGTAGCTGTAAGATTAATTACTAAAAAGATTCAGGGGGCTTAATTACAATTCTTTATTGTGAAATGTGAGGGGTTTTTTGTGGGGGTATTTTAATTTTGAAAACAAGAGGTACAGAACAAGGTCCTTCGGGCAAAAGAATTCCAAATACATGTATTTTTCAAGTATGAGTTTAACCTGGCATGGACTCATTCAGCTGTGCTCCTGAAGGAAAGGCCCTCAATTTTTGACGGACTGTGTAAATTGTAGTAACTTTCCCGCACCAGGCCTTGGGGCTGCTGTCGCTCAGCAGCGATAGGGGACTGAAGGCGGTGGCTGCTGGCCCCCGGGGCAGCCAGACAAGGCTTCACAGGTGCGAAGGTGCCACGAAGTCTCCTGAGGCGCCAACGGCGGGAGGGAGGAGGCACCCCTGCTGCTGGTGTCCTCTCCCTCAGTCTGGGCCCCCCTTTGGGCTGGTGGCCCCTAAATTTTAGTCTGAGCTGGCTCCAAAGCCATCTCGTGGTGGCCCCCATCCAGGGGCCACCACAGAGCTTTTTCTGCCACTTTTTACCTCAGGCTTCTCAGCAGGGCCCCGCGGAGGGCCCGGCAGCCACCGCGTTCGCGCGCTCTGCGCTGTCTGACCCTCCTCGGCTGCCGTAGCCGGCAGGGCTCCGCCAGGGGGCGCAGGGACGGCCTCGCGCTGCGGAATCGAAACTAAGCCGCCCGTACGGGAGCCAATCCGCTTCCAGCTTACTGCGCCGCAGCCCGCCCCCCCCGCCTCCGGGAGCCAATGGGGTGGCGGCTACCGTTGGGGTTGCCCCCCTTCCTACCCACCGGCGCGATGGCCGCCACGAGCTGTCGCCGCGCCGCGCTCGGCGGTTTGGCCCTCGGCGGCGGGGCCGCGGCGCGATGGCGGCGGCGGCGGCTGTTGCTGCCGGACGGCTGCGCGCTGCGGCTGGCGCCCGTCCGCGGCGCCGCGGCGGCCGGGCCCGGCCGGACGGTGACGGTGGATGTGGGGGGCAGGTGAGGGGCTCTCCGCGCCCTGAGGGAGCGGCGGGGAGGCGTTCCGGCTGCGCCCCGCTCCCCGGGCCTGGGCTGAGGAGTGGCTTTCGGGGGTCGGCTGTGGGCGGGGGGCCCCCGGGGTCAGTGGAGAGAGCTGTCCGAGGGGGGTGGGTTGAACAAACGTGGGGAGAAATGGCCGCTGGCGTTCCTGCCTCACGCACCGCGGCGAAGAGCAAGTGTATTTCCTTCTCCGGCCTGTGCGGGAGAGAATGTGCTGCAGCTGTGGTGGGATGAGGTGTTTGGTGGGTGTGCGAGTAGGTCCCCGCATCTCGTGAGGGTACAGCAGGTGTCCACCTGCCTTTTCCAGTGGCAAGGGTAAAACCCAACTTGAAGAGGTGGGGGATTCATCTTCCAGTGCGAGCAAAGCGTTTTGCCTCTCAGTCATATACGTAACCTTAGGTGACATCTGATGTGGCTGCAAGTCTTTGCTTCAGGATGAAAGCAGCAGGGCATTTGAGGCAAAAGCATGTTAAAGTTAAGGGGGCTGGGTCACATTTGGTCAAAGAGTTTCAATTTCCATATTTAATGAGGATTTTTATGTCTAATATGAAGTGTAGCCTACATTCTGTACAGCCGGTGCTGTAGATGAATGCAGAAGTTGCTAGAAAATTTGAATACACCATGAGTAACAGATTATTTTTTTCTGATAGAAAGATGGAACTGTCTTCAGGAAAACTCGCTAGGTTTGCCGATGGATCTGCTGTTGTTCAGGTAAAAAAAAAAAAGTTTAAATTTGCGCAACTTCAAAATTTCGGGATTTGAACAGACATTATTAGGACAGCAGAGTCTATTAAAAGGATATAGAGCCTCAAGTGGCAATTTAATTCCTAATAAGTGTACAGCTGGCTGTTTTGTAGGAAAAAATGTTGTTTGAAAAGCAAAAATAATGGTGTAAAGTATGGATTTATGTGGTTGTTTTCTGCAAAGAATATTCTGGAGTTTTAGTTTGTGAATAAGTTTAGGACTTCAAATAATATTTTGGTTGCAGGTAATTTCAATATCTTTTATTTTTCTTAATCCAGCTAGGTGACACAGCAGTAATGGTCACAGCAGTCAGTAAAACCAAGCCTTCTGCATCTCAGTTTATGCCATTAGTGGTAAGTACTAATGACAGAATTAGTTTTGTGATCATCAGTGGTAGCCTTAGCAGTAGTAATCATTAAGTAATAGAGTTCAAGATGCTTGGGGGAATGGGGAATGTATGTAGCAGACTTCAGACCCTGGACTTCAGAATAGTGGTCTGTGATCAAATGACTAGACCTATGGATGAGGGATGAGCACTGGATGGTGTATACCTCGACTTTAGTAAGGCTTTCCACAAAAGCTTTGTGAACTTTGCCACGACATCCATGTTCAGACATTATATTTTAGATGTGTGCAAAACTAGTTAGATTATGAGGCTTGAAGTGTTTTGGTTATTAAAGGTTAATGATTCGTGGTCTGCCTTGAGGCTGAATAATAGTGAGTTCCTCAGGGGTCTGTCCTGGGTGACAGCCTGTTTCATGCTTGTATTGGTGACCTGGAATTCCTGCTCATCAAGTTTGCAGACGATGCCAAACTGGGGGGGTGCAGATGATATGCTCAGAAGCAGGACTGCCATCTGGAGGAGAGGGACCAGGGGCTGGAGGAATGGGCTGACGGGAACTGTATGAAATTCTATAAGGATGAACAAAGTCCTGAACTTGGGGTGCACTAGTGCCCTGCAACAGTTCAGGCTGGTGACTGACTGGCTGGGCAGTCCATATATGATATAGAACGGGAGGGTCTGTTTGGCTGTCAGGACAGAACCTTAAGTAATGTAATCTAAGTTCAGAGTTGACCTTGCTCTGAGCAGGAAACTGGACTATAGACCTTTTGAGGTGTCCCTTCCAACCTGAATGGTTCAGTGGCTCTGAAACCAGTAATCTATTGTCTTTAGGAATCCCTGTTTTGTTTTTTAAAAGGTTGATTATCGTCAGAAAGCTGCTGCAGCAGGAAGAATTCCTACAAACTATCTAAGAAGAGAACTTGGTTCCACTGATAAAGAAATTCTTACAAGCAGAGTAATAGGTAGGCTGAAAGATTTTATTTACAATGTATTTTAAATATTTTGTAATATCCTTATGAATGTTTGAAAAGATAATTTATAACTGCTGTTTGCAGAGTTGGTTGTTTCTGCAGTAACATCAGGGGGGAAAAAATTGTAGTTTCTTGTTTATCAGTACTGGTTTTTAAAACAATGTATCAGCTGGGGCTGCGTGCACGTTCCTTTATCTACAAGCCTGGATCTTGTGAAATATTGTTGTTGCCTTTGTTGATAATAGTGTATTTAAGATCTCATCCTAACTGCAGAGATGTTACCTCTGTAGTGATGCATCTCTCTGGAGAGGTGAAAGAGACAACCAGGCTAAACTCTGAAATACAAAGAGGCAGACTTACTGATTGATATATACTCATTTTCTCCCTCTTGATCCTGCTTGAACAGTCATCTCCGCCATGGCTATCTGCATTTGTGAATTAGCTAATATCTTGAAATTCAACATTGATATAAAACTTATGTCAAATACATCAGCATCTTAAGACAGCAATGAAAAGAATTAGGAGAGGGAACAGCCTGCAAGGCATAGGCTGTTACACAGTCCTGTATGCTTCGAACTGAAATGATATTAACAGGAAAGCTACATGTCATGGAAATAATGCAACATTTCGAACATACCTGCTTTTGTTGCTTTTCTTTGTTTGAAGATTATGTCCCTCCATTGAAAAGCATAGAAGACTTTTTCAATGTTTTTACCTTGTGTTACCTGACAGTGGATATGCTCACCCAAATACCTCTTATTTTACTCTGAGTCCTATTGAAATTTTACAGTTGATTATGTTTGATGCTAAATTTCCTTCTGGGTTCTCTGCCTTTTTTCTTGGTTTGGGTCTTTCATTTAAACCATTTTGTCAGTTTCTTGGGGGGTTATTACAAGACAAACTCAATACTGACTACTGAAAACCAAGTACTTCTTAGACTGTGAATATTTCTTTTGCAGATCGGTCAATCAGACCACTCTTTCCAGTAGGCTACTTTTATGATACACAGGTAGGCCACGCTCACTGTCTTTAACTTGTAGCTACCTCCACAATGGAAAACTTGGGTGTGTCCAATGAAAATTTCACATGATATGGGCACTATTTGAAGAAAAGCAGTTTTCATTAGCAACCAGGAGGGGTTTACACTTTGAAAAACAGTCTAATAATGTAATGCTGCTTTTTAGTATGTCATCTCCTTGTCTTAAATTATTTTTATTGCATGCTAGTTTCCAAATTTTGTTGTAGAGATGCAGGAACAAAATTCATATATCCTCTGTACAATAGAGGAAAGAAAGGCTAATAACATATGTTATATGATATGATACGATGTTATACATTAGTGGGTTTTTTGTGAGCTTTCTAGTTTAAATACCTGAAAAAAATGAATTTGCAGTATAGGCTTGTATAAATACATGAAATGTTTTGGTTTATTGTCCTTAGCTTTGTATTGACAGCTAATAAAAAGGTATAGGTCAAAATTATTCATTGTCTTTTATCTTATGCCAGATCCTTTGTAATCTTTTAGCAGTAGATGGTGTCAATGATCCTGATGTTCTGGCAATTAATGGAGGTAAGAGGACTGATTAAAAAATACTGCTTGTGTGTGATTTAATATGATCCAGTTTTTCTAATACAGTTTTTTTCTCTTAATTCTAGCTTCTGCAGCACTTGCGTTATCTGATATCCCATGGAATGGTCCTATTGGTAAGTAAATATTTTGAAACGATGGGCGATTTAAACATAATGGAAGGCTTAGACCACAGTTCATGCTTTCTTTTTTAACAAGAATCTGAATTTAAAGTCCACTGTCTTTTGTTTCAAGTATTGAAAATAATTTTACAATGGATAGGATTATTGCACTTCAAAGCATTATTTTTCCTGGGCTAAATATACTTCTGGAAGGATTTATAATCTAGAAATAGTATAATGTAGAGACCAAAAACTTAATATTTTATGGGACGAGAAATGATCTAGCCAAGAGCAAATATTTGTCTGTATTTTCCTTTCACCTGCCTTTTTTTCTAGAAAACACATGCTCAAATGACTGAAAAAACACAATGGACTTACAGCCTTCTGTATAATACTACTTGGCATTATATGCCCTACCCAGTAATACTACCCAAAAGAAATTCAAGAATAGATAATTTTGCCTTACTGATTTGTTCTTAATATATAGGTAACGTGCTAATATTTTAAAACAAATCTATAGCTTTAATTATTGTTTTTAGTTCTATAACTTTCAAAGTAAAATTATGCCTTAAAGAACTTATTATTATAATAATAATAATTTTCTGGAGTTTCTTTGTAGGTGCAGTAAGGGTAGGACTGGTTGATGGAGAAACTATTATCAATCCAACTCGAAAACAGATGTCTTCTAGTGCTTTAAATTTAGTTGTTGCTGGAGCTCCTCAAAATCAAGTTGGTAAGTAGGTTAATTATTAATATCTGTTGCGTGTTTGAAAAATCCAGTAGGTGCCTCTTTGCAAGTATTTTCCTAATCTTTGACATTTGTATTTTTACACAATAGTAGGAATAAACAGTGACAGGTTAGGTAACTTTTGGTTAGGTAAAGTAAATTCCATTGTATTTATGCAGTTTAATGTTAGTCTGTATTTCCTCAGTTGAGTTAAATTGCTATTGAACAAAAAAATAGTAATTTACTTTATTTTTAACTTTCCATTGGTAGTTATGTTGGAAGCAACTGCTGAGAATATATTGCAACAAGACTTCTGTCATGCCATCAAAGTAGGGGTGAAGCATACCCAGCAAATAATTCAGGGAATTCAACAACTAGTGAAAGAACAAGGCGTTGTCAAGAGAACTGTTCAGAAGTTATTTGTGGCTCCTGAAGAGATTGTGGAATGTGCAAAGAAGTAAGTTCAGAACAAATAATTTTGATCTAAATTCTGTTAAGTGACTCAGAATGCTTATTTAATGATTATTTGATTTGATGAGTGCTGCTAAGATAGTTTGAGGTTTTTGTTTAACAAAATAGCATGTTTTGAACATTCAGAATTACTTGTTGCGTTTTCCATAGCAACTTAGGAACGTGGCCTTCAACTTTCTTGTTTTGTACTTCGTAAGAAGGACAGGGCAAAACAAATATCCTGAACGCCCAGTGAAAGTATTGTAAGTTAATATGCCACTCTTGTGGAATGGTGACAAGAGGAGTCAGGATGCGTTGGCTTGTATGAGCTTTGCTGTGGAAGTGATAACTAATTTCAGAGTGGTGGCAGGATAGCAGGCAGGAAGGACAGCTGGAGCTAGTAGTGTTTATAAATGTCAGTCTGGTGCTTTCATACTGCTAATGAAACAAACATTTAGTCCTCAAAAGAAACTAATTATATAAGTAGGTTTTAAGCTGTGTTTTCAACAATGCTTTCTTTTCTTCCGAAAGACTTGCTTTTAACAAGATCTATGCAGTGTTCACAGATCCCAGCCATGATAAAGTAAGTAATCAATTCAAACATGATATAATTATTTTTTAATTAATACCATAATGAAACTGTAGTAAGATTTAGTTCTTCACTGTTAATAAAAACTCTTCTCCTCCTCTGCACGTTTGCAATAGTAATAATAAATTGTTCTGTAACTTCGTATCTATGAGAATATTTGCTTGCAGCACGTTATTGATCTTTGAATTTGTGTGACAATCCTATTCCTTATCCCTTGAGTTTTACAGAATTTTAAAGCAAACAAAAACCCAGTGACCCAAATCTCTTTTGTTATTCTGCCCTGTAGAGTTAACTGGTTGCAAATCCTGTGTTCTAGATTTCTAGAGATGAAGCCATTAATAAAATAAGACTTGAAACAGAAGAACAGCTGAAAGGTATTATTTTTTGCTTTCTTGATATATAGAGAATGCTTAAATGGAGCTAGCCCTACTTAGAGTTACAGTGTGTTCTTGGCTGGCCAAGCTATTTCAGTAAAAGTTCTATAAAATTCATTTTCCAACTTCAGCTGCAATTTGTTTTTTATACCCAGAAAAATTTCCAGAGGCCGAGCCTTATGAAATCATGGAATCTTTCACTGTGGTTTCAAAGGATATTTTTAGAAATCTTGTTCTGAATGAATATAGAAGGTAAGTATATCAAACTCCTAGGGAATAATATTTCTGTCAACTTTTTATCCAAGACTGCAATTTCATTGGTGTCATAATTTCTGCCTTTAACTTTAGGTGTGACGGGAGAGATTTGACTTCCCTCAGAGATATTAAATGTGAAGTGAACATGTTTAAAATGCTTCATGGATCAGCCTTATTTCAGAGAGGTCAAACACAGGTAGTATCTTTAAATGTCAGAAATTATAAATTAATTTATCAAAAGCTGAAAGATTTTTATCTTTCATTTAAATGCAGAATTTCCTTTTTCTTCACATTCAAATAGTAATAACAAGAAAACAGTTTAATTAAAATACACATCTGAGTCCATTAAGACAGTTAACAAAGCTTGGCTCCTTGCTATATGAACAGTACGAGTGTTAGGATAACATTCAAAGCATACGTGCCCAGAAAGTCTGGCAAGCATTATTGTGTCTTCAGACTTTGTGAAAATATCTGGTCCAAAGTTAGATGCTGTAAGGATTCTCCTCGTTCAGTTCAGGTTGGCAGATATGGGGCATTTTTGTTTGGTTGGGTTTTTGTCTTGCGGGGAGGTGGTTTGAGAAGCAAGCTTTCCAATTCAGGATGGCTTAAAGTAGAATTGTCATGTCTTTTTAATCCCCCTATGTAGACTTCTATGTTAAAGATATTTGTTGAAACAAAAGCTTTTCATGTAAAATGTAATCCTGTTCATTTTCAGAAAAATGGATGACTCTGTCATTGGTATGTAGGGCAGTCCTAAATTGTGTATGTCATGAGAAATCTTTTAAAAGGAACTTCATATGTAACCTGGACTAAATAGGGAAATTGTACCCAAAAAATCATGTTAATGAGATTTTTTTTTTTTCCTCTTCTTTGCAAAAAGCATCAGATGATGTTGGATGGATTGAATTAAGATTGTACGCAAGATTTGTTATCCTATATTTTTATAGCTCATTTTCCTAGAAGACTGTCAGCCATTGATCTGACTTACTACAGGATACATGGGCAGCAGTAAACAGTGATTTACTCCTCAGTGTTGTCCCCTCTTATCCCACTAAAAATAACACATGCTGCAAGTCCGTGTGATTAACAGGCTTGCTCTTTTGCACAACATTGTGGCTGCATCTGGCCCTGGCTCTTAAATGAAGTAGTTCGGTTTCTTAGTGAACAAACTGTTCTAGGCTCCTGCCAGGTTAAGAAGCACTAAATTAGTATTTTTAAATGTGATCACTTGTAAGATTTACAAATTATGAATAAGTTTGTGCAGTGAAGGAAAAAAAAAAAGTTTGCAGAAGTGGTAGGTGATGGCGTCATATTTGTTGCTGAAAGCATTCTTTTTGATTCTTCATAACCAGTAAAAGCTGCAAAACGTGGAAGTGTTTAATAGCAGTTTATTTACCCTGTCTTTTTCTTCTAGGTTCTCTGTACAGTTACATTTGACTCTATAGAATCAAGTGTAAAATCAGATCTTATCTCAACAGCAGTGAGGTATGTATATCTCTTCATGTTTTGTCAGTGGCAATAAAAGAGGGCGAGCATTTGAGCATGTTTGATGAAAGTTCCTTGAACTTCGACATATATATATATATATATTCATTAGGACTGAAAAATGTGTAAAACCAGACTTTGAAGTGGCCTATTTTCAAGAGATCTTGGCAGTTGTTTTTTAAGATGACATTAATTTCATAGACATGCATTTGAAATTGGAGAGTATTACAAGTAACATCCAGTCTGGTTTTGAGAGAAAGAAAACAGCAAATTACTCCTGAATCTGTAAAACGGTCCATTTATCAAGTGTCTTTAATAAAATGATTGATGAAAGTTGATTCTCTTTGTTCCAAGTATTCATCATCACACTTGGAACTTGATATGTATTCTACTCTTTTAATCTTTCTCACAAGTGTTGCTCAATAGGTTGGATGCATGTAGCCCATGAAGCGCTGTTCTGTTTGTCAAGTTTGCTTTAAATGGGGGTGGGGGGTGGGGTGTCCCCCAACTGAATCAGTCTGTAAATATTCTTATTTTGTCTCAAAAATGTTCAAAGTGAAAACACTTGTGTTCTTTTTCTAATGGACTAAGGAAAATTTAACTTACGATGTACCAATCAAGTCCTTGTGTTGTTAACATTTTATTGCTGAGGGCTAACTTGTTGGGGAGAGGAAACTGCTTCCCTTTAAAGATGCAGTTCAGTGATCTCATCCCTGTGGGAGCTCTTAGATTGTAGTGTGTCAGCTTTGCTTTACTTAAATTTTTTGGCCTAGAGGTGTTTGTCCGTATTCTGTAATTTTGGTATTCTTGGAAATCAGTTTGTGTTAAATAATGGGTTTTAATTACCAGTCATTAGGTTGCTTCATGAATGAGAGATTGCCTCTATATGAAACTACAGGCAAGTCTTGACTTGAAGCAACTTTCTTTTGTATTTATTGCTTAGAGTCAAGTTTTTGGTACTTCAGTGACTTTTGAGTGCAGATTTTTTATTTAATCAAGAGCTATTTTGTGGTTACAGAGACTTTTTCAATTTTCCTTCTGAGTGCTTACATTTCTGAGTCCTTACTGCAATATGCATAGTAAGATGCTGATGTTCTTGAAGTTTGAACTTTTTTTTTTCCTTCCTTCAGACACACTGACACCAGCATAAGGAAGTGATAGGGCCTATTCTATTCTAAACAGCTAGGGAAACTGTTTTAATGATGATGATTAACACATGAGGTTTTTTCTTCATAGACTATACTTTTTACTTTGTTTACTCCATAGAAAACCTTAAGGAAAATGTGGGTAATCGGTAAATCTGTTGATTTGCTGTTTTTGCTGGGTCTAGTTGTAAGCATAACTGAATATAATCATACGCGTTACTGTGTGTAAGACATGTTTGATTGCTCTTTGTTGACATGGTCTTGTTTTTAATTAATAGTGGAATAAAAGATAAAAACTTCATGCTGCATTATGAGGTGAGAGTTTTACTGTGTTACAGCTTTCTGCATGATTCACAGAAGGGCTTCATGTCTTGCTTTTAAAGGTGAAATTGGTCACTTCCAAGGATATAAATTATCTTTAAATTTGCTAAAAATTCTGATTCATACGTGAATTTATACTGTGGTTTATGAACAAAAGTGCTGGTTTTCTAAAAAGCACTCAATAATTTGTAAATTGCCATTTTATACAGCCTTTTTAATATCTTAACATTAGGTTAGCTCCTTAAGAATGGGTTATCACTGAAAGCAGGATTAACCTGCTCTATTATTTTTAGTAAACTCTATTAATATGTTCAGCTGACATACTACACCAATAGTAAATAAGTGCTTTTACATTTTGGATCTCTCTCAGCCTTGGGAACTTGCCCAAAGTATTTCGTACAGGCAGCAGGCATATCTTGTTCCATTATCTGTATGACAGAAACCAGATTTCCGATATGTTGTTTGACAAGTTTAATTGGAGTGAGCTTGTTGTGTTGTTTTTCAACTGCCTTGCAACTGCTTTATTCTCTTTCGTTCTGTGGAGGTAAAACATGTACTAAACACTACCTAAAGTGGTCCTGGTTTGCAAGCTAAGTGACTGATAGAAGTCATGTGGTAGTTTGATTATTTTAATTTTTTTCATTTATTTTTACCTTGAGATGCACCAAAACTTGAAAGAATTTTTTTCTAAGTGTATGTTTTAAAACGGAGGAAAAATTAGTTAATTTTCTATATACGCTTTTTTGACTTCATAGTTTCCTCCTTATGCAACTAATGAGATTGGCAAAGTTACTGGTATGAACAGAAGAGAACTTGGGCATGGTAAGTTCGGACTAGAGAAGTCCCATGCTGTAAGTTTTAATGCTTTGTCTGATTATTTTTATTTATGGATTGCTTGGTTTTTTGTGGTTTTTTTGTTGTTTTTAAAACAGGTGCACTGGCAGAAAGAGCTTTGAAACCAATTATTCCCCAGGATTTCCCATTCACAATACGAGTTACTTCTGAAGTATTAGAGTCAAATGGTATTATGATTTTCTTATTTTTAACTGATTTTCTTATTTTATTTTTAGAGACTAAATTTGGTTCTTAAAAAAAAGCTCGAGATTTGAAAAACTTAAAATGAAAAGGATATATATGGTTGTGAACAATGGACCTTTGTTGCCATTTGTATAACAGCACAGTATCAGTAGGAGATGTAAACATAAATTCTGAGTTTAATAGAATGGTATTTGGGGGTGCTTTTATGCTACAGAGTGAGGAAAACAAAACAGCATGTATTGAGACCCATTCTTCAGTGTTTAATCACAGCTGGTACCCTCACTGACTTAGAGGTCACTTCTCCTGGCTGTCTGTATTTGTTCTTTCCCATCTCCCCACTTTGGGAGAGAGCTATCCAATTCACCTTTCTGTAGATTCTCCTTTGTGGCAAGAAGCTCCCTGAGGTCCACCTCCCATTTCCTAGCGCTGTAGCGAGATTAGGTGGGTGGGAGAAGGGGTTAGTGGAGAAAGGGAAGGAGTTCCATTTGCAGCTTCCTGCGAAACCCATGGATTCCTTGTCTAGAATATTTAACATTAATTGTGGTGCTTGTTGAGCTTTTTTGGTATTGGTATCATGAAAGATTCAAAGTATATTACCCATTTCTTGTTAAAAATACTGCTACAGAGAATTTCTAATTGCAGTTGTTTATTGTAGTGTGCGTGTTGCTGCGCAGTATTTTCTAGCTAGCACCAAGTTAATTGTCAAACTGTCACTGAAGAATATCACTAGCCAGTATTATTTCAGATACTTCTAACCAATGTTTACTACTCTTTTTCTCCCCCTTTCCCCCACCCCGTATTCTGACTCTGTAGGGTCGTCTTCAATGGCTTCTGCATGTGGTGGAAGCTTGGCATTAATGGATGCAGGTACAAAATATGGCATATAAAAGAATAAACTGCATATGATAATCTGTTACAGGATTTGGAAATGACCACAGGTTATAAAAATATATTTTTATTTACCACTATTAGGAGTTCCAGTATCAAGTGCAGTGGCAGGTGTAGCAATAGGTCTCATTACCAAATGCAGTCTGGAAAAAGGAGATATTGAAGACTATCGCTTGCTGACAGACATCCTGGTGAGTGTTTCTAGCACTGTTGTCTTTATTGCTGCGTAATTCTGTAAAATACTCTCTATGGCCGCCTTTTGTAGTGATTTACCCAGTTAATTCTGGAACATATGCTACTGGAAATATTGAATAGTTTTATCTTCTTTGGTTTGTCTCCCAAACTCCTCCCTTATCTCAGAAAATCTCTGAAACGTCCAGTCAGGTTTCTTAGTTTTTTGTAATTACTCAGTTATTTCTTTTAAGCTTTCATAAGCTCTCTCTTTCCAATGAATTTTGTCTTTTTTCTTGGGAGAAACAGATTAATAATTCTTGAATACTTCAGTTTACTGAAAAACACAATATATTGGATGGGGAATGAGCACTTGGCAAAGTTGCTGGGGGCAGGGGGGGGCGGAATGCACATTCTGCTGCTGCTGCTGCTTCCTGTGGCAGCCACTGCTAGTGCAAAATCAACTTGTGGATCTGTTGTTCAGAAACTAGTCCACGAAAGCTCTTCATTTATAAGGAGAGAAAGGAACAGTGTTAATCATGAACAGCAAAATAAGGCTGAATAAAAACTTGTGAGTCTCGGAAGTGATTCCAGGTCTGCAGAACTACTTTGTGGCTTACTGAAACACAGAACGTACTTTTAATGTAATGAGACTTGACATTGGGATAAAGTTACTCCAATTTGCTTTCTTTCTGTCTATGCTGGTAGGGAATTGAAGATTACTATGGTGATATGGATTTCAAGATGGCCGGTACTAATAAAGGAATAACTGCCTTGCAGGTATCGTAACATTAAATCTTCCTAGAATGGAACTCTGAGAATGTATCTAAAAAAGCGTTCCTTACATATTGATGTAACTTAACTCTTTTCGTACTAGGTTGATCTAAAACTGCCAGGAATTCCAATAAAAATTGTAATGGAAGCTATTCAGCAAGCTACAGGTAGGTCCATATTTGTATTTGCACCCATTTTATCTTATTAAATGATAAATTGTATTAAATTCTAAGTTTTATGAAACTAAATAATAAATTATTAATCTTTTTGTTCTCACGTAGAAAAAAGCTGCTATCTTCAAAAACTGGTCTGGTTTGGGTGTTGTCTGTTACACTTCAGTATAGGCACTTCATACAAAATAAATAGCTTTTTGTGTCAGAGGAGAGCATTCAGTCTCCAAAAGCCAGGCCCTTCCCACCACACTTAAGTTTCATATGATTGTACGTAGAGTCACTGAAATTGTCTGCTACTCTTGGAGGTTACTTTTAATAAAAAGAGAACAAAATATTACTCCCTGCAAATGGTGTGATACTAATGGTCACCAGTCAGTACAATGGGTAACTTATTTTGAACAATGCAATGAAGTTAGTGGCATAGCAAACTTGGGGGGGTGTGTGTAAACTTATACAAAAGAGCAACATCAGGGTAGAGGAATATATTATGAAATATTTACACGCAGTATTTTGGATTTGACTGATACAAGTACAATATTATGAAGCCATGTCAGTCTTTAAAATTTTTGTCATACTGTATTCAAACCGTATGTGGTGAGTTGGGGAAAAAAAGGTTTGCTCTTTGCTCTGCAATAAATCAGTAAAAAGGGTTGTTAAAAATAAGCTCCAAGCTAACTTTAAAGTAACTCCAGACCAATTTTTAAATGTCTCTTGAGCAGTGAGTTCTTAAAACTTAAGTAAAAGTCTGTATCATCTCAGGGAGTTCATGGTTAAGAGCTAGCAGCTCGATACCCTATGAATAACACAGGTATTAAAGGCTGAAGTGCAGCTCTGCGCACTGAAACTTGGGATTGCTTTTGATTGGTGAAAGTTGGGAGAGGGAGGAGGCATCTGTTGCTAGTTAAATATGTAAAGTGTTACCATAACACCAAAATGGATTTGGACTAACACACAAACATCCTACTAGATGACTTTTTTTTTTAAATCTAACAGAATAATGTCTTAAAAAGAACAGCAAACTATTTTTTTCATTTACCATAAATTCAGCTACATTTACTATTGAAATTTACTGCTGTCTGTATTCTGATGTGTACAGCTAAAATATTCTTGAGCCATATGAGAAACTTAAGTTTTATTAAGTTTAAGCTTTAATAAAGATTTAACTAGTTGTAAGAGAAAATTTTCAACTTGATTGTAAAAGCAAGATTTTAGTAAGAAAACCTGTATTAAAATGTAAGAGCTAGTAATTCCTATTCAGTGGTGTATCACTTCAAGCAGCTCAGCTAAAGTTCCAGGCCAATGTATCATAACTAATCAAAGCTGCACCCTGTTGCTCTTATCAGCACTCTGATTTATTTAAATAATACACTGAAACAGAACTGTTTGTAATGTTCTAGGCTGCATAAAATCAATAAATGTGCTGAAGGCATAGCTTTTGTATACACAGAGCAGAATGTTATACTGCAACAAACATGCACTACCTGAAATGTGTTAAGTTACCATGATAAATCCTCGCAAGTTAGGCAGGATGCAGATTTTATAAACGGATGTTTATCTGCTTTATAACAACAACTGCGTTAGTTTATTTTAAGCTTGTACAAAACTCTTTATTTTTCCTTCTTCTTTCTTCCCCCTCCAACCTCCACAGCTGCAAAGAGGGAGATTTTACAAATTATGAACCAAACACTGGCAAAACCCAGACCTAACAGAAAAGAAAGTGGACCAGTTGTAGGTAATGTTAATTGTATGCTGATATGAGTTCATATCTTTCATAATTAACTTTTAAACAATAAGCTGCTGCTTAAAACAGCTTCTGTTAATGAATGTTTGTTATATGTTTCTGCCCCTTGGGGTTATTTTTTCTTTGGGTTTTTTGAGGTGAATTTTTGTTTTTTACTGCCATGTGGGGCAGCACTGTACTATATCACTGTACACCGGAAAACATAATTATACTGAAGTTAGGTGAAACTCGCAAAGTCAGAATGGATATAGATGTCAGCATTGGTATGGCTTAAGGTAATTTACACTTATCAAAGGATTTGTATTTTATGTTTTAATGTATCTCAGTTCTTAAATGTAATTACATCAATGTTCAGCAAATAATACAAGTCGCTATAGAAGATTAAAACCTAAATGAGTGTGAGTTATTTTTTGTGATAGCTTTCAAGATTATTGTATTTAGTATTCCAAAGTATTTTTAAATGGTCTTTCAGAAACTATCCACGTTCCGTTGTCAAAAAGGTTAAGATTCATTGGTCCTGGGGCCTATAATTTGAAAAAACTTCAAGCACAGACTGGTAAGACATTCTTGCTTCCTGTGATTAAATTATCCTAATGTGTTATTAGCTTCTCCTCCTTATATGAAAATTACTAGTGTAGAGTTTTAATTAGTGGATCTTGGTAGCACAGATGTTACGAGCACAGCTATTGCTGAATCTTAATGCTATCTTTATGCCCTTTCAAAAACTATTAAGTAGCTAAATGTAAACTTCCCATATTGTTCTGTAGACCACTTTACAGAACTAGCATTTGTGTTTCAGTAGTGACAACCTAGTAAGTATATATGAAGAACTATTAGGAGAATAGGGTAAACTTTTTTTATGCTGCAGACTGCAAAACAGCCTTTGTTTTCAGACTTGTATGTTTAGCTGTTCCAATGGTCAGTACAAACCGAGTCTGTACTACATCTTGAGAAGAGATGCGTGTGTTTTGAAGAGCTAGGTGAAGCTCACTTCAGCTACACTTAGTTGTGTAGATTCTCTCTGTAAAAGTGCTCGCAGTTTGGCTTGCCACAGGAATTCCCAGAATTTTGGTGCACGTGTGATGGTGTTTTTCAGGGCTTAGAGAAGAGGCAGGTGAAGGTTCACCTAGGTACAGTACTGCAGATAGTGTTGAATGAAAGATGTGAAATCAAGCAAGTCTCATCACGAATGTGCTGAAGCGTCAATCAAATCTATGCAGCTTCTCTTCCCATAAACAAAAGCTTTTTTGCTGTGGTTAAGAGGGGACATTGAGCTCTTCCCTACAATGCTCATCGACTGTTTTCCTTGGATTCTGTGAAGAGCTTGTATACACTGTTAACATGCTGGCCTATGTTAGAAATCCAACTCACTATCACGTTGTAGGAGTGACCTGTACTGGGGCTTAAACTGGTAGTGAGTAGTGTGACGAAAGTTTCCACTTCTTACTATATTTCTTGGAATAAATTGATTTTATTTGTTTACATAATGATTTGTCCTGTCTGGCCTTAAGTGCCAAATTCAAAGTTGATGCCTTTTTCACTACCATTTCCTAAATAGGGCAATTGATGCCTTGGTTGAGATAAATGCAGACTGACAGGTCACTTAGAATTAGGCCTGTAGCTTGATGTTGTGGTTGCCCCTGGTAGTGAATGAACAGAATTTGCAAAGCGTTAAGTATTTCTGAGAGGTTACACTATTAAAAACTTCTGTTCAAATTACTCAAAGCAGTGAAACTAGACATAGCCCAGCCTTACCATCTCGCCAACTTGATGAAGGTAATGTTCAACCAATAGTCAGCCATGGTAGCAGAGGTGAGTTTCTGCTGTGATGTTATTAAATAATCAGATTTCTTTTATGAGCACTTCTTTGTAAATTTTATTGCTTAATATAGTAAAACTTGTTCACTTGTTCCCTACTTCTAGAAAGCTAAAAATTAAAAACAAAAAAAAAGCTGATGTCTGTAGTGTATCACATAGATGTTCTGCTTCAGCTGCTTTGGACTTGAAACTCTCAATGTTCTGGCTAGCTTGGTTAGTGCTTCTCAGGGGACTGGGTTGGGGAAAAGGGGGGGGGGGGAATACTTCCCTTTGGTTGCAAGCCTATGCAGTCTATTGGCCAGAAAACTAGTCTAGAGGTGCAAAGAATTTTACCACGTAATCTTACTGTGTTCTGTCTCTGAAAGACTTCAATTTCCATCAGCTATTAATGAAAGCTATAGTTTTAGTGAAAATCTGAGAAATTCATGGAAGCTGAGATTCATTCATAAAACCAAAATTCTTTCAAGAATTTTTTTCCTGCACAAAAGGATTATAATAATAATTTTGTGTTCCTATAGGGAACACAAGTTTGTCCAGGTATTTGGTGAGCATACCTGTAACTTGATTTCCATTCAGTTGCATGTAAAGCTGTCCAATGCCTAATCTGAAGAATATTTTAAATGATTAGGACTCTGAGATCTTAATGAGTCTGTGCAAGATCAGTTTGCTCTATGCAAGTCTTTACTGAATGTAACTTTTCTGCTTGCTGAAACAGTAGCAATGTTCATCTAAATCCTCTCATTAAATTCTGTTTCCAAGGCGTAACTGTAAGTCAGCTGGATGAAGAGACGTATTCTGTGTTTGCCCCCACACCTAGTGCTATGCATGAAGCAAGAGAATTTATCCATGAAATCTGCAAAGATGATGTAAGGACAGACTCTTGTTAGCCTTTTCAATTTGCATTTTGTGAATTTGTATTTTACTGTTTTCCTTTTTCCCCCCCTACAGCAGGAAGTTAATTTGGAATTTGGTGCAGTTTATACAGCCACAATAACTGAAATAAGGTATGTAAAGTGCTCTGAAGGTGACATAGAAATTACTTTTACATAGCTATATTCCTGATACCTAAATGTGATGTAAAAGAATTAATTTTTAAAGGATGCTAAACTTATGCTCGTGACATTGGCACCTGCATCGTTCCTGATATTTTCTGTTGAAAGTATTTTTCTGTTTCTTAATAAGGCTGTTTATTTTTGCTGCTTGTTTAGTTATTAGAATGTCTCTATAAACTGTAAAACTTCAGGCCTTTTTTCATCTTTGTATCTGAGAGAGATGGTAGGAATTTGCTTTTTACTTTTTTGCAAGGCAAATACTGGATTGAAATCACATGGACTTTTTGGATGTACTTATTACTGAAATACGCTATCCTGAAAGAAGTAATTTCCATCTACTTTCATTTAAGGAAAAATGACTGGACATGTTATGGTTGATATATTTTAAAAAGGGAGGAGTAAAATCACGCTTATGAAAAGTTTACTAATACTTGTTTTGAGATCAATATGCAGAGTAAAATACATTCAGACTTCTATCGATGTATTTTGAAATAACCATGTTGTTTTCTATTGCAGAGATTCTGGAGTGATGGTAAAGTTGTATCCAAACATGACACCAGTGTTACTTCATAATTCACAGCTTGATCAAAGAAAGGTAATACATGCTTAAACAAGCATAAACTGTCTTAGACACTTGTATCTGTTTTTAATCAATTCTCACTAAACATAGTCTGCATTAACTGTAACACGGATACTGTTGTTCTAGAGTCCATTTTTCATGTTAAAAGCTGTGTTAGATTAGGAGCACCATTTTGTTTAACCTCTGCGTGTCCCGTGCCTAAAGCTGCAGACAATCTAACTATATGCCTGCTACAATCCTATTGTTTATGCTTTTATGCAATACCCTTTTCTATGTAACATTTACAAACCTGTTGTTCATAAGGTAGTGTTGAGCCACTATGCTTGTCTGAAGCGTAGCATGAAGAATGCCAAAAAAAGGAACTTTCATAACTAACCTTACAAAATTAATCACACTGAAATATTTTTTTTCTGAAAAACACTGTATTCTAGATTAAACATCCTAGTGCCCTGGGATTAGAAGTTGGACAAGAAATTCAGGTAATTTTTTAAACTCTAAAATCATAAAAAAACTGCTGTTCATATTTTAGAATTTGATTGAATTTTTAATTTTGTGTTTCTGAAGAAAATATTTTGTCATATCAGATTCCCTTTCTGTGCTGGTTAAAGGCCTGATCATTTCAAATTAGATTTATTTAGTGTCATACTCTTGCTACCTAGGCACCACACTAATTTGACAGAGCAATATAGGCTAAACGGTGCCTACTGTTTATGGCTTTTTCTAGCATCAAATTAAAGGGAAAAAAAAAAAAACCCAAACGAAAAAAACAAACAAACAAAAAGAAACACAAAATACCTTTTAATGAAAATGCTATTTCCAGCTCTTTAAGTTGGTCAATCTTAAAGTGGTTTGTTTTCTTAACAGGTTAAATACTTTGGACGTGATCCGACTGATGGTAGAATGAGGCTTTCACGTAAAATTCTACAGTCGCCAGCCACAACTGTGCTTAAAACCCTAACTGACAAAAACAGTATTGTCCTGGGAGGTACCGTTCCACAGTCGTCTACTTCATCCCAGTGACAGGTAAGGCCATAGGAACAACTTAAGATGACTCAGTGGTATACTTTCTTTACAACTATTGTAAAGCATTGTATCAATCTGGTTTATATATTGTATAGTTAATCCTTCAGTGGTGTGCAAATACTGCTTGCCAGTTATGTTGCAGCATGTCATGAGTTAGCAACTGCCCTTTCACGTGCTGCTGTTGTAAAGAGCTCGATACTGTAAAATTGGTTCAAATGCTTTGACAGTTTCAGGCATCCTAAACAGCCTTACTTTCTCCAGAACAAACTTGTTAATCTACAACATCTATGTAAGCATTCCCTCTTCTCTACCTTGCCACCATTTTTTTAAAGGGGGGGGGGAGGGGAAATGCAAGGTAGTGTGGAAGAGAAGAAAAAAATAAGCTGCTCTCTTGAAAGATTTGAGTCAGTTAGTGGAGGCTTCTCAGTCAATCTCAGTCAATTAATGGAATGCCCAAAGCTCTTCTCTAGAAGTAGCTTCCCAGCATCTACTTGACTGTCAATAGACTTACGCCTAAATTTTTCCCAAAACAGTTGTGTATGTTTCTATTCCTTAGGAAGCTACTAGAACAGGAAGGTGTCTGATCGTAAAATCAAGAGCGGTTACACAATGGGATTGGCACATGGAAATGCAATGCACCAATGATAATTTAAGGCAATCTGTGGCAATCTTCTAGGAATGATTCACAACACTAGAAGAAATTAAGATTCACCGATTAAACTTTTTTTTAAGATATGTTTTTGAATTTCATGCCTTGATATAATTAGTTGGTTACAGAGTATTTTCCATCTCTTTCAGGAAAAAAGGCGTGATAGTTTGTGGAAATACAAGCGACCTTTGCTAGAATCTGTAGATATCTTCGCAAGAATCTGCAGGTGGATGGTAGTGAACCGTATTTTTAAAATAGATGCTATTTATGCTTAAAGGTGATGTAGAACTTCAAATTGAAGTCTTCAAAGTGATTAAAAACTCTATTTTAAAATAAAACCAGAAAAAAACCAGTGCTCTTGTGTAGCAAAGGTGAGATGAGAATCTAAGAACATGGAATTGTATAGACTGAAGAACAGGTTACACTTCAGTGCATAACATTCTTCTCGCTGTCATCTCAAAATAAAAATGTAAAGATGAGAAGCAAGTATTTAACAATTATTTCCTGGGAGAAGGAATTATCCTGTATACTTGGTTGAGAGAAACACTTGGCCAAAGCTTTACTGTTTTTTCAGTGTACAAGATTAAAATGTTGAGCAAAATATAAGGACTTAGAAGTATCACCTTTAACATGATTGACAGTGTTTCAGATAAGTACATCAATAACTGTCATAGGGTTCAGTCTTGCTAAAATATCTGACCGGAAGGGGGACAAAACAAAGAACCTGGCTGAAACATCATCGTTTATTATCTGGATTCATTAACACTGAATTTTAAAATAGATAATTGAAACATTAAGATAAAATACTTGTTTTAGAATAAACAATTGATGTGATAAATCTTCCCCCTAGAACACCCTCATTAAGAGTGTCAGAATTCCTCTATTGATTATGTTCGATCAGTGGGTTCACTGGTCTCTTTTAGACTTCAAAACATTTCCCAGGGACTCACAAGAACTACTTGTTTTTCTGCTGTGAGGTACAGCCTTTGAAAATCAAAGAGGTGTCCCTTCTGATGTTCACCAATTTGTTTGTAGACCTAATAAGAAAATCAACTTCCCACCTGATGGCAGGTGGGCTCTGAACCTCCTGAAAGAAAAGGCAAAGCACTGGGGAGAGGAGAGATGTGAATGTACAGTAAAAATTGCTCATTCTTTTTTTTTATTCTAAGTTAAAATATTAAAGGAGAAAGAAATGACTGACCTGTTTCTTTGTAGTTGTCTTGTCTGTCTTTCATCATGTAAGATTGAAGAAGTTTTCCTTAGCAATATTCTCCTCTTCTTTGAGGTCTGTATTCTGTTACTTCTTAGTAAGAATGCTAACGTCCTTGCTTACTATGACTTAATTGACTGATAGCTCATTCATTACATATCCTGCATAGTGTTACTGAAATTGTGTAGGCAAATGTTAAAGTCCCTAAACAGAAGCTTAGATGTTTCCATTTCTCATAATTCTTCTTAGAAATTGACCTCCTCAATCTAAGTGGTTTTCCAAGGTTTAGCTTCTTTTATTGTAGAACAGTTTGTGTAAGGCTCCTCTTTGTAGTAGAACAGATGGATGCTCTAGTTACTAAAATACTAGCTTTAGAAGCTTTTTTTAGCTAGCACATTACCAGTAGGATGCTAGCATTTGAATCTGTGAAAATCAATGATTTAGGAGCCAAAAGAATCCCGTTTTTTCTTGTAAAGGTATTTTCTTGCCTGTGGTAACCAGGAGTATTAATGATTTGTGTGATAGGTGGTGGTGTCTGTAAATCAAGTATTGGAGTGCTGGGGCATTTTCAGTTTATTAGATGATAAAGTGGGAAAAAGACCTTTATATTCCTGTGGCAGAACCTGTATAGGCAGCCTGACTTTCTGCACTTGTAACAGGTTTTAGGCCCGATGGGAAAGGGCGGAAAAAAAATGCTTGGGAACTGTCTGGGAGGAGCACAAACCAGCTGCTCTTACCTGAGGAGAGAAGCTCGATGGGAGCCAAGAATTGAGTAAGCATGTGCCAGTCTGAACCTTCCTGGAGGGAAGGCAGGCTGGCTTCAGACATCCCGCATTCACCTGAGAGCCATCAGTAGCAGCAGGTTGGACCATGGCAGGAGATACTTGACACTCGGGTGATATCAGCTATGATCAGAGCGCAGGTAGGTTAATAGTGCTTGAGAGAGCCAGCTCAGCTGTACTGCATAGCTGTTTTTTCATGTTTGAAATACTGATTATTTTTTTTAATTTTTTTTTTTGTCTCTACTGCCCTAGATAATTAGCTTCTGTAATGACCCATCTTAAATGGAGCGATTGAAAGGAGTTGCTTTGGAAAGTGAAGCTGGGCAGTTGCAGTGTTACACCAAGTCAAGAGGGCCAGAAATGCATTTATCTGGCAAAGCTGACATTTTCACATGGGTACAAAGTGTCAGAAGCTGGGATATCTTTAAACAGCAGCAATAAATATTACAAGTACTATAATAAAAACCTAAGAGCTGGCCTAATTGTACTTCTGGGATTACATGCCAGAGGGCATGATACAGTCTCTTAATTTCACTCCAAGAAATTTTAAGTGATTTAGGAATGAGTTGTCTGTCATGCTTCTGAAACCAACAGAAAAAATAAGAGCTCCCTGCTGCTCAGTGTTGTGGACACTTGCTGACTTGCTCTGTCTGCAACCTGCCCTAACAACATTCTTTGTTTTGATGAAGAGCAGAGAACTCGAACACCTATAGTTTGTCACTGTGATAATGGGGAGAGATGAGCTACTGGCAGGTGCAATGCCACAATGAAAAAGTGCTGCTTTGCTTTCTCAAATCTTACAATGCAGAGATTCAGATGTATTGCTTTCCTGGTCTCGTATGTACCCTGGTTTTAAATGGGGTAAGTAAGAGCTGTTGGGCAAGTCTTATATATCTTCTGCAGGCAAAGCCCCCTCAAATTGACTTGCTTTTTATTGGTATGGATGACAAGGTCATGCTGCAGTTTCTAACACCCCAGGCTGCAGAGTCCTGAATGCTGTTCTGTGCAAAAAGGAGTCCCGCATCTGAGGGAATGCTAATCCCAGTGTGTTCTGAAGTGGCATTTTTCCACAGAGGGCATTGATTTCATGCCTGGAGAGGTCACAGATTTATTTCACAGCTTAAGCAGAGAAATAGTTTTTCATGCCAATTCTGGCTCAGGTATCTCCTACACCTGTAGCTGTTCACTGTGATAGATAAGAATTTGCTCCAGAATATTCTGCTGTGGTTTCTTGCTCTTCTGCGTATCAGAGAAGTACTCCACTTAATCTTGAGCAGGAGGGGTCATACTTAATTTTAAGCGCTTGGTTTGAAGAGCTAAAGAGCATGTGTAGAAGTCTTGCAGAGGGGAGAGAGAGTGCGAGTGGCAGGTGTCCTGAAGCAGCAGTATGCTGTGGCCATTGGGTTTTGTATATCATTTTGCGTGTTTTCTTTTTACTGAGCTTTCACTGAGGCAGAAATATGCCTGCTGTATAAAACCTTGAGGGGATCAGGCCATGTAATGCAGAAAAGGCCACTGACATGTAGCTGGGAAGGCTTGTGTGGAACCCAGCTGTAAACTGCTTAATGTGACTCTCAAACCATGGTTGGTGAAACCACTAATGTAACATGGCCTTTTGTACAGTTACTGACTTATTTATCCATAATGATGATATGCACATATCCTGAAGTATGTTCCTATACTATATACAGCTAAAGATAAGTGTATATGATAGTTCTCAGAGGTGTATCTTACACTAGCCATCTTCTGCAAAGAAAACTCATGATTGTGTGTCTTCAGTGGTCCTTGTTAAAAATTAAAAGGCTTGATTGGGGTTGAACCCTAGTTTCGCAAAACCCCATTAAGGGTGCTTCCCTTAATCTTTCTTAGAGGCGAGTTGTTTTGCGAATGTTAAATAAGCAGACTGACCGGTCCTCAGGTGCATGAGACTGCCTACTAAGGAATGTAAAAGACTTTTCAGCTCTTCAGCTACACCACTGCAGCTGATTGAAAACTGCACCAAGCAATGATCAGTGGCTGCCACATACTCGGTGTGCTGAATGGCAGTAAATCTTAAGGAGGCCTGTCAATGTCAGAGCAAAAGCTGAGCCTAAATGTTACATAAATGTAAACTTTCTAAATCTGCCTAGAGAATGTTTTTCTAACATACAGGAAAGTTGCACATACTTATAGTGGTGTATTCTGCAGTAAACTTTTTCTTTCCCTTCATCTGGAACAAGATTGAATTTACACCAAAGAAATGCCGGTCTTGTAAGAGCTATACCGGTGTAACCGCTTTCGCTATTAGGCAAGATCTAGAAAAGTCTTGCTTTGTCTGGGAATGAGACACACCCTGGCCTGGGGAGCACTTGCCCTCCCATCTCCCTTCCCCTTCCTAGCCTGGAAGATTTTGTTCTGAGATGCTTTCAAGCCTCCCCTCCTCCCAAAGTCCCTGCTGTTTCACACAGCGTGGCTTCTTGCATGCTTTTGTGTCCTTTTCCCCTATTCCCATGCAAACACTGAAATGTAATTATTTTTTATTATTTTTCTTAGTACAGAGGAAATGCGTAGCTGGTTTTTAGTATGGAAAACTAAGATTTACAGACTCCACAATGCCTGGCAAGTGGTCTGTCTTGAATTGTACAGTGTAAGGGCTAATTGAAGCATTTCAATGAGAGAAACATGCTTACAAAAGAGCTTCAACTTTAGTTTAGCTTTTGAGCCATCTGTAGAGCTGTACAAAACATGACAACATGCAACAGAACATACATTATGGTATAGGTGTTACTGTGTGCCTTGCTGTGGTAAAGGGTTTGAGAGGCTAAAAGAAATGCCCCAGAATAACGTCACTGCTATTTTATTACGTGAGGGAAACCTTGTCTTCCAAAACTTCAACTCTAGGTCCTGCATGTGCTGCAAGTTGTGTTATTACAGCACGGGCTGGTCCAAAAACTCACCCTGCTGTGGATGTGGATCTCGCCCGCCGTTTGTGTCATGGCGGTGACCCTTTCCATGCGCGCAACGGTGGATGCTTTGTCTGTGCTGCTACCAGCTGTTAGGATAGACTTTTAAAAAAACAAAAAAAAAAAACAAAAAAACAAACAAAAAAACCCGCAAAAAAACCCAAAAACAAAAACTTAAGCTTTTTTTTTGAGGGGTGAAATTGCTCGCGTCGGCATTACACGGCTGAGAAATACAAATGCACACACGTGACTGAAGGCAGGCGCTCCCCTCTCCCCCCCTTCCCGCCGGAACACTCCCCGCGGGCACCGAGGGGCTGCGGGCCGGCCCTCCCCTCGCCCGCCTCGCCTCGTCTCGCCCCGCCCGCCGCCGCCGCCGTCCCTTCGGCGGCGCGGCGGCAGCTGCCGGCTGCCGTAGCCCCTGCGAGGGGAGCCCGTGGCCGGGCTGGGAGGAAGAGAAAGGCGGCGAGAGTCGGGTTACAAGATGGCGGCGGCGCTGCGGTAGCTGCTGAGGCGGCGGAGCGGCGCCAGCGAGGGCCTGAGCCGGGGCGCGGCGTCGCTCTCTCGCCGTCGGGGAGCCATGAAAAGCGGCGCGTTAAAGGCTCCGCCGTGCCCCTGAGCGGCCCGGCGGCCCCGCTTCCTCCTCCCCGCCCTCGCTCCATCGCCCCCCGGAGGCGGAGCGGGCCCGGGCCTGGGCCCCGGGCCGGCGCGGAGGCCCGAGGCCGGGGCTGCACCATGTCGGACACCCGTCGGCGGGTGAAGGTCTACACCCTCAACGAGGATCGGCAATGGGACGACAGGGGCACCGGGCACGTCTCCTCCACCTACGTGGAGCGGCTGAAGGGGATGTCGCTGCTGGTGCGCGCCGAGTCGGACGGTGAGAGCGTGGCCGGGGCTGCGCGGAGGCCTAGGCCGCCCGCCGCCGCCCGGGCCCGGGCCTCCTCCCCTCTCTCCCCGCGGCACCGGCCCTTGCCGCCCGGCCCCGCCGCCCCGCTCGCCAGCGCTGACACCCGCCGCATCCGGGTTTGGGTGCTGGTGTCCTCCGCCTCACACGTTTCTTAGGGAAGACCCCAGAGGATTGTTAGGATTTTTGTTCCCCTGCCTTTCCTTTAGCTTGCGGCTCCGTTCAAAGTTTCCTTTCTCCGATAAGCCGCAGCGGTGTTTACCGCTGTGGCCCTCGACTTTCCCCCGTCCAGTCACCCTCGCCGGCTGCATCTCTTTTGACTGAATAGAGATGAAGTTCTTACGCGTGACGACATCTTGTTCGCTTTCAGAATAATTTTGTTCGCTTTTGAAGTGCTCTTTTCCTCCCCTTATTGATACTATAAAAAGTTGTTTGTTTGGTAGTTTTTTTGTGGGTTTTTTTCCCCTAGAAATTCACTGATCGTATTCTGAAGTGATCGAGTTTTGTGGTGTTCCTCGTGTTTTATTACACTTTAAAGTCACCTTAAGGGTCTCTCTTGGGGGGGGGGAGGGTACATGCTTGCCACTTTGTCAGCCGACAGGTGCTAATGTGCTAAATAAACCACCTAAGACTGGTATAAATTACTCTGGAGCTGTTGCCAGGATACATACACTACTTGCATACACAAGATAAAGTCCCTGGGTTTATAGTATCTAGATGATTCACTTCGGAAGGGCAGTTGAAGGAAATAAAAGCAAACGTCTCACGTGGCTTCTGTCGGCAAAAACATTTTTATGCTGCACAGCATGTTACCTGATGCAAATTTGTATAGGTTTGCTAAACGGCCTTTAAACAAACTAATTGTCACGCTAGGTTTCAGTGGAAAAAAATGGTGCTACAGAGAATTTTGGTCTAAATTAGAAGAGAAAATTATGTTTTAATATGGATATTTATGTTTACTTTTGTCTTAACTGGCTTATTTTAGGGAATTATGTTTAAAGAAGCTGGTTTTCCTGGGTTTTCTGTAAGATACAGATTAAGTTGAGGATGCGTTGGCTAGCACATGGGCGGTTATTGTAAGATGCATGGAGATGTTTGTTTTGTGGAACTCAGTAAATATATTTTTGTACCTTTTTCAGGTTCACTACTGTTAGAATCGAAGATAAACCCAAATACTGCGTATCAAAAACAGCAGGCAAGTATTATTGCTAGGCTTTATTTTTTTCTGTTTAGTGATGCTGAGGAATTGTTTTATGTTCAAACTAATTGTGTTTTTCAGAAAAAAAGCAAAGCAGCATGATATGGAATTGTCAATGGTGTTTTTCATAGAGGTGAAAAAACTTGCTTAGAGTCCTGTAGGTGCTATAACACTTCACATTCTAAAAATTAAAACATGGTTCTCCTAAAAAAACCTTTTGGACTTCAGGCTTTGAAGAGAATATATGCAATTTGGATAAATATTGAACTCATTACAGGAAAAATAGTTAGAAAAACATACATGTGTAACTCCTGTCTCTCATTCCAGGCCGTATGAAATAATTACCGAATTAGGAGGGCAGAACTTTGGCCGGCTCTGTTATAGCATATTTACTTCTTGAGTTCTTTCTCTGGAAACAACACAAAGGAATTTGTCTTTGTGGGACTTCTTTCATTGCGGGTGTTTAGTTTTTGGTTTTGTTTTAAGCGTTGAAAACTTCTGCTCTCCAAAGTAAAGGGGCTAGCCATGGTGAGACGTACTTGCACGGTTGTATTCCCTGGGGGTAAGCATTCTGCAAAACAAGTAAAATAGTTGGGAGCTGCGTTAATAGGTCATTTTTGTTAAATCTACTAAAAAATTAGCTCACTAAATCTCTTTTGCTTTTATCGCTTTTATTGCTTTTCTTTTTCCTGCATTAATTTTTGGTGTCTCTGCCTACATTGTTCTAATGGTTATTACTGGTTTTTTTCTGTCTGTGCCTTTGTTCTACAGATCATTATGGTATCCAGAAGTGTTTCAGTAATTTTGTTCTTCCTAAATCATGAAGAGACAAATCTTTAAGGCTTTTGTTTGTGTGGATTCCGCCCCACCCCACCCCGCAATGAAAAGGTGGCAAGTTATGTTATGAGAATTTGAGAAAATACACTTTTGAGCACAGGTTGGCTGACTTTAGGTTAGGAGCGAGTCAGAGTTTTGGGCCTAGCTTTTCAGAGGGCTCCTTAGATACTGGTGGTTTTAGTCAGGTGGATGACGGTAGGCTTTCCTTGGGTGGGCCGTACTGAGGAAGGACGGTCTTTCTGGAGCTCTGCAGGGTTCTGAAAGTTAAGAGCCTTGAACTGCTTCCTGTTTAGCAGAGGAAATTAATACATAATGAAATACAAACGCAGATTATGTTGCTGCGAAGTTTTAAATTGCTTCCTTTTGCAGCCCGTTTTCTGAAACCTCAAACAGCTGATTATTCGAAAGCCTTCTATACTTTATTGGTAGCAAAATTTCAGGTGACTTAAGTAGCTTTTACTTTCATTTTTCTTGTGGAAGTCTCTGTAGATTGTAGTTTCGAAAAACTCGGGCTGAGGTTTATTTTGGTTGGCTTTTATTACTGATTCTAATGCTTTTGTGTCCTCGTGGCTGAAAGCGTTTGCTTCATTGTTCACTCTTTCGAAGAAGTTTAGGTTTGGGTTGGTTTTGGGTTGGTTTTTTTTTGGTTTTTTGGGTTTTTTTGAAGAGGAATAATGACTGATGATTTCCAGAGACAGGTTCTAGATTTGTCTAACTTCTGAAATCATACAGCTTTTAGTTGAGAGAGTTTTGTCCTCAAGTTTTACATGTTTCTTTCTGAGTAGTGTAGCAAAAAGCAGACCTTAATGTAGAATTCCAATGCTTCTCAGCTTGTGACGTTTCTGTCTCACCTCTGAAAGATCGTAGTGTTCAAACCTGGGCATCTCAGGAGCTTTTTTAATAATGGTGGAAAGATTTAGGCAAAATATTTTTTGGTTAACCAGAGATGAAGAGAGGTGGGCTTTCCTCAGTGTCCCTACTTGAATGTTGAAGTCTGTTACGTAGGTAGCCTGAAGACTCAGAGGCTGTACTGCTCTGCCCAGGGCAGATGCTTGTAGGTGAATGGCAGCGTGGAGGAGAGCGCTCTTTTCCACTTGCCAGAGTTCAATTGCAGATTCTTGTTAAAGTGCTGATCACCTTGGGATTGGGGAAAGCCGCAAGATGGTGTAGCTTGATGGAAAGGAAACATGCCCTGCCTGCGCATGTCTTCACAGAAGTTACTTGAATGGACTTACAGAATAGCAGTCACTTAAATTGTGGCGTGCATACCATCATTCTGCAGGAAAAAACCCAGCCTGATTTTTAGTTGCTGTGCATCAGTCTGTGATTCCCAATGTTACACGGTTTGTGCTAAGTAGTACTATAACTATTGGCATAAACAGGGTAGGCCTGTTGTCTGCCTTCTCAAATAATGTTTGTGGTCACAAGCTTTCGTGAAGAATTGAATTCTGTGAAGGTGTTAGGCATACTATAATCATAATGTCTTTCTCAAGAGAAATACGACTTGCATTGGACATAGGTGCCAGGCTGCTCAGCGTACAACATAAAAGAATCTCTAATTCCATGTATGCAAAGAACGTGAGAGCCCAAAGAGCTTTAGATCCCCCTGGATTTTGAGGCATAGGCTTTGAGAGTTACATATCTCCACTGGACACCTCATATTGGCCAAAGGGCAGGGTCACATGTGTTGTGGAGGCTCTAGCAGGAGCAGTTTAAAAAGTTGTTACCACACCCATTTGTTGTTCCACCCTCTGCTTGAGGTTACTGTTCCCTGGCAAAACTGGCAGAAGAACATGTCTTCAGTAAGAAATCAGATGGGTCCATTCCTGTGCTTTGTTCCGCCAGCTCGGTTACGAGGGTGGTAATTCTCAGTTGTGTGGCTGTACAACTTTAAACTGCTACAAAATTCCTTACTGTGAACACTACCTTCTGCTGTTAACTCTCCTTGAGGTGTGCTCTGTCCATTTTCAGATCTGAGCTGAAGAATGTGTGCAAATACTGTCTTTCGCACAGAGTTGTCATCACTCATGTGACAACAGAGCAATTTGCTTCAAGCAAAATCTGAGTTAGTTGAGGCCAGGATGTAACACGTTTCCAGGGGTGCTGTTAAAGCCAGCCTGAGCAGTTGCCAGGGGGCTTCTTCACTCCTCTTTCGAGTATTCATGTTACTGTGTGACGCGTTAGATGTAGGAACCGATACAGTTGAAATACCTCTTCTTGCTGGATTAATTTTTATCGGCATGTGTTTCCCCGTCTGGTTTGCTGTAGAGCACGCTTCTGCTGGCATACAGGGGTTTGGGGGGCCAGTGCAGGAACAAGGAGAGGTGGAGTAGCAGACATTGTACAAACCAGTGCCAGCTCTGCAGAGGGGTTTGAACTACTCTCTTAGTTGTTCTGAATTAATCTCTTCTCTTGTTTGTCTTTATATTGTGTTTGAGTGAATTAAGGAACATTGCTGTTGCTCGTTGGAGGAGCAGCATTGTGGGTGGGAGTGGTAGTCTCGCAGCAGGTAGGCCTGGAAGATGTCTGTCTGTGGTCTTCATGGGTTGTCTTAGGTCGTGCAGGAAGTGTATGCCGGTTGACTAGATTTGATATTGGTATTGGACAATTATTTTCTGAGGAAACTATCTTTTAGTCTTTCAGAAATATTTTTTGGAGAAACTTACATAACTTCTGCTTTATGTGGGCAGCACAGATTGAAATGAGTACCATTCAGTAACTTGAGAATTCCCACAAAATTTTTGAGTGCAGTCTCTATGGATGCACGCAGGCATTTACATTACTGCACTGTATCTCTTAGTTGAATCACTCTGGACTATGAATAGGACTTCTTCATGTATGTGTCCTTCTTTGTTCACTGAGGCACCTCTGAGTCTCAGCTCACCTGGAAGTATTGATTTTGAGTGTCAGGGCATCTGTAAGTTCCCAGAACATCTCAAGATAAACATTTCAGATTTTGAGTACTGTAACAGCTATAAAATTGTACTTAAGAATTCTTATTTTTTTATTAATCTCTAATAGAGAACCAGATCAGGGAGCTGATCAGACTTTTCAGTGCCTGCAGTTGGCAATTTCAATTTTTCTCTCAACTGCTCACTCTAAAATGGCACACTGCACACACAGAGATTCAGCTGTCTGTGAGCTGGAGATGAGGGTGGACAGCTGTAAGCAAAACCCCTGTCAGCTGTATGACACTTTACCATTTGCACACGCAGAGCCCAAAAGCAGGGAGACTACCTATTAATGTTTGTGTCTGTAGGACAAAAGTGCAAGTATGGTGTAGGGCACTGTAGTAAACAACTGCCATGAACAGCATTAAAACCATAGTGCAATGAGCACAGTTCTTTCCAGAATGGGAAAACTTTGTTTCTTTAAGGAATATGTAAAAATGAGAAATAAAATTAAATAGAGCTTATGCAAATGCTGTCGTTTTTAGTGTGGCCTGTGATTATGTTTTGGGAGAAGGAAGCTGATCTACTGGTGGGCATTTATCAACAGTGTTGCTGTAAGAAAAAGGTGTTAAGCTAAGCTTTTTTTTTTTTTTTTAAGAAGAAAAAAATGCAAAGGCAAAACCCTCAAAACATGTAACTATGTATGGATATTGAGGGATTAAGATTACTGTAGAAACAAACTGAAGAACTAATGCCATATCAGTGATGCTGATTTTCATTCATGTTCCAGAGTGATAATTGTAGCAGCTGGTAGGTTGTGTTTTTTGAGACAAACGTGTTTTTCAGGTAGCTGTGCTGATGGAATAATTTACCTACTGTCCCGTGCCAGCTGCTTGTCAGTAGTCCTGTCCCAAGCGTCAGTCCCCTCACACCTGCCAGTGGAAATACCTATGAGTGCTCCCTGACCTGTGTAAGCCCAGATAACTGTTAACAAAGGTCTGTTTAAACCATCTAAACTAACCTGATTTTGATCAAAAATGATTAAGGAATGCTGACTGACAGTAGGTTCAAGAGTAGCAGTGATCACTTGGTATTAATTATGTTTTTGTCCCTCTGTCTTCGGTGGATACATGAGGGATGGTGAGTGGATGGTTGTATGATACCATGACGTGGATTGGCCTTTTAGCATAGTGAACACCTTACAGATAGTAATCAATCAGCTTCATCGTTTTCTGTTGCTTGGTGCACAAAGGGAACCAAGAAGTACTTTTGGGTGAAGATGTGAGGGGGCAGTGGCAGCATCTGCATCTTGGTACCCCTGAAGTTTCCTCAAGTATGTTGGGCATCTGTAAGCCAGTCAGATATTTGTTTGGGTTCGGTTGCTAAGCTTAAAGATATCACTTTGAATGTTTTGTGTGCCATAGAAGTGATGCATAAGGTAAAGACTTAAAAGCCTTGCTAAGTTGTGCAGTGAATACTGACCTTTGTAAATGGAGGCGGTAAATTACCTTACTGGCCATTAAGCAAAGGCTTGTGGGGTGTTGTTTTTTTTTTTAAAAAAAGGTGCTGTAACAGTTCAGGAGGTCAACAAACTTATCAGAACGTTGAATTGTTGCTAGAGCTCATCAAATGTACTGCAAAGTTAGCAGAGAGCCGTTCAGTTTGAACATTTTACACGAAGATGAGGTTACTGTAGGAAGGTGAACAATATATTTGAATGTCGAAGCACAGGCTCACATTCCTTACAGTACAGCAGCAAGTGTCCTAATAAAACCTCATAAAAACACCTTTTTAGTCTATTCAGAAATTCCAGCGAATCTTCCAGATATAGTGTGCAAGTGCACAGATGGAATTGGTAGAGGCAATAATAACAGAGAAGAAAAAACCTCACAAATGAAAATACCTGGTGGCAAGATGTTTGTAACTTTAGTAAGGACTTAGGAGTTGTATATTATTCAGGCTGTATGTCTTTTAATTCAGAAAGAATATTTTAACGTTAGTTAGGCATTATTTCTCATGTTGCTAAGGCTCTATTAAGCTATTTCTGAGGAGGAAACACTGTAATCTTGGTTTTTTGTTTCTGCTTCGTTAAATATGAAAAGACTTAAATTGTTATATTGCAGGTTTTCTTAATTTCCTACAGTGCGTGCGTTCCCTTTTCAAGACTGTTGGCTCAGAAGTATGGTGGAGAAAAATGCCATTATAAGTGTTTTGGATATGAAAAACAGTATATTTAAATACATAATATGTAAGATAGTGGTCATAAAGCAGCAAAAAAGAAAAGTGATGTGCCTTATGGCAGAACAGGTGATTTAATATTTCAGTATCTTACATTCCTTTTTGGCGAGTGTAACTTTAATTAAAACTATTTCTTCTTTAGACATATGACTTAACAGAAGACAGATTAATATGCAGTGTAGACCTGTTTCAGAAACAATGTTGTTTTGTTTTTGTCTTAAACAGGACACCCTGATTGTTTGGTCAGAAGCAGAAAACTACGATTTAGCACTGAGTTTTCAAGAAAAAGCTGGCTGTGATGAAATTTGGGAAAAAATCTGCCAGGTACAGTTAACTTTAAATATTCCATTTCTTCCAGATGTTTTAGTGTCTTCTGTGAATTCATGTACTTGTGCTGTAATTTTTAAACCTACTTGTAAAATAAACACTTGTCATTATTTTTTGTGCCTTTTTTGTGTAAGATCTTAGGTTGCCGCTATTTAGAACACTAGTTGTTGTTTTCATAATTGAATTCTACACTTTTGAAAAATCAATGTAATGACAAAACTCAGGTGCTAGGCGTGTTAGGGGTTGGTTGGTTTGTTTGTTTGTATTAAAAAGGGGAATGGCAGAGTAACGCATTTTAATTGTCCTTCTGCCAGGCAGCCTTAGGAAGCTGGCTCGTTGGAGCGCAGTGGAACTGAGAATGTGTTGTAATGCATAAAGAGCTAGATATGTCACTGTGAGAGACCCAGAGGTGGCATTGCTGTATGAGCTCAAAAATGCCAGTGATACTTTCTTCATCAAGACCTAGGTCTTACTGACTATCTGTATCTTAGAGATATTTTGATCTTCATTGTTTTATTACAAAGCAGTCTAGATTTTATACTTTCAACTCTGGAAGTAACAAGACAATGGAGTTTCACCTGTGTCTGCTTAAAGGAAGAAACCTGGGTTTTCATATTTGGAATTTATCCTAACCTTCTCAGATTTTGAAATGATGCAATGTAAAGCTGTTAACTAAAGAAACATCAAACTCGGATTTAACCTAGCAGTTTCCTTTGAACAAACTACGCCGTTTAGATGCATTCTTTATTTTAGCATGTTTTGGGGTATAATGTCTTCTCAGCCAGTTCTGAAATACTGTTGTTTAAAGGAACCAATCCTCGTAACTGCAAGTATGTATGTCTAATAAATAGCCCGGGTTTTAGATTGGTTTTAAACTGGGGCTGAGCTGACGACCAGTCTGAGAGGGAGGTCTTCATGTGATCAGATAATGCAGACCGTTAGCCTTAGGCTCTTTCATTAGATTCCAGAACTCTTCCTGCTTCGTCCTTTGAGACTCCCACCAAACATGGGATCCTTTGTGGTGCTCTTAAGATTTGGTTTGATTTGATTTTTTGACAAATGTACTATTGAGGATAATGGTAGGGACTGTAGAGTTTAGAGGCAGCAAACTTGCTCCTCTGCATGGCTAGACATTTTCCAGGCAGCTGAAGGTATGAAAGTGCTTACTACGCATGTGTTAGTTCAGGTATTGACTTGATTATTTTTATGTATGTTTTGGGATGAGACAGTAATTGTGCACACTCTCTTCCTAGGTTCAAGGTAAGGATCCTTCAGTGGAAGTCACACAGGACCTTATTGAGTCGGAAGAGGAACACATAGAAGAAATGCCTGAAACTAGTCCTTTGATCGACCTTCCTACTTGTGAACTCAACAAACTTGAAGAGATTGCTGACCTAGTTACCTCTGTTCTCTCCTCACCCATCCGTAGAGAAAAGCTAGCTCTGGCCTTGGAGAATGAAGGCTATATTAAAAAACTATTACAGCTTTTCCAAGTCTGCGAGAATTTAGAGAACACCGAAGGCTTACATCATTTGTATGAAATTATTAGAGGAATTTTGTTCCTCAACAAAGCAACTCTGTTTGAGGTGATGTTTTCTGATGAGTGTATTATGGATGTTGTTGGATGCCTTGAGTATGATCCTTCTTTGGCTCAGCCAAAACGGCACAGGGAGTTCTTGACCAAAACAGCAAAATTTAAGGAGGTTATTCCTATAACAGACTCTGAACTCAGGCAAAAAATCCACCAGACTTACAGGGTACAGTATATTCAGGACATCATCTTGCCGACACCATCTGTTTTTGAAGAGAATTTTCTTTCTACCCTCACTTCCTTTATTTTCTTCAACAAAGTTGAGATTGTCAGTATGTTGCAGGTAAGTGGTTTTTAATATGGTATAGATGGATTATGTATAGATACTTCTAGCTGTAGTTTTGAAATTGATTACAGCTCTTTAACACTATGTAAGTTAATCATACATGCTCTCATTTACATGATGTTTTGAATGCTTCCCCTTATTTCTGATACCTTTTTTATTTTATAAATTATAGATTTCGGATGTGTATATTAGTATTTTTTTAATGGGTTGTAAACCGTCAAAGATTATTCTTGATTTACGAGCAACACAAACATTTTGAGCTGATTTTGTATAGATATTTAGGGAACAGTCAACTTTTTGTATTATAGGTCAGGGACATTTGTGACATCTTTGTAACAAATTCTGAATCAGTGGTTCAAAAACGCATATTCTGAACTGTTCCTGTTATACTACTATTACTTTATGGTACTAATTTCACATGTTCATATTGTAGTGTAAAGTAATTTTTAATTTTTTTTTCTTCATACTGATACACAAAAGTAATAATTAACCAACATGTTACTGTGTCAAAAAACTTACTGAATACTTTGTAGTCAGAAGCAGGCTTAAAAGTAGTTGGGTGTGACAACCAAGCTGGACTGTGGAAGGGGCCTTGGTGAAGAGCTATGTGTGAGCTTTGTGACATTTGCGGTATTTTCAGTTTATATTTTGTTGTGCAAACTAATGCGTACCAAAGTGGTTTTATTCTGTTTCTAATCCACGTCCTTAGAAAAATCATATGTTTGTAGATTAGAACATCACAAACCTGTCGGTTTTGTTTTGAGCATGGATAGTCTCCATGAAATAGGAAGATGTGTCAAGTTGAAGAAGAGAGCAGTAAAATTGTGAGAGAGGCACTGGAGAGGTAATGTTGCCATAAGGAATATTTCTAAAGAACACAATAGAGAACTGGGAAAAAGTTAAAACTACAAAATTGCGTGAATAAGCTTTTGGACTTCTTTCTAGTTTGGTTGAATAGCAGGAAGAAACTAAAAAGTAAATCCCACTTGCAAAGTTAATGGCTTTGTGTTAAATAAATCTTTCCCTTTTTATTCTTTTGCATATATTCTTTTCTAAAACTAAAATAAATTCAGTACTGTTCTCCTGAGCCCACAGTCCTGCTTCCATTTAGAGACTTTTAACTGTGTAAACTTCTTTATTTTTCATTTAAGTTTTACTGTACTGAACGTTTAATTGTACCTTAACAGAAAACTATGATTTCCTCTTACCTCTAGTACTCTTTTGCTACTCTTGGTCACTGCCGTCTTTGCTGCAGTAGAGAGAGTACATGGCACATAGAGGTTTGCCTGTCTGTTTTAAAGACTGTAATTGGGACATGCACGTTGATTTACAAATAATGTTAATGCCATACATGATTTGAGCTGCCTTGCGAATTACAAACTAAGAAGAAAGCACACATGGAAGAGCTGTTATTGATAGCATGCTTGAGAAAAATTATGTGGTAGTATGGACCTCAGGTTCAGGACTGTGTTTGCAGTCCCCTGGTGTAAATCAGGTTTTTATTGTGGCACAAGAACTCTGAAGCTTCTTTGGGTTTGATGGACACGTTAGAAGTCATTACCCTAAATATACCGTCAAAGCTCCCAAGGAGAGTGCAATTTATAGGAGTAACAGATTGTGTTTGCTACGGCAGTAAAGCTCCTTTCTACGTGCTGCGAAGCAGTAGATCCCAGTGCTGCTATTGGTGAAGGGCAACCACATGGGAAACTGAGTGAGCATGGAAAACAAACCTAGATCCATCCTGTGCTTTAGGACATCAGGACTGCACTGTGCGGCAACCTTATACAAGCAAGAGTTCTTTCTGTTGCCAAGTGTTCTGTAGTAGGGATTTTCTAGCCTATCTGTTTTTGATTGTGGTACAGTTGTTTTGTTTTTTAACAGGCTTAATTAAGCTGTTAAAGCCAGCAAAGCTTAGAATAAGCCACTAAGTCTGTGTATGTTGCACTCTCTCTGATGCTGATTCCAGGTATTATTTGTTTGTAAAGCACTTCTTTCCCCATGTCTTAAAATTTTCAGGAAAAAAAATTGTGAGCCTTTGGCTGGCATTCCTGTAACTGTCAAAGTTCTGTATTATGTTAGCCTAATAAAACACACAGATTTTTAGCAACAGCACACAGAAAAATAGAGAAGTAAGCACCCTCTAAATTATGCAATGTAATGTTTATATATATTTATTGGAATGCTGCTGTTCCGTTCATGTTTGTTCAATGCATAAGTAAAGTTTATAGAGTTGAATCAGTACAGTGATGCATAATTTTGTAATGCTGTAGTATGATGTAACTATTTGCTTTAAGATTTATATTGTATTTAAAAGGTAACAGACATTTGATTTGAGAGAACGCCAACACTATTTTCCATGTGAAGGAGTGCAGAGATATCGATGTACAGAGAGGGCAGGAAGTGCCCAGACAGTTGAGAGATGATGATGTTCACCCTGGTTTTCTTGTACCTCTTGAGTTTTAAGCAATGGTGTCACGGAAATGCTGAACAAGAAGTTAAATGTTGTCCTATATATATTTGAAAATAAATATCTCTTGGTAGTAGAGGATTTGAATGTGAAAAGCAAATAATTCTCAAAAAAGTTTTCCAGATTGGAAAAGCTGAACTTCTTGCAAGCAGGGAGCTTATTTTGAGGACAAGGTTAATGGGGACATTGCTGCGGCAAACTCGTAATGTGTTGATCTAGTCACCCTTGCATAGGTGGACTGAAATAATGTTTGCAATGCTGCAGATCCAAAATAGGGTAACTGATACGCATGTGATGTTAATGGCATAGCATGAATGGCGTAGATGCAGCATGGTAAAAATTGTATCTCAAGTGGCAGTTTCTAGTGTAGAAGTGTACAGGCTGCCTCCCTGGAAGGTGACACGCAAGGTGCAGGGAGGGAGCCTGGAACAAAGACCGTCATTTTCTGTAATCTCGATGGATGGGGGTGTGCGGCAACTCATACAGTAAGTGTGAGGGGTAGGGCAGAGCAGTAAACCTCAGGGGGTGGCATGGCGGAGAAGGAAAGGAAGTGATGCCCTTTTTGGAGACTAGTTGTTGAGGAGGCAGTTTTAGTAATCATCACCTATGCTCAGCTTCACGTATGGTTCTGGTCTCCTGGACCTGCACTCCTGCTGCACAGAATGAGTACTGAAACAACGCACTGGAAACAGTCCTGCCAAATGTGTACTCCTGCATTTCCCTTTTTTGTGGTAAAATGTAGTTGTGGAGAGAAAAGGAAAAAAAAAACCTTGTCTATCAAATCTACTAATGCATTTTTTTTTTGTTTGTAATTAAGCATCATAGTTAAGCTTAAATTGTTTGACTTTCTACAGTATGGGATCCAATAAAGATCAGTGTTTTAACTTTGAAGAGGCATTGTGTAAGTCATATTCTTCTTGTGTTACACAGGAAGATGAGAAATTTTTGTCTGAAGTTTTTGCACAATTAACAGATGAAGCTACAGATGATGACAAACGATGTGAATTGGTAAGTCAGTGGTCTCGGTACTTCTTCGAAGGCTTTAAACCACAGAGATTAAGTAGAAATATTGAAACTGTTCTTCTAATTCTGCAATCATTGAGGTATTTTTGTAACCATAGAATAGTTTCTAATGTAGCTCAATCTTCATTTATGTACTCACTAGAAAAATATGTCTTGTGAGGTAAGCTCTATTTGTTCTAAATAATTATTTTATTGTTGAGAAAGTACTAGCACTAAGCTGACACCCTAGACTTCAAGGTATACTTTCTTCCAAGTACTCTTCAACATACCATATCACTTCTATTTGTCATTTGAACACTGCATTTTTCACTGTACTTTTTTAATTCAAAAAGATCTTTTAAGTCCTATGACTGAGGATTACCAGTAGTCCCTTAATATATATACTACAGACATTATTTATCCTTGAACATGTTTACCAGCTTAAATTGCCATGTTAAAATCTTGCTTTCAGCAAGGGAAGCATCTTTGTTCTTTCAAACAAAAGGCACGGCAGACAGAAGATTAAATCTTTCACCTGCTAGGTGTGATAAAATAGCTACAAAGTGACTGTATCTCTTTCTGAGGTAAATTTCAAGCTCTTAAATTGGTTTGTTTGTTTTTACTTTCTTTTGCTTTCCTTTGTTAATGTTGTTGAAGGTTGGAGGAGAAAGGACTAGAATAATACCATTTGCTAGGAAGGCACATACCAGCCAGTACACAAACTCTGATACAAATTGGAACAGTTTTCTACTTTCAGAGTGTTTTCTGAATCAAATACACTTTACATTATTTTTTCCTATATGATAGGTTAACTTTTTCAAGGAATTCTGCGCATTTTCTCAGACATTACAACCTCAGAACAGAGATGCATTTTTCAAAACATTGGCAAAGTTGGGAATTCTTCCAGCCCTTGAAATTGTAATGGTAAGTGAAAACTTAAAGCTGATTTTAATAAAATTTTAAAAACCCCACAGCCTTTTAATCACTTTTTCAGATCTGCTAAGCACCTTTCTGTAAGTTTGATTGGACAGCTTTGCTCTGCTGAAAGTTGAAGTTTATTGTAACGTTCAGAATCCAAAAGATGTCCACAGTTTTCTGAAGTAGCCTAACTTTATTGCTATTATTATTTTTACTTTGCATGATGGAGAAGTCTGTGGTAAGTGCAGTCCTTTTGACAACGTAGTATAAAAATTGAAAGATACTTTTTTTTCATGTGGCAGCTTGATTTTTTTTTTCCCTGTTGTTGTTACTGGAACAGTGCCAAAGAAGTATTTTGAGATAATCTTGAACTGTTAGCTTGTTGCTATCCGAAAGATCACATAATCCTGTCTTTTCAGAGGTAGAAAGCAGATCTATCTTAATCAGCAATGTGAAAACATAATTTTTTTCACTCCTTTGGTCGAAGCAGCTATTGCTGCCTGACCATTGCAATTCATATGTCAGTGCAGCTGTTACTCAGAAAGTGTTTTTTATATTCTAGAGTAACAACCTGCAAAGTTACCAAAGGACATTGACTGCTATGAAAACATAAAAGTCATACAGATGTTCAGTGATTAGATGAACCCTAATCTTACTATTCTTTTCCAGGGCTAGACCAATCCAAATGTTTCCGGTTACATTAATATTTTAGGCTTAGAAAGTGTACAGTTATCAGAGAAAATTGCATACCTTAAGGAAAATTATTAATTCTTGTTGCCTATAAATGAGTGCAGAAACTTTTCTACAAACTGATTTGTATAATCGGTCCTTTTGTACAAAATCAGTAAACTGTGGATAACAGGTACAGAATATTAGCGTCTTAGATATTCTAGCAAATAGCATGATATAAATGTTTCCTGCCTAAGTTAGGGCTGTCAGATTCACACAAATCCTTGAATTCTTTCTAAAGGAGGGAAATAGTGGGGAAAATCTTTTGCTGGTGTTTTTTTCTTTTGTCTGTAACTATTACTGTGTCTCTCATAGAAACTTTTGTAGTGAAATGTTCTCAAAACTTTTAACTCCTCATTCTTTGCAGCTTTACTTGATAATAAATACCAAACTTGATTTACTTGTAATAAATTGATCACTTTTTTATTAGGGAATGGATGATCTGCAAGTTAGATCTGCTGCTACAGATATATTTTCTTATCTAGTAGAATTTAGTCCATCCATGGTCCGAGAATTTGTAATGCAAGAGGCCCAGCAGAGTGATGATGTAAGTAAAAGCGTTTTGGAATTTGTTGAACATACTAGTTTTAGAGCAAACAGAAAAAAACCAGCAAAACAAACCTCTCCAGCATTTGGAATACAGTTAGCCCAAAAATGTAGATAGTAGAAACATAGGAAAAAGTAGATTTAAGATATAAAAATTTCTGAGCACGTTGGTGTTCCATGTGTTTACAGTAATAAAATCATAGCTCTGCCTAACAGTGATTTTAGGTGAGGAGGGTTGTGCTTGACAGAACTCCAGTGTCTAAATGCAACTCTTTCCGTTTTCAGTTTCACTTGGGTTTTACTGGGGAAATCATTCCACTGTTGAAACTGTGTCTCATTACTTTGTGGCTTGTTTGTTTTGGTTTTTTGCAGGACATCCTCCTCATCAATGTGGTCATTGAGCAGATGATCTGTGATACTGATCCTGAGCTTGGGGGAGCTGTTCAGCTAATGGGGCTCTTGCGCACTCTGATAGATCCAGAGAATATGTTGGCCACAGCTAATGTAAGAAAACACAAAGGGGTAAAGACCTTTACTGTCTCAGCAAAATGAAAAGCCTGATATTTATTGCTGTTAGTGTGGTGGAAGGTAAAAAAAGATTTTTATTCTTTTTTATGGTCTGATACTGAATTTAAACAAGCTAAAAAATGGGCTAAAATTTCCATTAACTTTTGATAAAAGGTATGTGTATGTGGTATTGTGCAAGTGTTTAATAGACTAAGCAGTCCCGTGCTTCAGTGAAATAGCATATTTACATCCATGGTGGCACTTTTTTGGTGATAGCTGGGTTGGTTTGATGTTTCTCAGATCTTTTCCCAAAATTAAGAAATGTATCTTATTTGAGCAAACGTAATGTTGCAGAACCAACCCAAAAGATACAGGCAGACCTGAGGGAGTTGACAGAATTATTTGTAAGCTGTCTTTTATGTTGCTATTCTTATTTAAAAGGAAGTATACAAATGCAAGTATTTAATAAAGTTATATTTGTTTTAGAAAACGGAAAAAAGTGAGTTTCTCAATTTCTTCTACAACCATTGTATGCATGTTCTTACTGCACCACTTCTGGCTAATACATCAGAAGATAAATGTGAAAAAGGTAATGTTACTTTGCCCTCCCTGCCCCCCTCTTGCTTTAAATCTTGCAGCCTTTTCCAGTGACTTGCAATCCTGGTAACAGGGATGAGCCTGTGATCCAAGCTGGGAATACGCTTGCTGAAAACTGTTGTTCCCCTGGTGATAGGGGTTCTGTAGGCAGAAGTTTTAATAGCCCTTTATTCCAGCTTTGAATGATAGTGTATCTTTATGCTGTGCTTTGTAAAATATGTATCTGCTTGGTGTGTATTGTTAATTGTATGTGTTTTACCAGTATAATTTTAAAGAATATTTGCTGCAATGCACAGAGTATCTTTAGTTTCTAAAAGTTTACAAAAATGCTGTGACATTCATCAGTGGTTACATGATTCCAGGCATTGGGTGTGCTCGGGGGTTAACTCCAAAGACTGGTTTTCACTTGGCTATAGTATAGAAATGCTGAAAGAAACCTATTCAAAGAAATACAACTTGGGACTCCTTTATCTTGTTTCTTTTTTTATTTTTCCTAGTAACAGTAAAAGGATTGGAAATCTCTGGGGCACACAAATAACACTCAACTAGTTTGCCTCTAGTGCTTTATAAACAGAAATTTAACATCATTACAGCCTCTTGAGTCAGACTTTTTTCTCAGGACTCTCTCAAGAGATTAAATCAAACCAATACGTATTTGGTAAAAACATTACTTTCATCTTACCCATCTTCTCATATTAAGTGTTGAGTCAAAAAAATAAATGTTTTATGCATTTTATATGAAAATAAACTTTGTAGAATATAGGTAGTACTCATTTTATAATATTATTTGAAAAATTTAGAATAGGCACTTTCTTTTAGTCTCGCTAGAAATACTATTCCTAAGTATTAGAGCATGTATTTTCACCTAGTTGGATTTGAAACTTTGTAATGTAAAGTGAATATATAAATCTGGCATGCATTCTTGCTGTATGTTTATTTCCCTATAGCTTACAGAAACTTTTGATTTGACAAGAAGTTTGAACAGCTGGTAGAATTGATTGTTTATCCCCATCTTTTAAATATTTACAGTGCTTTGAAAACCTTTTTCTGATTTTTGTTTTTATTTTCTATTTATCAGATGCAGTAGTTGGGTCCACTAAGAGTAATGCAATTTGTCCTGGTGAGTTTTAATTGACCTTGAGTTTTGAAAGTTGTCTTGTATGCTGTGTATGATGTTTTTATTAAAAAAAAAGGAAAAAAAGTTAGATATGTCCATACTTTATTTTTTTAAAATACTTTTTATTGAAATAGATGTAGGTGCTTTGCTTCATTTGAGACGACAGGAAGCTGAAGGAACATTTTCATCTGCTTTTGAGTTACTGGGTTTCACTATTTTTTGTAGTCTACCTTGCTACTGAAAGTTTAAATCAATGTTGTTAGAATATGTACTAAAGAGACATAGCTGAGCTTTTACAGTTTGGATTTTCATCTGTGCAGGCTTCTTTTTTGAGTACTGTGAAAAGACGTTGCTACTTAGGTTCACAAGAGTACAGATCTGACTGGCTTTAACTACATCCCATTAGTCTGGATTGCCGTAACCAGTATCTCGCTGATCCTGGAAGAAGTCCCACTGCCTGCCAATTCAGGGCAATTTTTTGACTGGGGGGAAAAAAAAAAAAAAAGCCACATTTGTGTGTGTTGTTTTGTTCCAACCCAATGTCCTGCATCCTAAAGCAACCCTGTGTGCCACTAAAAACTTGTCAGGAACTGTAATAGCAACTGAGCTTGGTGATGACTTGGTGCATGGTAGTACTTTTTTTTAGTATAATTTAAGGCATTAATTTTTCTTGTAGATAATTATCAAACGGCACAACTACTTGCCTTAATTTTGGAGCTGCTTACTTTTTGTGTGGAACACCACACGTATCACATCAAGAATTACATTATGAACAAAGATTTGCTAAGAAGAGTACTGGTCTTGATGAATTCAAAACACACGTTTCTGGCCTTGTGTGAGTATGGAGCTGTTATGATTTCCTTCTTCAGGGCTTTGTATGTACTGTGTGGAATGTATAGGAGTAAAAGTGTATACTTAAATTCAAAATTCATGTTAATTTCCTATTTATTACTGACTACCTATTAAGTAATTTGGGGGGGAAAAAAAAGGTAGCAGATGTCTGTTGCTGTAGACCAATGCAGTTTATGGTGGAAAGGGAATTGTATCTTTTGAAGTCCACAACGATCCTTTCATGTCCTTATGACAGTAAGCATGATTTGTGGTCAGCTGCCTCATTTAAATGGAAATACTGTCATTTCTTAATAACATCATAAATCTAGTGCCCCTTGTGGAGGGTGAATGAAATTTTGTGAACCCTGGTATTTAAAGAATAGGGACTGGTTCTGGGAGGTGAACAGAGAGAAGCACGGGAATGAGCTAATAATTTAACTTCATGTGTGCTAAAGTTTATTGCTGCTGTATTTCAAAAACAAATTAATGGACCCTGATCACATTCAAATGCCCAGGAAAGTCAAAGAATGGAAGAAAGGTTACCTGTCAGCAAATGTTTCTTCTGAACTTTCAGAAGGTGCTTTGTGATGCTCTTGGTTTTGGGGTGCATCTTCCTCCCAGTAACATCAGTTTTTTTCAGTTGTTTCCAAGACAAGCAGATTGGAACCCTGGCACGTAGTCAATAAATTCTGAAATTTCTTTCTTCATATAGGTGCTCTTCGCTTTATGAGGAGGATAATTGGCCTAAAAGATGAATTTTATAACCGTTATATCACCAAGGGAAACCTGTTTGAACCAGTTATAAATGCTCTGTTGGATAATGGAACTAGGTACAATCTGCTCAACTCTGCTGTGATTGAGCTTTTTGAATTCATCAGAGTGGTAAGTTAAGCAGCTTCTTCAGCTCTTACACATATGCGGCATCTTGGATAGAAATACAAAATGCAAATCTTTCCCTTGAAAAATCCTGTAGATAAATATCCACATAGAAAGGAGGCAGTAAGCTGCTTTGTGCTTGTTTTACTTGACTGTTCCATCACAGAGTATGCATTGGCCCTGTTTACATAGAAGTAAGTCTGTGTAAAAGTGTCCTGTAGATTAAATGCTTCTAAGTGATTGAATGCATTGTTTCTAGACCAAACTTTGAAGTGAGGAATTAAGTGAAATATGTTATATGTGAGTAAATCTGGGTATTATTGGGTCTAAATGAGACTAATTTGGCTACAAATTAGAATTATCATTGTCCTTTACAATCCTACACACGTGCTTTCTTAGCCAGTGTCGGCTTTGAATCAGTAGCTTTTCCACTGTTTGTGGGAACAATGTGTATGTGGACGGGACAGACGGGACAAGCAGGAGCGCCCAGTTTGTTGTATTGCTGGGGTAGAAAACAAGGACTTGCAACAGCTTCTGGGCTACTCGCTGCAAATGCCTTGATGTGTGGGAGTTTTCTCAGGGAATCTTTGTGGTCTGTGAAAATGAAGAGCAGTTTTTAGTCATAGGATATCGTAGCTGCTGTCTTTTCCAGCAAGAAGGAAATGCATTGTGTCTTCAGGTGACTTTTTCCAGCGTGGTACGGAAGTTAAGATTTGTCTGATACGGCGAGGCTTGTTAGAGGCTGACTGACCAAAAGGTGCCTCATCCCGTGTCTGCTGTTGTAGTTACTGAGGACTAGAAAGAGAGCTAAAACTTACAGGGAGAGCAGGGCACAGCTAAACTGTTTTTCTCAAGAAGGTTTAATCCTACATAGCAAGCATCATGGTTTAATCAAACTATCACAAATAGAATTGGGACAGTACTGAGTATATTGTCCATTTATATGGGAAATTTAATAATTATTTCTAGATTGCAGCTTTTTTATTAAGGAAAAATCTGATTACTTCACACTTGTTCTTTACAATAATGTTTTTACTCTGGACTATGTATCAGTTACTTTTAAAACTAAACTGTCTAAAGCTTTCCGAACTTCTGCGTGTCAGTATTTGAGACTGAAACCCATTTTGTTCTTATGCAGGAAGATATTAAGTCCCTTATTGCACATATAGTTGAAAACTTTTATAATGCACTTGAATCTATTGAATACGTTCAGACATTCAAGGGATTGAAGACAAAATATGAGCAAGAAAAAGACCGACAAAGCCAGAAACTGAACAGGTACGACCCAGTTTATGTATTCTGAGACTTCTATTGAATGTCATTATGTAGTATCTTCTTACTGCTGGTTGGTTTCTTTTCTTTCCTAGAAGGCAGAAAAAACAACAAGGCTGGGTTTGTTTTTTCATTCTTGATGAAATCATCTTCAATTAAACCCCTGTCTGGCTTTCTGTGTGGCCTACTGTAGTACAGTTCATATTTGTCAGGATATTAAATGTTACATTCAGAAAACTCTCATCTTATGAAGAGCACAGTCTTCCTCTGTCATTCAGAGTTAGGATTCAGTGTGCCTTATTGTCAGCTGGGCTTTTGCTGGAGCTTACGCTGATGGTAGAACCGGGGAGGGAGCTGGACTGCCTTCTCAAATGCACTGAATTCACTCTAAAGCACCAGAAGCCGTTTCTGATCCTGGCTGAGTCTGAAACAGGCAAAATTTGAATCACTTGTCATGTGTCTCTTACAGTGTTCCATCTATATTGCGTAGCAATAGATTTCGCAGAGATGCAAGAGCCTTAGAGGAGGATGAAGAAATGTGGTTCAATGAAGACGAAGAGGAAGAAGGTGAAGCTGTTGTACCTCCAGTTGAGAAGTCAAAACAGGAGGATGATTTTCCAGATAGCTATGAAAAATTTATGGAAACTAAAAAAGGTATATGCTCAATTTCAGCTTGTCAGCACTGGAAGTGCTCTGTGGCAGAGATGTGGAGTATCGTGTAAACAAACCAGTTGCTTGTGCTCTGTATCATAAGCAGGAGTAAGGGTATTCCATGTAATTAAGTAATGAATTCCTAACGTGTCTTTGCGAGCTAGCTTAGGATTAAAATAAGTTAAATTGCTCCAAGCGTGCGCCTAGTTTAAACGTAATTCTAAAGCAAGACTCTACATGTACTTGTGTGCGCTGGGTGAGCAGTGTCCCCATGTCCGCAGCACCTGTGCCATTCTCACTTTGAATGCTGGCGCCTGCTTGGATGAGGTCAGTAGGTGAGCTGTTGATCTAAACTGAATTTAAAAAAAAAAAAAAGGTGGCTTTTGCCCTACGATTATGCCGTGATGTGGATTGTACTCCATGGTGTACAGCTGATACTTAAGTATGAAAATGTTTGTCCCTCAGCTAAGGAGAGCGAAGACAAAGAGAATCTTCCAAAAAGGACTTCAGCTGGGGGATTCAAATTCACTTTTTCCCACTCAGCCAGTGCAGCCAATGGTGCAAACAGTGCAAACAGTAAATCTGTGGCAGCTCAGACGTCACCAGCAAGCTCCAATGGCTCCTCTTCAAAGAACGCAACCCTGACCACAGCAGTGACAGCCACGAAGGTGGGAGAACTTGTACAAAAGCTGCTGTCCTCGCTCAGGACAGCAGAGCAATATCATGAGACTTTGCCAGTTGTAGTGTGGTAAGGTCAGCATTAGCCTCTAGGCAGGGTATCTTATTTACGTATAAATTTATCCAAAGCCCTGTCTAGTTAAGCCCTTACTAGTTTTGGGAAGGTTTAAGAAAGTATTAGGTTGGACTGGAGTCTGTTGGTAATCTGGTGGGCACAGTTTGATCTCGCATCTCCTGCATAATTTAACTTCCCACTCGTCAGCTTTTTTACCTGTCCAGTTGCTGCTGTGTGTGTGCGATACACATACAAGATTGGTTTTTTTCCGAATTGGTTAGTGCCCCCCTGTTGGGGAATTAATAAGTATCTTTAAGCAGACGAAATACAGTATGCGATACCTCTGTTATGTCTTATACAGTTCTGCATGATTTTAATCTTTAGCCTGCAAGCTCCTCAGAGGCTACAGAAAAGTGTGGCAGAAAGTCTATCGTACACACCTAAGACTTACCAGCAAAATGGTTGTGCAGTGTACATGTTAGATTTTGTGACTGTCCAGCTGGGAGCTTAAAAAGTGATTTTTAAATAATTCTGAGGCCAGATCCAGAGAAGCAAGGATGTTCCAGTACTTTTTTTAACCTTAAGGTTCAAAAACATTCGTAAGACAAATGGGTCTCTGAATGAAAAAAGGCATCACCAAGAAGCCTTCTGCAGCCTTGTGTGTCCTGGGCAGGTTGGCTGGGGGTTATGTACTTAAATTCCACGTTCCTGGGTATTTTTTTCAATGTGAGATTTTATTTTATTCTTTTTAATTGGCAGGGAAGTCTAGTTGGCCTAGTGGATTATCCTGATGATGAAGATGATGATGAAGAGGAGGAGACATCTCCAAGGAAAAGACCTCGTCTGGGTTCATAAATGAAACCAAAACTTTGGAATAAGAACTTAACATTATGGGGTTTCAAATGCTGCAAGTGTTTTAAGAGCTAAAAAGAATCTGTTTCAGAAAGCTTTCTCCCATGAGTATATAAAGATAATACAAGGAGTAGCAAAAGAAACTCAGTGTGTCAGCTAGAAAGGGTTAGTTCTGTAAACACAAAGCTTCCCAGGAACTTAATATCTTTCTAGTAAGTATGGAGTCTGCCATTCAGGCTGTCAAAAAAATTAAAAATTAAAAAAAAAAGTGGGCTAGTATTCACAGAACCTGGATGATGGCTTCTCAGCAAGGAAAGTCTCAGGTGTTGGGAGGGCAGGGGGAGGGAAAGGTATGGTAAACACTTTTTTTAAAATATTGCAGGGTTTCCCCAGTGTTTAAAAGAACTAGGAAAAAAAAATATTCAGGCTTAAATTTTGAACCCAGTAATCTTAATTTTGTAATGGTGCTGTCAGTTGTGTTCTTTTAGCAATGCCTCTTTTAAAAAAATTTTAAGGGAAAACAAACTTTGCATAAGAACAATCCAGATTTTGGGACCATTTATTACCAATTAAATTGCATTTCTCATGGTTGGAGGGAGGGACACTGCAGTTATAGTGCATGTTGAGTTGTTTAAAACAGTTTAAAATAAGTTTTAATTTGTATTTTTCAAGAGGAGAAAACGGAAGCTGGATTCAAAATGGATGGTTTTGCTTGTTTTTTCGATTAGACATCCAGTAATATTTATGCCAAGGAACGATCGCTTCCAGAATATCTCCAGGAGCTGCTTGTGTCAAAGTGGTGCTGTACACGGCACACCCAAATAGCTGTCGGCTTCGCGTTGTGGAAGATGCCCAATTTGAATCGCTGTCTGTGTTGTCAAATGTGCTGTCTCTTCTCAGAGCAGCAAGCCATTCTCCTGTTTGCGAGTTTAAATTGCATTATTGAGGTGGTAAATAAGAAACACTAATAGGTTTTTCATAGCGATGACTTTAGCAGCGTTTTAACACCAAAGTCACTTTGGACCAAGACGGAATTATTACTAACAGAACACTGGTCTTTGAGGCAGAATCAACAAGCAGCACCTGAATCTGGGTGTAATATGAAAGCTGCTTTTTTAAAAAATAAAAGCACATTCCACGTAGTAGGTAAGCAAACTGCAACAAAAGTAGGTGAGTTGATGACGAGTTGATAGAGGCAAACAGTCCAGGTTTTATTTTCAAGAGCAGCAAGTGAACTGTAAATATTTTAATGTTAGTTTGCCCGTATGTGATCTGAGATCATGACAAAGTGAGAGGAGATTTCCCAACAACAGCTAATGTGTCAGAAATGTTAAAATACGAAACCAGCTGCAATCCACCACATAGATCACTCTTGTAATATGTGTTATGGGTCCATTTCTCCTGGAATAGTTTAAACTGAAGCAGTTTCTCTGTTTTGGAGATTTTTGTAGTTAATTTTAATTTTAGCTATTGTTTGGAAAAAGATGGGCTGTCTGTGTAGATATGAAGTATAGTTTTTTTTCCATAAAACAGAAGTTTATTTTGTATTAAAAATACCACTGTACTTGTTTTACACCATTTGTATACATGTGGTGATATTAATGCTGAACTGTAAAATTCAGGAATTAAAATGTGACCCTGTAATTCCATAATTATTGCTTTTGTTTGGTTTGTTGTACATGGTAAGTTAACTCAGAATTTTAAATGTGGCCATTTTAGAATATTTTTTAAGATTAGTTATCCATACAGTTTTAAAAGTAACTCTATACCACTAGATGAAATCCCAAAGGGAATGTGCGAGTTCTTACCGACGCGTAAGCTAGACACAAGCATTCTGATGGACAACAGTTTCTGTGTGTGGAGCTGGGGACGATGGTGTTGCCCTTTGCGGGCTCCAGGCAGCCAAGAATGGGACTCCTGATTTTTCACCTGTGTGACGAAACACCCCATCAGCTCCGAACACAGAGGATCTGAGGAAGTGTTTGCTGGTAAAGCATAGCTGCAGCGCCATCACCGTGTGCTTGCTCGCCTGCTGACGATCATCTGGTTTTCTTCCTGATGAGTCTTTTCTCTCCATCGGTAACGACGATTAACTTCCTCCAGCGCTCTATACATGCTACTCGAGCAGCAGTTACACAGTATGTGCCTTTACTAATCTGAGGCTGAAAAATTGCATTGCCTGGTCTGTGGACCTGAGTTGTCCTGATTCTCTTTAACAGCTACCCAAAACAAGATCTCTGAGGGTCTCCAACTGAGGTGTGTTAGTCCGTACTCTGTTCCCCACCACCCCATCTCTTCTCTGAAGTACCATCAGGAGCTTTTAACAAATACGTTCAGACCAACATGAGGGGGTTTTTTACAGCAAAAACAAGAATGTCATGAATTTTTATAGTTACTAGAAAAAGACTGTGTAAAGTGGCATTAGATGTCCCGTTTTAAAAAAAAATAATAATAAAAAAATAAAATAAAATCCCTGTAGAAGGTGACACACAGCATTCTTTTTAACTGGCTTTTGTCTGGGCCTGTCACCCTATTTCCCAGTCTGAGCTCGTGGGTTCTGCCTGTTCCCGTGTCTGGGGTCCTTCCGCTACCACTCTTTTTGGAAAAGAAAAGAACATCTGCCAACATGTATCAGTTATAAATGCTATTTTAATAAAAAGTTACATGAAACTGGAACTGATTGGGTCGCTTCTTTTAATGCGAGTTACTGTTGCAGGCAGCTATGTAATGACGTTGTGCCTCTCTTCCGTGCTTCATTTTAAGTCTCAAAGCCAAACCAGTGAACAAGATTATAAAGATTGCTACTTTGACACTGAATTGGAAACTGAATTGCTGTGACATCCCTAGCTTTTACTTGGTAACTAAAGCAATTATTTTTATTTAAAGTTAGACTAATAGCAAAATTGGACCTAAGGACTGGTAAACTGCCCCAAAAGTATGTGAAACAATGTAATCCAGAACTAGTATGTAAATGTCTGGAGTCTGAGCTCCGTTACCTTTCTGAAAAATAAGATGGTCATAGTTGTACTTCCTTGTGAAATTAGACTTTATTACATTGTGGTGCTGAAAAATAGTAATTTGTTTATAGTATTCTAATGAAAGGAACAAAGTTCTATAATTTTAAAAATAAAAAAGTTAAAATTTCTAACTCATTCAGAACTATTCACATAGGAATTATTTTGACAGATCCCAATATCTGCTTTTGTTCTATATAATATCAAGTGGCTGAGGCCAGTACTTTAGAAATTCTGTATGCTGCAGTGATGTTAAATGGCCTCACTGTTGGGCATGTTCCAGTGAAAGCCAATGAGTTTCCAGTATTCTGGAAAATAGGTGTTCTTAGTGTATTTCAGTGTAATTTTAAATATTTATATATGAGTACCAAGTTGCTTGTCTGAAAGTTCTAAAAAACTAAGTGTAATATTGGAAAACAAATCAATTATTATTTATATAATTTATTCTATAAACATACTTGTGTTCTTGGGTTCTGCAATGAGCTGCTTAAAATTACCGCTTATTAATAACTTCTTCTTTTAGTTTTTCTGCAAGCATTTTCCTCTTCTGTAATAGTCTTTGCTTCTCTTCTGACATTTCCTAAAAACAAAATACAAAAACGCTGCAATAAACTGCATGGCTTTCCTGGCAGGTACCCTGACTCCTAACGCAAACTGCTAACCAAACACATGAGCCAGATCAGCTCGCTGACACGCAGTTCCTCTAACAGGAGCAGCCAAGTAACATCACTTGCAAACCTGGGGCTGCAGCAGCAGGCCTTCAAACTCACTCGCTCTCCAGAATGCCTTAAAAAAACCCCAACTTCATTTCTTGAGGTGTAGATGAGTGGCTTTTTATGTCAATCTGCCTTTTTTCCACCACACTGTACCAATCTTTTTGAGAGGACTATCCTCAAATTCAACCGGTGCTGCTTAGTTGCTGTGGAAGTTCCCCAATCAACAGTATTTTAGGCATGTTCTGAGCGTAATAAAATGCTCAGCAACTCTGGAAAAATACCTGGGGCAATAGAAGATCCCTGGTCTTAAGTCGATGCTCTGTAAAGAATAGTGATTTTTTTTTTTTTTTTGGTCTTTAAAACATAACTTATCACATTGTTTTGTGGGGGCTTTAAGGTCTTATACTAGTTTCCTCATTTGTGTTTGGAGTTTTCAAGCATTTCTTTTCATATAAGTGTAGATCAGACCTATTTGTGGCAAATGCATTAAGTCATATTAACAATAATAATGATCAACAAAAAAAGTTTGGGCTTTTTTTTTTTTTTTTTTTTTCTTCCCTGATAAAGACCTCTATTTCGGTAGAGCTTTATCCTGTCATAGGATTCTGGGGGTTTTTATGGCTGTACTTTCTTTCCCTGATAGGAAAAGAAACTACAACTTTTTTCCCAAACTAGATTTTTAATCATCCCCATGGTGCAAGGATTTTTGTGATTTTAGCACTTGTTTTAAGTCAAGGAACATATCCGTTAATTCACTAAGTAACTTCACCACACCTCTGAACAGAGAATAGGCTTTGGATTAAAAAAAAAAAAAAAAAAAAAAAAAAAAAAAGACCTTGAAGAATGGGCCAACTGCCAGTTGCGCCTCTTCCAACAGTGCACCGTTCTCGTTCTGTGCTGTGCCTCCAACCCTCCCACACGCTTGTTCTTCTTCTATTGGAGGCAACTGGGTAGATGACAGCAGCATCCACCCTTCACAGTGCCGTGTCTTTCTAAACTGTATCATCATCATGTCGCTTCTATTCTAGCAGCTGATAGATAGAAGTTAAGGATTTCTTCATTTGAAATAGGCACAAAACTCTCAGATCAAAAGAACAGGGCAAAGTTGTTACCTCTGTCAAAATAAGACTTTGTAAAAGAAAAGCGTTTTTCTCATTTCAACCGGACAAAAAAAAAAGAAAAAAAAAATCCCAGGGATTTAAGGCAGCCCAAACAGTAGGTCACAGATTAGGAGAAAAGCAGCATTTTAGCCATTCATAAAGCCAAATAATCCTGAGGATTTGATGACACTGAAGCGAAATAATGCTAACTTAACCACTAAAACTTCTAGCCTATAAGCATCTGCAAAACAGTAACTTGAAAACACGTCCTCTCTACTTCCACCACTTGGTGTTTTTTATCCTGCAACAATACTGAGCAACTACATTTACATCTCCACTGATATCACCTGTGTTATTTTATAAAGTGGTCAGAATGATTAAAATGTTTGAATCCTTCACCTCTTTAGGAGGCAATTCCTCCTCTTTCTGGTCAGTGTTTGTTGGTAACAGTACGTTATTTCTTGACTCCTTCTTTGTAGCCATCAGCATATCTCGTTTTTTCTTTAGGTAGTCCTCTCGTTGCTTCAGCTGCTGTTCTTCAAGTTCTGATAAATTCTGGAATTTTTTTTTAGAATATATTTTGAAATTAAGTTTTGGTATGCATGTTCTGTATTTGTGAGATAAAAGCATTTATATCATATTTGCCTCCAAAAATCACTAGCTGAAAAAAATCCAAGTTAACATTTCAAGCCAGAGCTGTCCAGTAAGAAATTATCATGGAAAAAAGGCTGAATGCTGAATTCTATTCTAAAACTAGAATGATGAGCTGAACTTTATGCAAATTGAACTGATGACATACCATAAAACAGTGTTCGCATGCCAGTTAAAAAAAAAAAAAACAAAAACCACCAAACCAAAACCACCTGATCACAATAAAAGAAAAAAATATATCTTAAATATATATTCTAAATGTAATCCTGCCTTTTTGCATTCTAGTTCTGTGTTTGGGGGTTTTTCTTGTTTGTTTGTTTTAAACTTACAGGTCCTTTCATCCCAGCTTTTTGTGCTGCATTTTCTGAACATTTTCCAGCTGACTTTTTCTTAATATCTTCTTTCCCTTTGGTACAAGACGGCTGAGGTAACTTTTCTGTTCCTTTTTGTAATGGGCGTACTGGTTTTAAGTCTTCCTTCGCAGACTTCCGAGATTCCTCTAAACAGCAATTTTACATAGAAAACAATTAGAAAGAATAGCAATACATCAAATAAAAAATAAATTGGTGTTCCTTCCAATATCCAGATGTCTCTTCTGATGAAATGGGAAACTTAAAAAAAAAAAAGCCACCAAAACCCACATTTCTCCACTTTTTATTAATAAAACTTTCTTTCAAAAAACATACATATTGTATTTGCCCTCTGAAAGCAATTAAATCATAGAATGGTTTAGGTTGGAAGGGACCTTAAAGATCACCTAGTTCCAACTCCCCTGCCATGGGCAGGGACACCTCCCACTAGACCAGATTGCTCAAAGCCTCATCCAACCTGGCCTTGAACACTTCCAGGGATGGGGCCTCCACAGCTTCCCTGGGCAACCTGTTTCCGTGCCTCACCACTCTCAGAGTGAAAAATTTCTTCCTGAGATCTAATTTAAATCTCCCCTCTTCCGGTTTGAAGCCATTACCCCTCGTCCTGTCACTACATGCCCTTGTAAAAAGTTCCTCTCCAGCTTTCTTGTAGGCCCCCTCCCCCTTCAGATACTGGAAGTCTTCCCCAGAGCTTTCTCTTCGCCAGGCTGCTTTACATCATAAAATAATGCTTTACATCATAACTACCTCTACTGCAATGAATCATAAATTATTGTCAAATCCTTGGAACGTAATTTCATGTTCCGTGTTCCAATAATCAGTTCATATTGAGATTGTACTTTCAATTTCTGTCCTGGCAAGCTGAGCCAGTAGTCAGCAGCTTATACGGTTCACTTTAGCCAACTCTAAATACAAATGTACTGGTTCAGCTTTCAGCTTCAGAAAATGGAATCAGACAAGAACGTATTCAAGTGAGCTTGAACGGGAGAGGGGGGAAGTGAGGTACAAAGTATTACACTGACACAGCTTCAGCTACTCCTCTTCAGAACTAACCTTGCCCCATCCTGAGGATACAGCGGGGAACCCACCAGGCTTCCAACACTGGCAGGGCTCAGAGCCCCAGACAGGGTGACTGGTGGGTGCCAAGGGAGCTCTGGGCAGCCATGGCACAAACAAGGCTCAGGCAACTTCTGGTGCCTTCCACTCCCTACCAAGTCCCTCACCTTGTGCAAGATTTACACAATACCCTGTTCACTTCTTAATTTTTTTCTTGGACAAATGCTGCCTGTGCTGACAAAGAAAAGTTACTCTGTACTGATTCCAGCTGTGCCTTTCATATCTCTGCAGGTACCAAGGACAGGTTTGCCTTGCATCCCACTGAACTGCATGGTGTCGGAGATGGCATCACGGTTACTGACATCTGAGTCAAAGGCTCTCCAGTCACTGGACTGTAGAAGTTTGAGCAACACAGAACTAATTTCTCTTCTAAGGCTTGGGAAAACTGCACTTTTAGAAGACTCTGGTGTCTGTATTTGTGAAAATATTTATAGCCAGCTATGGTATGTGGGTTTCAAGGCCTCAGTGTTTTCAAGTTAGCCAGATGCAGGGATGTGAAGGAGCAAGACTTGACCCAAACTGGCCAACAGGGTTATTTCATACCGTGAACATCACATTCAATATAAATTATAAAGTTTGCTGTGAAGTTCTCTCTCTTGATGGCTGCGATACTGAGAACTTCTTGCCCCAGCACCGGGCCCCTGAGCCCTTCCCTTCCTCCCGAAGCCGTAGCGCTTGCAGTGTCCAGCATTTGCTGTCCACTGCTGGAATGCACAGCTTCCTACTGATAGAATTGGCTTAGTATAATCCTTGTACATTTTATATTGGTATCAGGATCAATATTGGTTCTTTAGTGTTATTAGTGTTAATCATCTAGTCTTATTCTATTAAATCTGTTTATATTTCCACCCTCGGGTTTCCTTATTTTTTTTCCAATTCCCCTTCCCAGGTGGGGAGGGGTCATCAAGTGACAGAATAATTGTCTAAATGACAATAAATTGTTGTGGGTTTCTCAAACCATAAGAGCAGGGTATGTTTTCAGAACTTTACTAAGACTTCTCTTGACTTGACCTACAACTACTCCTGAGTTGCTGCTCCTACTATAATTCTATTAAAAATGAAAAGGCTTTTGACTGCTTTAAAATATGCCTGAAAATATCCATATAGATGCAAGAATACAGGTAGTGAAATACAAGTTTTACTGTGTTCAGTCAGTTTGAGTCTATCCATAACATTTGAGCTGTTATTCAAAGTATGCAAAACAAATCAGGGCAGAAATGTAAAAAAAAAAAAAAAGTCAAGTTCAAGAATTTGCATTTCACTAAAATACATCTGCTGAAGTCTTGATGCTCCAAAGAATGTCTTTTCCTGATGGATAAAAGTCCTTAGAGGCACTGTGAGAAGTCAGAGTTAAAATTCCTAGAAAAAATGCCCACACTATAGCTGTCTGATTACAAAGCAGAGGAAAAAAAAACAAACACAAAAAATCCACACACTACATGCTAAATACCTATGCCATAACCAACATCATGATTAAGGAAAGCTACTTACCAGAAAGCAGTTCTTTGAAATGTGTTGTGTGTATGTAAATTTACACTGTTTCTGTCCATATCGCAAACACTCAAGCTGGAGATGTTTGTGTCTTAGCAGTACCTGTAGGATGTGATCATAGGACACTCAGTGTCACTTAACCCACAAACCTGAAAAGATACTGAGAAGAGAAGGGAAGGAGGGTGGATAGTGAATGTACAAATAGACAGCACATCTCAAAGAGTTACAGTTACTGGTACGTAACATTTTTTTTCCTTTGAGAACTTGTCTATATGTACATTCACACTGTGGGTGACTAAGCAGCACTCTTTTCCATGTGGACAATTACTTCAGAATCTTCTCAAAGTACAAGCACCCAGGACCACTCCAGCAGATGCTGCATTCTTCTTATCTGCATGATACATGCAGCTCGGTACAAACATGAGTGCAACTTTTGAAGCAGCTGCTCTTCAGGTACCCAGAAAGGGAAATGTTCTCCAAGAATGCTGGAAAGGTCACTTGCACTCCCAAGGTGTTGAATGTGACCTTTACTACGAAATTCACTCTTCTGATTTCTCTGTAGTGCAAGAAGTTCGGTGGTCAAAGTAGAGGAGGAGGAGTAGTTTTGCAAGCTGTAATCTGTAAACTATTTGTAAGGGACTCGCAAAAGTGAAATTAAGAAAATTAGGGCAACTACCATTAAATTAGAATACATTCTACAGTGGAAAATTTTAAGGGTCCCACAAACTGCAATCTTGGGTCTAAAAGTGAAAGGGAAATAGCAAAAGATAACAAAAATGCTGTGTATCTGAAGGAAGATAAATGTATGGCAGACTGGAGGGAATGAAAAACAAAGGAAAAAAGTTCTTCCTTTTCCTGACTGCAAGAACTGGTTCATGCAAGGGCCATGTTGCCAAGGCAGCCAATGCTCCCTAGGTATGGGATTCCTCCCTGTGCTCGGGTCAAGAAAGACAAGCTGTCCTGTTCCTCGGTAACACGGCCCTGTGAGTGAGAACATGATCCAGGATGTCAGCACAGGTCTGGTGGGCTGTGAGGGTCAGGGACTGACCGAGGTGAGAGGAGAGCAGCTCTTCTGCCACACTAGAGAGGCACAAATTGTTAGTGAAAGGTTCTCACTGCTTCTATTCCCAAACTTGTATCTGGCACCAAGAGGAAGCAAGTCAAGCAGAGGATATGATCCCATTATCCAAGATGAACCTTTAGCTGGGAGCCCATATATTGGAAGCAGGCAATAACAGACTGGTCTGGAGGCCAGTCCTTGGTCCTGTGCGAGAAGGGGGTCTGGAAGAAGATTACCAGTACAGATTCTTCTTGATTTGTGCCACCACTACCCAAAACCACTTTTCCTAAAGGTGATACCAGAGGATAAGCTGTGACAAACTTTCTCAGTAGCCTCTTTGGAGAGCTATGCTGCCACAAGATGCCAGTTCTACAAGTATGAAGATGACTTCCAAGGAGCCGAAACCTTTTGTAGGCCTGTCTCTTCTTTGGCATTTAAAGATCATGGGAACACTCAGCATCAGCTAAGCAAGCATTTGGACAGCACAGAAGAAGGGCTGCACTCAGTGCTGAGAAGTCTTGACTCCTGAGCTCAAAGATCTCCTGTCTCTCAAGCACAGGATTAAGTTCTGCAGATAGAATGTTTGCTAGGAGCGTGCCTTCCTCCCGAAACAGGAAAACAGCCACTGCAGCATAGGCATAGTTTAGTGGTGCCATTGCAAGGTGGCCCAACTATGCAAAAAATAAGAGGAGGAAAAGCAGGCTGGGAGAAGAGGAGAATGCAAGTATACCTACAGGCCTTCTGCACACTTCTGAGGGTGGAAGGGAGAAAAGAACGGTTCAAATAAATGTAACAAAACTTTAGCAGAAGGACAGAAGGGATAAGGGGGGGAGGGGGATATTTAAAAGGTCAGTGACACAATTTATTCTTTAAGTTTCCTAATGTGAAAGACACTAACTTAGTTTAAAAGAACAGAAGGTCCTAGAACCACTTCATCTGTTAATGACCATCAAATGAAAAAAGCAAGGAGCAAGTATGTCCCAAAGGTACTACCAAGGCTAGTAGTATCCAGCTCAAGTGTCTGCGATATGAAAACTTCCAGTGTGAATGCATACAAAGACAAGTACGAGACACAGGAAAAATGTAACTAAAGACAGTGCAGACTATTATTTCCCAGAGTGGGAATTATGTTCTTGGAAGTGACCTTAGAATATTAAGTTACAAATTTTTCACAAACTCCTAAGAAAGCAAATCCCACTGAGACGCAACCTGTTTCTGAAGATCACCTATGTATACCTACATACATAGATATGTGTGTGTATATACATACCTACCTATATGTGTGTGTGCATGTATACACACATATACGTACACACATACATATATATATGCTTCTTTTCACCTAAGAATTTTCCTGCTTTCCTGAACAGGCAGCACCCTTGTGCTTTAGCTGCAACACAAACATACCAAGAGCACCTCCATCACAACCAGCGATTCCTTTTTTTTCCCCTCTCTTCCCTGTAAAAGCACTGGCTTGGTCACGCTCTCCAGTAAATAATCATCTACAAAACAATTCAGACGATTTTCACTACGTAACTTGGGTAAAGTTCAAGACTACTTAAAACAGCTCTCCTTGGTATTGTAAGTTGGTAAGTGCCACAATCCCACTCAAAAACAAAAATATAAAATTGAAAAGATTAAAATGAGTAACAAAAATCTGAACCAAAGGCAGAACGATTCAGTTTGGTGGTCTGACAATTCATCTTGAAGGAATCTTAACAGTTTAAGGTTGGTTCCTTCAGAAATACTTGACTGCTATCAAGAAGTGTTGTACAATTATAAATTAAATCTATAATGGCCACACACTGGGAGAGAAATCATAATTTAAGTAAATGATTCATAGTTACTTACAGGGAACATACTATTTTTAAAAGTAATGGCAGCATATGCACAGTAAATTGAAAGATGAAAACTGCTGTTAGACTCCTGTATTTCTCCTCCAGTTGGAGATGACTTATCACTGAATAATAAAACAACTCAGGTTGGAAGGCACTTCTGCAGGCCACCTAGTGCAAATACCCTGCTCAAAGCAGGGCTGACTTCAAAGCTAGGATGGTTTACTTGTAGCCTTATCCAGCCAAGTTCTTAAAATCTTGATATGAGTGGACTCTTCAATAATTTCACAACAGTATCATATAGCACACTCAGCATTGCACTTTCCCATAGAATTACCTAATGGAAATCTTGGAGTTTCTTCAGAATCATCAGCTCCCTCAGTGGATTCCTTAACTTTTACAGCTTCTTTTGAATCTCCTGGAAAACTGTAGGTAACATCTGGTGATTTAAGTTTATCACGTGCCTTAAATTGAAAAGCAAACAAAACCAAGCATTTTATTTCCTGGCACTGTAATTCAGGCATTAAACTGTCAACACAATGAAAGCTTCCAAAAGAACTTTCAGTTAAAATTGTGTTGTTTACACTACATACTGCACAGTCAAAGTCAACAAAAGCAAACTACTTGTTATGTTTTACTAATAGGAAGGTTCTTACTGGCTTATAGTCATAAGTCAGCTTTTTTTTTTTTTCAGTTCAAAACCTGTTCCCTAATCAACAATCGGAATTTAGAATATTAGGTAAACTGGTATTTTGTTTCCCAGATACAAATAGATAATGTAGGGGTTTTTTTGCCACACTTTGCCTGTGACTTTCAAGCAGACCTCTGTCTACCAGAAAAATACAATACAATAAGAGAACCAGGAACATATACCAAGGTTACCACAGAAATTGAGGAATAATCAGCCGAATGGAAACAGGAGGTCTGGATAATCTCCGACACTATTGTTTCACTTCTACACTTGTCTGGTAAATCTTGACACTGCGACCCACCTCTCAAAATAATAAAGCCAGATAGGATTTGTCCAGAAAATTTCTACACTGTTCATCAATCATCTAGTTCATGTCAGAACTCCCCAGCATTCATCAAAATATTGAATATTTTGTATCAAGACATCCTCTAACAAAAATATATTATCAAACAATAACTATCACCTTCTCAGTCCAGGTGAATTTGGGGCCTCCGCAATCTGGCCTGTTTATCAACAGTATTGATATTCTTGGCTGGTCTACAAAATTTGGATAAACCTGCATCTTAATACAACTTGAATTCTTAAAATGAGCCAAAGCTTGAGCTTCCTGGTTGTTTTGTAAGAAATCCAGTAGAACAGATGACTCATTTACTGGAATCTATCATTGTAATATGGGAAAGAAGAGTTTTGTCACTACTTTTCTATGGTGTCAGACACTGGGAGAGAGGTTTAATTTGGTAGAACATCCAACTGTTCAGCACTTGCACTAAGTAGCACAGTTATCATCTGCACCTATCATGGGTTTGAATCAGGGAGTAGGACTGGAAATAGTGTCAACCTCTTGTAGCAACTACATTTGGTCTCCAGGCAGTTTCCTTTGTCAGTTCAGGCTGAAGAAACAGTGCTTTCTCTTTTCAAATTCAGTATGCTCAATTTCCTAATGACAGAGAGAAGAGCAATTCTGCTCCCTTTTGAAACAGCCTACAATTCCAGCAATTTTTATATGTTTTCCCAGTGAAGGGGAGGTTTAATGCCATGCTTCTACTGTAGTTGATTTCATTTTTAATTTGTTTCTCAGTTGCCGAATGAATGGCAATTTAGCCAGTCTCTGTTTACATTCAGTTACCTTTCCACATGGTTAACTCTGATGGAGACCAAGTTACAGCATAACGTGGAAAGGATTTCTGGTTCCTGGTGATTAGCTTCTGGCAGTATTGTGCAGACTTAATGAATAACTATACTGTCTATGAAGTGATCCTTAAAATTCCTGAAGGATTATGAATGCTGTAATCTCTAAGAAGCTTGTACTTTGAAGTCTCTTTGATCTTGACAATATTAGTAATTCAAATGTTCTCTGGATCTGAAAGGTTGACATCCGTTACCAGGATTTTAGAATTCAGATACTGAAGAGGGAATATGCTTATCATATGAGCTCCACCAAATGACTGATGGTTAATGGTATCATGTATAGCCCTAGTGTCAATGATACCATCAAGACAAACGTAAACAACAGAATAGACCTTTCAAAAAGAAGTCTCAGTAAGACCTTCCTGACAGACCTTTTGTTTGCTTAGGATTATACACACTGCCTTGAAGTGACACCTAGGACAGCAATATCAGAGTATTTCTTAATCATCAACACAACTCATCTGGAAAAGTAAGATACTCACTTCTTCAGTCCTCTTTCTTTCTTGCTCTATTTCATATTCTTCCTTAGATTTTCTGTAACACAAAATACAAGTAAATACTCAAAACTTCTTTAGTAGTAGTGATTCTAGGTAAATTTAGCAGTGCTTAAATATTTGAGGACTATCAAAACAATTAAAAGATAATATGAATTTGTTAGTATCCAAAATACTTTCATGACTTAAATGAAAATGTACTCCTAACAGAAATAAAAAATTATGATAAACACACAGAACCCACCATGCTCAGTCTGTCTTTCCTTGTGCAAAAATAATTGTTTAAAAATTTCCAGGGCTTATCTATCCCTTGTTTCATTTGCTCATTTAAAGACAGGAAGGGAAGTATTTCCAGAATACAGAGGGAAAATAGCATAATTTAATATAACATGTATGGATTAATCTGCTACTATTTGTTTAAGATTACGTTTATATATATGTGAACTGGGAGTGGAGGAAAATCTATAGAATCTGTATCAATCCTCACACACCTTCTTAGATCATAGCAACAGTCATTGAACACAACTAAGAAGGAAGCTGCAGAAAGGAATAAAACCTACTGCAAATGCAGAATTCGCCTTTCCAAGGCTGTAATGTTTACAGTGTTCACCCCGAATGGATTACAGCTTGTGTGGTCTTATTGTCCAGAGACATCTAACCCAGGTCTAAGTTTAGGTCTACCTGAAGATTCAGGGAGAATGGAAACAATGGGGCTCTTAAAGTTGCACATCATTCCATGCATCACCAAGACAGTTCATCATGGTGGTGCAGGCTTTAAATATTCCTGACCACACCCACTGTCTAGCACCATTCAGTTTGACAAGAACATTCATGTCATCTGTAAGATGAAGGCAGTTTCCTGGAAAAGGCTGGAAGAGTTAGGTCCCACATACCTTTATTTTTTATTTTAAAATAATCTATGGAGTAGGACTGGTCCATTTTTTACCTTAGAACCTCTCTCAGTATTTTCATTTCTTCTTGTTCAATTTCACTGAATACATCAGAACCCTCTGTCAAACAGTCGGGCAACACACCTATAAAAAAAACATGGCAAAATTTATGCATTACTCCAAAGAAAATTATTTTGTACTCCATCTGGCATCATTCTTCAGGCAGAGCGGAGAAAGAAAAAAAAAAAAAAAAAAAAAAAAAAAGGCACAAACCATCTAATTCTTCCTCTCTGTAACCGTTTCCAAAAAGATTGTAGTAGCAAAAATGCAAAGGTTTCTGAACTATGAAAGTTTTGACATCTAAGGGTAAAGCATAAGCCATACTCTGCACTGACCATTATATGGCATGTCCTAGAGACTGCAATTCAGCCATGGCTAACTGAACCACTTATTTTCAAATTTAGCTGTTACACAAAAGTTGAAATTTAAAAATTATCCTCTGATAAACCATGCATGCAGTAAGAAGAAAAACCAACATGGTAAAGCTAAAGATATGGAAGAAAGGAGTGGGTAGATGAAAATCCTTTCAGAAACACCAACAGAGCAGCAGAGTTGAATATAAGTTATTTTCTCTTCTTTAAAAGCATGCATTAGCATGATGAAGGCTGTAACTTTTGCTTTCTATATGGATTTTTCATATGCAACTCTACAGTGTGAATTGCAAAGTAAGCACGGCAGATAGTACAGTATCGTTGCTATGCAAGTAGCATAATTCAAACTATCAATATCGTCATTGTTGATGAACTAAGTGCTTTAACACTCAAAAATATCACCGAAATTCTCTACCAAAAACTAAGTCAAGTTTCACATAAAAATGTAGACAAATAGAACTGAAATATCTGTTAATTTAAAAAGAAATATAGACAGCTGTCACTGAGAATACAAGCCAAGGACTAAGTATTGAAATCCTAGTCCCAGTAAAGTCAACTGAATGTTTTCCACTAACTTGAACTGGAACTGAACCAGTATTCTATACTCATTTATGACTAGATTACATAGTCATCAAAAGAACACTAAAAAGATGAAGAGAAGTGAAACCCCACATTTACCACTTCTTACCATTTCTTTCTTTAATGATTCTAATAGCTTGCAATTGCATTTCAATATTTTTCTGTACCATCATCTTTTTGAATAGTCTAAAATCTTCTGCTGCCAGCACTGTTTGCAAAATGGCCTGTGGGAGGGAAGATACACACAAAATTAAAAACCCTAGAGAAATCACAACCATCTCAGTCTGCTTGAAGTTATATTGAGATTTAAATTCTGTGGAGCATGTCTCTAATAATACATTTATTTCTCCTCTCTCTCTATTTTTCCAGCCATACAAGTTGAGCTAACAGTCAAGAAAAGAATTTGGTGGTTTATGTCTTTAGATCAACATGTCTACAATAATATTATCACAAAAGCTGGAGGGTTTCCCAGTATAAGTTTACAACTGCAATTCATTTGACTTCCTGAACAAATGTGTATGCTTGAGTGATGAACCTACACTCTGAAGAAGCCTGTTACACATCTAGGAGAAGATATGTCAACAAAGCCCAATTTAAACTGGCAGCAGAAGCTCCCACTCCTCTGCCCAATATACCTGAGACAATTCTAAAAGATATCTTTGAGCAGGTGAAGGGCTGCCTAACCATGCCTTGTGTTCTCAAGACCAATGATCTTCTTACAGATTTTATTGTTTTATTATAAAAATCAGAGGAAACCCTCTTATTTTATGGAATATGTCTATTGTTTTAATCTTCAAGTTTGTCTGCTACTGTAAACGGACTGAAGACTAACATAAAGCTGACAAATATGCAAATAAAGGTGGCAGAAACAACCTAAGCTTAACTATTTGTTTTAGAAAATACAAAGCGTAGAAGATGAATCTCAAAAAGTGTCTGACACCACACAAATATCTGTCATTATTTTCAAGCTGCACATTTTTCTGGTCAATGTTCATAACATCAACAAACACATTATGTTTTAGACTTCCAGTTTTAACAAGAAAACTTTGAAAAGTTTCATCTCCACCCTTTCACTATATTAGTGAAAATATAAAACTAAAAATTAAATCTATATATTCCTAAACAAAGGAAAATTTACCTGTGAAGTGTGTGTCTTTGCAAGAGGAGATGAAAAAGCTTCTTGAAATTTCTCTTCATTAATTCCAACTTCTTTAAGATAGTCTTCTAATAATTTTTCAACCTGTAAGAAAGTATAAGCCTTACTTTCTAAGAGGTTTATCCCTAAGAATCATACGAATTTTTTTTCATAATTGTATATTCTTTTCTGCTGACATTGTATTTTTTAAACTCAAAGAAAAATCATTGCAATAGTATAACTGATTTTTATGATATGTCAGGCTTTATTTACTTTCATTAACTGTTCAAAATAAGCATTTTTATTGCTAAATTTGATTACTACTTAATTTAGCTTCTCCAGTTTCTAAGAATCTCACTTCTCTACCTTTTTGTCAGACTCCTGGCTACTATTTCTCATCATTTTTTGCCCTGTAGGTGAAAGACTTTTTGCCAGCGTGTGTGCCTGAAACCCTTCAGGGTCAGAGCAGAAATGGATGTTGGTCTGTATTTATTCAATTGATGCTTTTTAACATCAAGTATTACCAAGCCTTGTTAAAAAAAAAAATATTTTAGAAATCGGCATACATTGGTTTATAGGTATTTTAAGCACGCCCCAAAAATCTCCTGTAGTTTTTTCTGATAAATGAAAGTTAATTAAAAAAAAATTTACCCATTAGTGAACAAAATACATGTTATATACATTCTCAGACACCATGCTGTTTGTCATTTTAACTTGAACATTATCAAGCTTATAAGTACGGAAATATTAATTTTAATGAAATTAAAATTAATAGCAGATGTATTAATTTTAACGAAGAATATGTAACAGCATAAGAGATATGACTGTGTTAAAGTTTCTTTTCTATGTATCTGGTGTTTAAGCATAAAAATGCATATGACAACTATGACTCGAAGGATTTCTAAGTAACACAACAGAAAATATTAGAAAATTCTAAATAACAAGGATAACACAATTAAAAGTTCATCTAAATACTACTTTACCAATTTAAGTTATATTTCTTAGAAATCTACCACAAATAGTGAATAATGCTTACCAGAGCTTGGTACTCCTGATAAATTTCTGTGTAAGACAACTTGCTTTCTTCTTCATCATCAAAAACTGTAAAAAAACCAAACCAAAACACACACACATTTTGGAGTTACTGTTTAAGGACGAGGACATTAAATACACACCACAAATTAACTTATACCTTAAAGAGAAAGATTAACAAGGTAATATATTTAATCATATGAAAATATTGGCCATGATTAATAATAATAATGTATTTTTCCACACATTCAGGCTAAGCATGTACTTTTAGTAATTTGATGTAATTAAATTTCATAATTTAATACTGGGAAAACATATCTTCATAACAGAAGCAGATTTCTAAGCAAGCTGAGGATTCAGCAGATATGTACACTAAAAAGTAAGATTTAATATAAGAACTACCATATGATCTTGTGTAAGGTTGTTCTAAGATGGCAGATGACATACATAAAGCAGGAAATTTCTCTCTCTCTCCACGTATTTTACATGGAGGATGTATTAATGACTTAAAGCAAATTTTTTAAAATGCCATTCATTTAGCAAGAAGCCAAGGTGATGCAGGAAAAGGAGACCTTGCCTGCATAAAAACAGATAACCCCAAAAAGGAAATCTGGTGCAGGTAAGTTATTTTTTAATTGTATCTATCCTGACTTAGACAAAATGGGCATCTGTATAGTATAGGCCATATTAATCATATTCATATAAGTTCATATTAAGAACTCCTGATCAGAAAGCTAGTGATCTCTACACTGCAGAACAGATGGAAGAAGCAGAAAAATAAGAGAAACTGAAAACTAGTGTTTGGGTTTTGTTAATTTACATTTTTATCTTGTCAACAATGAACAGAGGTAATGTAAAACCTAACAATTAAAGCAGAGACTTAGAAATAAGACTTCCTCAATCCCCTTCAAGATTAGCCACTATATGTTGGACAAGTCACTTCCCATGTAGATTCTTTGAAGTCATTTGAAGAATGGATATTCTGCTTAAATTGGTTAATGACTGTGATTTATTCTTCATATATATATATATGACATCTGTGATGGAAGATGGTACTGATGCACATAGAATTAGTATAACTTTCACACAAACTTATAGTGACTTTTAGAAAGCATCATTTCCCATCTGTGACAGCCCTGAAGCTATGTTGCTCTGAACCTTGATAAGGTGCGATGCAAGATGCTGTTCCTAAAACAAAGTACTTGCATCATCTTCTAATAACTTACAGCAATGCAATGATAGAAATCTAATCAAACAGTTCAGGGCCTCTAAATAAGCAAGGGAAACTTTTAAATGACAATCTGGAAAACCAACATTTGCTTTTGTTTCATTTTTGCACAAGGGAATTTTTTTTAATTAAGAGATTTGAAAACAAACAAACAAAAAAAACCAAAAGAAAAACTTTAAAAATATCTAGGAATAAATTTAAATGGTAGAAAAAGTACTATAAATCTTACTCTCAAAAAATTCGGCTCCTATGGCAACCTCCATATTGCCAAACCCAAGAGGGTGAAGACACTTAACTTCCTCTATTGTCTTCTGCATCTCCTGGGGGATCTCCCATCTCCCTTACAGCTCTTGCAGACCTCAAGATTTGTCTTATCTGTTCCCTCCTACCTCCTATTGTTCCTTCCCACCCTGGGCACCCGAATGAGGGGCAACACAGGGATGTCCACTCCTCAGTCAGCATCCATGCCAACAGCTAGCCTGACACTGTCAAGGCGATGCTTCCAAGTTCTCCTCCTCTTCCTTCCACAGGTGAAGGACAACATGGAAAGCAGAGTGGAAAGCCTGCACAAAATGCCATCTGTTATCAGGCTCTGAACAAAAAGGGGATGAAGTTAAGTGCCAAGTAAAGCAAGCTGCAGTCAGCATCTCCTGAGTTAAGTGGCATTAAGGAGTACTTTGAATGGAGACCTTGGATTTTCTTGAGTCAGGGCTCCTAAATAACGTAGTCATTATTCTCCTTAAGATTTTGATACAAAGTCTTTGGTCTCCTGACAGGAACAAAGATCTGAAGAACCGCCATACCAAGATAATCCAGGGGACTCAGATATCCTGGGAGACAAACTCATAATTTTCCTATTAAAATTGAAAATCACGAGGACCCTCAAACATGATGAGAGTTAAGTCAAGTTTGATTTCTCCCTGCTAGACTGAGTGACTGACTCGTTTCACCTCGCGGCCAAGTGCCGGTAAGCAAACCTGAGGGAACTCTTCTCTTTCTCTCTCCAGTTCTCACTGACTGGTGAGGCAGCTCTGTGCTGGGAGGGAAGGGAGTCACAGGTGGTAATATCTGTTTATTTCTTTTGTATCTTGTCTTTATCTTCTGGTGCTCACAACTATTATCGAGCCTCTCTATGTCCAAACTGTTTCAATTAATAGCTGGGAACATCTGAATAGAACTGAAAAGCCCTCTCACCTTAAATTATACACCCATTTCAGTTTCACAGCCACATAAAAGCAAACTAGTCAAGCCATGAGAAATTAATCAAGTCCCCAGAAAGAGAGAGAGAGAGAGAAAGCAAACAATTATCAACAGATAGAAAAGCATTAGAATCGTTTATAAGTCGACGTGGAAGGACTTGGCCTAAGTACCTACAGTTCCAAAATAAATTCCTTACGTACCAATTACCAAAACTCAAATTCTATTTTTGAGGAATCACAAATTATGGTCAGTTAATCAAAATGTTGCTAATTTGCTTGTTTAGCCCAAAGACTAAACATTTCAGGAACAAAAAGAATTCTGTCCTGACAAAATACCTCAGTAAAAAAAAAACAACAAAAAAAAACAAAAAAAAAACCCCACACAACAAAAAAATAGCAATGGAATCAGCACAGCACCTTTATAGAAAGGAAAAGCAAATGGCACAGATACCTGCAACTAAAACTTCAAATTTCATTAACTGTGCTTCTTAGCAACCCTAGCATTGCAGTAACACTTCTTTAGCCTTTTCTTTTTTCTCAGCAGCTTCTGAGAGTTGTCCAACAGCACTCTGTAGCACAAATGATACCTCAGAATACCATTTACTGTAAGTGATTTCTCTACTTTGTGCCTCCAATTTCTTATGTAGAAACAAACCAGCAGGAAGCACCCATTATATAAGCCTGCCTCACACTACATGGAAATTTACAGAGGTTCCATAAATCTTCTTACTGCTAGTAAATTCCCCTCAACCTTCTAAAGAGAGATCATTGCTTCAGAAAGGGATAATCGATTCCCCCAATTCCTAAACCTAGACCCTTTGCGTGACAATCAAAATGCTTGACCGACCTCAAGTTTAGGTTGAATTCTCAAGATAAAACTTCTACCCTGGATTTCTCTATTACTTTCCAGGTGTAAAGAGCCTAGCAGCTTTACCTTTCTCATTTCCCAGTATACTAGGGAAACATGTACGTACTCACACTGATCTTCCCTCATGCAAAGCTTGGGAAGGGTAGAAATGATTCAGGATCACAGAGAAGCAACTTGTTTAGAAGCTGTGATGTGAAACAGAGGTGCACCTGTTTCATCGAATTTGAAATAAAAATTCTTAACGGACCCTAACAAGAATGACTGCACAACAAAAGACACAGCAGGCCCCTCTGAGGTCAACCATTACAGAAGCTCTTCTGGAGCCCACCGCAGGATGGAGGGGAGGAAGGAGTAAGCGCAAGCAGGTAGAATACTTCAATAGTAAGAACCATTCTTCTTTGAGCTTGATGTTAGTAAGTCCCTAGAAATGACATGTATTTGGAAGCCTTAGTTCCATGACTTCAGTATTTTAAAGTTAAAATTATTAATGCATCCTACATCCTGTCAGGTGATACTAAAGGAACAGATTTTTTTCGTAATAGCCATAGAAAGTTACTCTAAAATAGTCTATGGCAACATGCTTTAATACTTCTCATGTGTGAATGCCTGCAGGCTGGGTAGGATCACAGGCCATGTTCTCACACTTTTTTTTCCCCAATAGTCACAGAAGAAAGCTTCCTTTTCCTAAAGGACTTAGGCAATGCTTTCAGACTTGCCCAAATTGTAATTATTTTGCTACCATAAGGCTCCAAGTGTTCTTTGGCAGCAGAAAATTTGTTCAGAACTACTTTAGTCAAATCTCTACTACAGAAAGTCTATTTCCTTCTTTCCTCACTATGTAAGTGCACCTATATATGGGTCTCCTCACGCAACTTTACAGGTCTATCCCAGTCATGTCATCCCCACTGCCTGTAGTTCCAGTTTAACCAGGCTGTTCCCCAAATTATTCCATGATTCCCTCAGCTCCTTCTTGAGGAAGAAACAGAAGTTTAACTAGAGTTGCTTCTGAGCTAAACTCATGCACAGGGCCACCTACAACACACAACCAAGAACCACTGACCTTTTAGTGCTATCAGTTTTTGACAGGTACTAACTTATGTTTTCTCATCTCTTAACTGCCGATGTTCACAAAGTTGCAGGAATTTAACTTTAGGCCTTCTACTCTTCTGTTCCGCTGGCCAGACGGTGATTTTAATTGTACTGTCCAGTTTCCTAAGGAAAAACATCTAGCTATTGAAAAGTATTAAAGGCCTCCAACTGCTTTTGAGCCACGTCAGGGCATTACGTGCAGCAGAACGAAGGACTCGCTTGGGTGTCATACTGTAAGCTCATGCCATAATCCCCCGTACGAGCTAATGAACGCAAATTGCCACATCCTGAAAAACGGCTTGCTCAGGGAAGACCGACTTTCCGAGGGCGAGGCAGTCCCTCCCTAAAAGCGGTGGGAAAGCGCAGACTATGGCTATGAAAAGCCTGCCGAGCCTTCAGCGTGGATCACTCTCGCACGGCGCCTGCGGGGACCGCCACGAACCCCGGCCTGAAGTGCCAAACGCCCGCTGCCCGCGCAAACCCAGGGGGGCTGGTGCCGGTGCCGCCGCCGCCGCGCAGGGAGGGCTCTGACCGCTGCCAGCAGCGGCGGTGCGGGGCCAGGGCCGCGGACGTGGTGGGGCCCGGCGTGTCCCCCCGCCCCGGGAGCCTCCCGGAGCCCTGCAGCCTCTCGACCCCTCGCGTGTGCCCGCAGCCGCGGCCCGTCCCCCCAGCCGGGCGGCGGTGGGCTGAGGGGGGGAGCCCCTAACCCGGCCTGAGGGGTGGGCGGCCCGGCCCGGCCCAGACCCGCCGCCTACCCTCGCATTTCTGTTCCATGAACTCCAGGATGGGGATGGACCAGGCGGGCCCCCGCAGGAAGCCGGCGATGGTGTCCACCACCCACTCCACGTCGCCCTCCTCCTCTGCCGCCATCGCCGGGGCCGCCGCGGGAGGGACGGCCAACGGCGCGCGAGCTCGGCGGCGGCGGCTGCAGCGCCCGCCCGTCGCTATAGCAACCGGCGTCACGGGGCGGGGGCGCGCGCGCCTCACGTAGGCCCAGCGCCGCCCTCGCGCGCCCCGTCCCGTCGATCACGATTGCGAGTGCGAAGATGTGGCGGGTGATGGAAAGATGTCGTTAACCCGTATTTCACCGTGCAGAGAGCGCTGTGGCGCTGCGTAACAAACACCAACCCTCGTTAGCTCTTGCACCGGGTGCTGCGGGTCCAGAGGCCTGAGCTGAAAACGTTACCCGCGCATCCGGCCTGCGCGGGAACGCGGACACCTGCGCTGAGTCCTAACTTCGCGCTTCCGGAAACCCCCTGCGGTGTCACAATTAGGAAATAATTTACACGGCAGTATGTGAGAAGGTTTACGTTAGAATTTAATTGCTTAGGTATTCTTTCTTAGGGCTGGTATTTGTGGACATGCTCCTTTTCTCCACTAAGATTAATGTAATTTCTGTCATTGTCCTCACCTGTTACACTGCTGAAAGACTGAGAAGTTTTTTCCTAATTTTTAAAATTATTTCCCACCTAATGTGTGATGACTGCTTGCCTTACTTGTGTGTGTTACTGGTAAATTGAAAAAAAAAAAACAACCAAAACCAAAAAAAAACCCCAAAACCCCCACACCACTAAGAGTCTTTTAAATCTATTTATCCTCTTTTAACTCTATCCTTGTTAGAGGGTTTCTTCACTCAAGCACGGAACAAGTGTTAGAGTGGTTGTTTCCGTTAGTTACCTCAGGCGCTATTCTTGTTCTTGCTCAAGAAAAACTCTCATAGACATTAATCATATTTTACCTGCATAAAGATTCACTGTGCAAGTGTGTAGAGTCATTTATTGATTTATTTTCATCTCAAAGGTAACAATTCTATGCTCTCTTAACTGCAGAGAAATAACTGATCAGCTGTGCTTAACTTCATCATCTTAATAAGATACCGCACTGGGAAGCCTTCAGTTTTCCCTTTTGCAGGTCACTTAACTCCCTTTACACCATCCGTGCTTCCATTTCTCCAGCCAGTTTTGTGCTCTGAGACGATTAGTAGCATGAAGGTATTACCTGTCTACTGTACAACAGCTAGCTCAGATTTGATTGTTCATGTAATTTAATTACTAATTCAGGCTTACATGATTGTAAAGTACGCTCACCTCTTGCATCTGCAATCGGCTGTAAATTATGATAAAGCGGTAGCATCATTTTAAGCCTGCTCAGCAGCTGCCAGCAGTCACTCTCTACTTGCACCAATGCTTATATCTTGGGGTTTTTTCCAAAATCTGTTCTGCTATCTCTAAAGCTCTTGTAATGTTGCACAATTAATGGCTTTAGAAAATAAGTTGCTTTGTGAGCAGTGTTTTACACCATAAGCCCCCGCACCACAGTAATCTCTCCTTCCCCAGCATCCCCACCACGCGCCATGCCCATGAGGGAGGGGTCCCTTCCCACTGGCCGCAGGGATGTCAGAAGTGTCAGGTAAGCAGGAGGACGTGCGGCCGCAGCCCCCCACCGCCACCGCACCCCTGCCGTCTTTGTCGGCCATTCCTTCCGCCCTCTGCGGCGCTGGCAAATCCCACCTAATGACAACTTTGCAAGAGAGGGGCAATAAACACTCAACATGAAATCAAACTGGAAAACCCGAGAAAGGAACCGGGCATGGCTCAGACCAGAAAATCTTGGAGTTTTATGTGTTTTTCCTGCTTTGAGTGAAGTAGGTAAAAACCTGTAACAGAAACATATGCTTGGAAACTGAAGAGCATCTAACATTCAGACGTGACTTCTCAAAAAGGGTAGCGTGTATTTCAAGACACAGGGTGTTCTGTACATCGTATCAAGAGAGCTCACAATGTGTACCTCAGCAGAGTTAATTTGAAATCTCATAAGAGTCTCATAATTTCTCTAATTGCTATTGATACTGCAATTAATTGTGATAAAGCGGTCATAATGCAAAACCATTTTGTTCTTGGACTCACACATTTATGTATCAGTGTGCATAGCTGTATTATAGGGCATGCCAAAACCATCTGACTTCCTTTGCTTCTGCTAGCAATACGCTTGTCTCTGTTGAGGTCAGCTGAGACGTCTCTAACACAGCTCTGACACTGAGAAAAATCTGCTTATTCTTTCAGCATGGGTAATCTTATTTTTCACTTTTTATTTGTTGCATAAAATTTAAAGCTTTTCATCATAGTTACAAGAAAAATTGCTAGAGTAATGAATATGAGGGAATTCTGTCCACTATAATCAAAAGTATTTTGTCACCTCATATGATACTGCCCATTACTATTATGTTCTGTTCTTAGATGCCAGGGGGAACATCTGAGTTAGTATTTTTATTACTAATAACACAAAAGATGGAGCAGGAAATGCTGTCTGACTCACAAAAGAACAATTATTGCTTAATTTTCCAACTTCTCTGTACAAGTTACCAGATCAGACATTTTGACATATTCTTGGTTCATTGCGTTATATATATACTGACAGGCAAATTTTGTCAAGCCCTTCCAGTCTCTGCATACCACTGAATTCTTTATGTCAGTACCCAATTCTCTTCACCTCCAGCGGGTTCCACTCATATGCATAAAGCCGCAAATCACAAAGCCCAAAGTATCTTTTCTTCAGTCTCTCTTTTGCACTGATAGCTAGATTACTTTTCATCTCACACAAGTATCTGGGAAAATATGCTAGTATATAATTTCTATTACTTTATTAATGCCTCCTAAAAGTTATTTCTTATCCTAATGCATTCAGTATACAATCAAGCTTATAAACGATTCATTTTGTGTGTGTCTTTAGGACAGAAATATTGAACAGTTACAGTCCGAGTATAGTCCTGTAACTGATTATACTTTGTCAATCCACAAACATTTTACTGTATCTCATCAGTGTAACTGAGGCCTGCATTAAGGGGCTAGCCTAACTCCCTTCTGGCACCAAAATACAAAGTTATAGTAACAGCACAACTTGTAAATGTTTTCCTCCAAAGAAAATGGCCTTGAAAAAACCACATAAAATCAAAGGAAAGCAGTTCTGTTATCTGTTCTGACTGAATCTTGACGTGTCTAATGCTGTCTGTCTTTCTGTCTGCACTTAGACCTATAGGACAATAATAAGGAAGTCTGAAATTCCAAAATCTTGAGAATATCTGACTTCTTATTGGTGAATGCCATTGTTGACCTGTTACTGCATTTTTTAATTTATTTATCTTTGGGTAAAAAAAAAAAAAAATTCAGTCTCCCTTCTTATATTAGGCACTGTTTCACAGTATGTATTTCAGTACTGTATACATATTCAGGCCCTAAAGGTATTTATAGGATAGGCTGTCTGGGTGTTATCTGTGCTAGTTTCGGTATTTGAAAAAGTTATAAGTATATCCATGCCCTAATTTTTAGTTTATTGCAGTTTAGTTTATTATTTATTTTTAATTTGAAAATTAAAATAAAAAAGAGGCAAAAAGTGAGGCAGATGAGCTTTTACCTGTGGGCAAAGCAAAGCTAGTTTTTACATCACCTTTAATGTCTTTCTTTTAGTCTTTTCAATGTGGATAATTTTGTTGATGTTTGAGCAATTTTGAGAATATTGGCAAACATGCAATACCTAGATTTACAGTTATAGTAAACAGTTATTATTACTCTTTTGTTTAGGCTTTAATTCTTTCATCCACCTAATTTGTAATATTTAATAAATAGTCTTACAATCATAACAACTATAAATATTTTCACCTTAGTAAACTTAATAAAACTTTTCCAATTTGCTTCTATAAATTTTTGGGAGGGATTTTTTTAGGGAATAATTATCTCTCTGAAAGGAAATTCCAGTCTTGTTTTATAAATCTGACCTCAAAGAGAACCTCAATCTTAAGCCATCTTCTGGAAAGCTGTGGTGCAAAGGCCTTTTTCTTCATGGAAACTATGGGCTTACAGGGCGGGAGCGGACTCTGAGAAGCTGTAGTGCCCTCCACTTTTTCTGTGTAGCAGAGGTATACTTAGACTGTCCTTGACATATTTTCATCTAACTTGCTCTTCAAAACTTCTAATAAAAGAGATTCTGTAACCTTCCTTGTATTCATTTTTTCCTACCAGACCCACAAATACAGGGTTATTAAATTTAATGGAAAGGCTATGGGAACAGTTTAACTGTATATTTAATAATGGGGAGCGGTACATCATACACTCTATTTAAAATGTATAAAGTACTGTCATGTTCTCCTGTGTTACTTTAAAAAAATTTAAATAGGTTTCAAACTCAAATTACAACTTGTTAAGGCCTCTAAATTGGTGCGGTTCATTAATTTTTAAGCTGTTGTTTTTACTCCAGCAAAACACGAACAGTTCTGCAAATTGCGGGCCAGAAGGTTTATTCATATGAGTATGTCATGGGAAAACGGGCAGAGCTTCTCACATCAGCAGGGTAGCTCCCTTGAGTATTAGTTTGTAAGGTTAAGCCTTATGACTACAAGCTTGCTTGCTCAGATTGACGTACTTATGTGCGCGCACTTTCTCTTCATCTTCTATCTGACCCCTCCAGAGAAAAGCAGCCTGCAGTCAGTAGCCAGGCGATTAAAGAGTAGCACATTTCTTTTGTCTGGGAACTCAGTCAAGATTTGTTTCCTGACTACCCACCTGCAAAATATTCACTATGAGAAAAAAAAATTATGAGAGTCTGCTTTATGGCAGCAGGACTGCTCTTCCAAAAGAATGTATATTTATATAAAATAGCAGAAAAAAACATCTACCAAACACTATCTTCTCACATGTATTTTGATTCACAGGGCAAACGTTATGGTCAGAACTAAAGTTTGGTATCCTGATTATCAGAGATAGGTCTCACATGAATGTCAACATACGTATTCCCTGGCAATTCCTCGCATGTATTTTTCATTTTCTTTTTTATTTTCCTACACATCAGCATACACAAAAATATACTAAAAATGTAAGTTCATATTTTTATGCTTCTTTATTTTTCACCAGGAAGAAACTGAGTATCTTGTAGCAAGTGTGGGGGGTTTTATCTGCACAACTTAACATGCACTTAGGAAAGTGCTTTGTACTCAGCAGTCCTTACATAAAATGTTTAATTAAGCTGTTTGCCAATATCAGTAAGTTTGCCTCTGGACCTAATTTAACACATGAACATTCTCATTTTTTCCCCAGTAATATTCTTCAGTCTAACAGGCAGAGTTAAATGTGACTTTTGCACAAAAGGTGAAAAGTTAAAATACTAATCAGTCTGGTTTTATTTGCAATTACTTATTGATGAGGTTTTTTGTCAAATATGGGATACTTCAGTGATCTCATTGTACTTTAGTCAAATCTAAAATAGAAGTGAAATTGGTTCTAAGGAATGCAAACACATTGAAGTGCTTAAAGTCAAATAAGGAATCAAGCGTTATCTTAATTTTCCTCCCCTCAGGGATATTGAACTCCTGCAGGAACTTCTAGAGATCTTCGTATTCAGGTCATTTGCTTTCATTTTATAAAGCTTGTCTTTTCTCTTGTGAGTTGAACAGTTTATACAAATGTAAGGCAGTTTCACTAGAATTCATCCTGCATCAGATGCTATTCCTAGCTCTGCTCTTCCAAGAGCAGGGTGGATACCAAACAGATTCAGGAATGTCACCCTTTTTACCCTGTGGCAGAGCGAGCCAACAAGAGAGCCCTGTTACAGGTACAAGTTCTCCTTAGGTGTTTGCCTATCCACACCTTCCCATTGTTGGGATGCTGAAGGGGGAACCAAAACTGTTTTCCACCATTAGCATGGGCTTTGGAGTAGCAACTTGACTCCTTACTTACTCCCTACTAAATCTGTGCATAAGTCCAAAAGAAGGATTTAATAGAGACACAAAAATATTCTTAACAGAGTCCCTGTTCGCTTTTATCCTGTCATATTTTTCAACTGCTTTCTCCAATAAAAATGACAACTGACTATTTTTATTAAAAATGATCAGACTGATTTATTACTAAGAAAATACCTGACCTTGCTGGCTCCAACCCCCTTAACTCTTATTTTTAACAGCCATTACCATTCATATTTAAAACTTTTCAGATAATTATAATGTTTCTTAGCTAAATTATCTAATCTTAAAAGCATCTAAAGTGTCCAACATCTAATGCTTTCACCTTATCATTTGTGGAAATAAGAGATACTAAGAAGTACAAGATTACTTATGTCTTCCCTCTTGTTAGTTTTTTTCATTTAGACACTATCCACAAACTGTAAACCATGTACATTTTACCCACACATTTATCCAAAAGTCTATCCATACATTTGATTTCGTATATTTTCCCAAAGCAAATTTTGTTCTTCATTTACTAAAAATAAGATTTATTCACATATATACATGTATACTTTTCATAGGAATTTTCTCCACACATCAACTAAGTATTTTAGTAGTATTTTAGTAATTGCTCTAGTGCTTTTACCATTAATTCTTCTGTACTGTCTGCACATCTTGAATTCTAAAATCCCTTGTAATGCTTTAGTTTTTTCTGTCCATTTTCAGTTGATTGTTATTGAGGGAAAACAAATTAGGGCAAGGTGAATTCTGTGGTTTGATGTGAAGCCTGTGAGCTTTGTTATTCTAATCTCTTCTGGCACCGAGTTCTGCAGCCATGAGCAAGTTAAAAGCAAAAGCAAAAAACATAATAAAACAAAGAAGAAAAACAAAGGAAAAAGAGAAAGAGAAAGAGAAAGAGAAAGAGAAAGAGAAAGAGAAAGAGAAAGAGAAAGAAAGAAAAAGAAAAAGAAAAAGAAAAAGAAAAAGAAAAAGAAAAAGAAAAAGAAAAAGAAAAAGAAAAAGAAAAAGAAAAAGAAAAAGAAAAAGAAAAAGAAAAAGAAAAAGAAAAAGAAAAAGAAAAAAAGAAAAAAAAGAAAATAAAAGAAAAAGCCCTGCCTCCTTCCTTCTGTGGTAGACAGCTTCATCGAACCAGGAAAGGTAGCATGGGAAGCCCTAAGTGTGGAATATGAAATGGCATCAGTAAGAGTATGAGATGGTTAGAAACCCTGAGCAAAATGCTGAAATTCATTTGCCACTGCAAGGCATGTTATTTTTTCTCCCAGTTGTTCGCTGTGCGTAACAAATGGAAATCCTCTGAAATAACTAATGAATTCTGTTATTACGGTTATTGCAGTCTTTACCAGCTGAATACATGAAACTATTTAAGGGGAAACTATACAAATAAAAAGCAAGTCAGAGAATGATAGCTCAAAATAAGCCATTTCTCTGGCTACCTCTCCCCTCTCCATTCCCCCTTCCTCCCTATAGACAATATTGTGAAGGCAAAATGGCCACACTGCTGTTTTGGGAAATTGTGCAAATGACAAAAGCTGACATACACATAAATATACAAATTTCCAACATGCACCAGTGGTGGAATATTTAAGAATTATAACAATTAAAAAGACTGCTCTAGACTGCCATTGTAAAACTACATCACATGTTCAGAAGAATTGAAGGACATTTAAAGCAGCAATCTTTAGACCACAGTTACAAGGATCCAGTCCTCACTTTCAGCTGATACTTGTTTATACAAAATAAGATAGGTCCAGCAGGAAACACACAGCCAAATACAGTCAATAGCCTCACAGTTAGGTTACACAAAAGATCTGAGATGTGGCTGTTCGAAGTCCCTCAACTAAATCAAGAAAACCATTTTCTTACAGCTTTGGAATAGATTGTTACCACTAAGATTGGATTTCCCATAAGAAGAGAAGCACCTGATAAGAAACTGCACCCTAAAGCAGAGAAAACTTTGCTCAAGTTTAATCTAAATTGAAGATACTAATTAAACAAATTTATCTTCTAGTTGTTTCAATGGAAAATTAAGAAATGGTTCTCTGAATTATCAAAGGTTTCTTCTGACTGATGCTGGCAGCCATTAGACTGGAGGGAGAAAGGGGTGGAAGCTGGCACATGTGAAATGACAGCCAGAGGCAAAGAACATAACAAAAGAGTAGTTCAACCTGCAGTTGTGACATTTCACCGTTCGATAAACCAGGCAAAATTTCCAGGGTTAATGCTTTCACTGCTTTATACTATCGCCATATTCCAGTCTAAAAGTTTAAAAATGTGTGTAGTCATGGCACAGTCTAAATCTAAATTTCAGAAATACACTGAGTTGAAGCTGACTGCTATTGTAATAGTTCTAAGTGTTTTGAAGTGTTTTACTCTTCTCATGAGCAGCACTTCTTTCTTGAAAGGGTTACACTTGGTCTCATTGTTCAGCCAGTAACTGATCTCAGGCATTCGCAAAATTGGGAAATGTTCCCCCGTGACTCTTCATTCTTTATAACAAATTAAGACACGACCCTTAATTAGACTACACGTGGAAGAGTTTCACTGCCATTCTGGAGTTCAGAAGTGTCTTTCACTATCCTGCCGTAACCTGGAAGGCTGTCAGCACATTGTTGCTGATGCCACAAAGTGTTGTATCTGTTGCCAACAAAAAGAGCCTCATGACCTGGTCCGAGCATTGGTATTACACAAGCAGAAGAAGCATCTTCTGTGTCCACACTACTGCAGTCAGTAAAAGTTTGTAGCACGCAGCAAGGTATCTAGTGGTCATAAAGGAATTTCTGACATTTACTAGTAGTATTTCACAACTTGCTTACAGCTGCTGTAAAACAGAAGTGTAAATAATGTAGAACTTCTCTATGAGATAATACTGTATTTCAGTCTCACCAGCAATTTCATATAATCAGTATAATCAGATTAGGACTGATTGTTGTGTAATGGGTTACAGTCAAGGGCTCTGAAGATAGCTCTGACTAGAATTTTGCCATTTTCCTTTTAAATTTGAACACAAATCCTGAGCACACATATTATCTGTGATTGTTTAAAACATTTTAAGTTTAAAGGAGTATGTTTTTTCTCACAAGGCGCTGTTTCTTTCAGCAAGAATTTGACTGAGACAGAAAATCTGCTTTTCTCTGCCAAATAAAAAGCTGTCAGAAAGCACCAGGACAAAGAGACAGTAAGAGTTACTGCATGTGGGAATTCAGGCCCTGAAAAATCACAGGTCCATCCTGAATCTAGTGGAAGCAGGATGATACTGTCTCAGGAAATTCAAAATGTTCTGCTATTTTTAATAAAAATGAAAATAAGAATCCTGAGTTCACATAGCAACTGTATATTTTCTTGGTAAGATTTATGCATGGCATCATTTCTTCACTGGACCTGAGTATTTGACTCAGTTTTGGGAGGCAATCTTATCTGAAGATCAGCACACAGATCAAAGGTCTCTGGATATTGCACAGTATGATGATTCAGTATAAATCAGCAATTTACTTTGTCAAATTCTGATGATTAACTAATTTTGACATTAGTGAATGTTGTGGTTTGGGCCAAACTGGCCACGGAGACAAATGACAGATGCTCTCCCCCACCTCTCTCTTCAAGGAGAGGAGGGAGAGAAAGAGAGAGTCGAGTTTAGAAGAAAACTAAACTACTTTAATGAAAATATTAATAAAATAATAAAAAGAAAATAGGGAAATATATACAATATATACAAAACCATATCAAGCTCTCAGGATAATGATCACGCCACTGGCAGGCATGGGGAAAGTCCCAGACTGGACTCAGTGACAGACACGAACTGAATTCCCGATCTGGATTCAGGAATGCACAGATCTGGATCAAAGGCAGATGAACAGACAGGGTCATCCTCAGACACCAGCCACTGAAGAAAGAGAGCTGACCCCTTGATTCCTCAGCCTTTATACTGAGCATGATGCAGGTGGGATGGAATACCCTGTTGGTCAGTTTTGGGTCACCTGTCCTGTCTGGTCCTCCCCGCAGGTGCGACCCCTCTACACTTTTCTGCTTCCAACCCTCCACTGGGGCAAGTAACAAAGTTGGCTGACCTTGGGTGTTATAGCAATAAGTATAAGCAAGAGCCTCTCTGCATACCATTCCTCTGCATAAATTACAACTGATCAGGTCTTACCACTCTGAGAGCGACCAGTGTCTCCACAATACGCTGTTCATTTCAGAGAGTTTCAGAGAGTTCAGTTAGTTAGAAGAGGCTTAGCTGGAAAGTAAAATTACTGAACAGAAAATTGGTTCTGTTTTACTGCAAACCAGGACAGCGAACTACCTAGTTTAGCATACAGCAAACATACATATAACCCTAACTGAAGTAGCCTGAAGATAACACATTAAACCACATTTTAACATATTTTTCAGACTAAAATTTTTCTTGGAAGTTAGAAACCAAATTCTTCATTTGTATTATGATGATGAAATCTAAGATGTTCTACATATATTACGATCTCGGGATCTTTTATTTACCCAGTATCATGAGAATATGTAGCATACATTCTAACTTTATATTTAGAAGCTGTCAAACAACTTCTAGAGATAAATATATTTCACAGTAGATAAAACTGATTTGTCCCTATTGCCAGGGCCCTGAGTGTACCTTAATCACCCTTTCCAGCCTCACCTGAGCCCCCCTACACACACCCACACCCCTTCCTCTACTCCCCCAGCTCACTGGCCCGGAAGCCCCATTTGAGCTTGCTCAGGTGCTGGTCTCTGCTGCTTGAGTTCTGATGTGGGCGGGTTTGTGTTCCGTCGGGTCTCTTGCTGCTCCTCAGGTGCTTGCTGGACTTTCTGGTTCTACTCATTATCATGCCTTGTCTGAGGCTTTTTTTTTTTTGGTTGACAGTGCGTGTTATTATCACCAACTTTGCCCTGCTTTGCTGCTGTAGGACTGTACCCTGGTTGGTAAGCACTGTGTCCCTCCTTGTGTTATTATTGCCCCTAACTCCTCTGGAGTAGCCCTGCTGATGCTCTTTATATCTATATTTTAGATGCAGCTAAAGTAAAAATCTAAACAAGCTTACTGCAACCTTTGCTCATTGGTGTCATGAAAGCCTTTCACAAATATGGTACCTCACAAACTGTTATTCCTTATGTTATTCCTTATGAAATATTTGGAGTGGCTTTACACTTACAAGCTAAAATTACTGTACATGAGTTTTCAGGCTTTATTCTGTGTTGGAAATAGCCATCATTCGTGTATTTTGTGAAGTGAGCTGTTCACTGCTGCTCTGCAACTAGAAGTAGATTAGATTAGGTGGTGCAAATGTTATTTTTTTTCCTCAGATAGGCAAAATACACATTTTATAGTTTTACTCTCATGTCTGACACTTTTGTATGATGCACGTTAAGATGTCTTTTACACAGTCTAATCTACGTAAGTATTTGGGTTCAGAGCATTACTGTAGTTTCAGAGTGAATTTCCAGGCTGTTCACTTACTGCATGTTGGTTTAGTCTGCCAGAAGGTTTGTCCCAGCTGAGCACCAAATACCCATCACTTTCTAAAAGGTTCCAAAACAATGGCTGGTCCTTGGGCCAGCTTTTAACTATGTGTGAGCTGGTTATGGGGATTCAGCCTGAAATAACTTTTAGCTAAAATTCTTGAACTGCATACATGGTATTCTCATCAGTGTCTACTGATTTTATTTTATTGTACTAAATTAGTTACTAATACAGCCTTAGTGTTGGTTATATTCTGCACCGTTAACCTTACTGACAACACAGTAATACTTAAACTCCTTCAAAGTTGACAGAAGCATGACACTGGTTTTGATTTTTGCCTAAGTAGAAAACTTACTCTCATAATTGCCTTAAGAGAAGATAAATTGATCTAAGTTGATTTAACTTTCACTCTGTCCCATGTTCTAATCTAAAGAATGCAGGAATAAATTGCCAGATGCTAGGGCATTTTTCTTATTGCAGAATAAGAGTGGAAAAGGTCAAGGAACACGACTGCCACAAGTCCTTGATAATAATAGTTTTAAAAAATTCTGTAGCCTTAGAAGTCATATATGGATTTTTGGGAAAGATCTTGTCTGGTTTTGACATTGTGAAACTTTCTATACAAGTCCCAGATCCCTCTTTTGAATCTCTAACATCTTCAGCCAAGTGTCATGCAAGCTAAACAGAAAGACTTCTATTACATAGCAGCTAGTTTCATTTTCTCTTCAGTTTTTAACACTTTAAGAAATAAGCACTTTTAATTTCTTTTTAGAACTTCCCTTAAAAAAGGCTACTCAATATCAGGATTACTGAAGTATTACTTGAGTATATACGGAGAGTGAAACTAGAATAGATCTGAAGGCTGCCCAGCCTTGGAGTTCCATAGTCTGCAATAGTGCAAGGAAGAATCTCACAGGCAATGGTTAGGGACATGAGTTTGTTCTGAGTCATTTAGTCTTACTGCAGGGCTTGGCTTTCAAGAAGGCATTTAGTACTGCACAGACAAAAGTGCTGGTTCTGGGGGCTCTTTGGAACAACCTAAGTAGAGTTTGCACTTCTGATTTTTATTATCCACATGTTTCAGTTGCGCCCAAGAACTTTGGCTAATCACATTGTATTGTTGATTATAAAAGCCAGGAGAAACAAAAAAGACAATGCATTAGAGTGCTTCACAGAAACTGTGCTTCATACTTCTGAAGCAGAAAAATCAATTGGATAGACAAGAAAAATATTTCAGTGGAGATCCAGATGGAAGTGTTTTGTATAGAACATAGTCTGTCCTGTTTCATAGTTTTCAGATGTATAGAAGTTGTAGATAGTCAGATATTAGAAGAGTTATACAAATTAGTTTAGCAAATTACGTATGCCAGAGTGTATAACTTCATCACATTTGCCAGTGTGTGTTATCTGTCTTCCAGGTGTATAAGAGATTCCATGCCTATAATTAATGCTCTAGCTGTGGCAGTTCACAGTTGTGATTAAGCCACATGGAAGGTCAGGGTGACTTTGCTGGACATCTGAGTGAAGCTCATAAATTACAAACTCATCATAGCACCACATTAGCTCTCATCACTGTTGCAACTGGCCTCCCAAAAGCTTGCAGGTTTGGGCACTGGTCCATAAGGTTTTTAAGGGGCTTTCCAGTTGCTCATGACAGTCAATGGAACCAGTGTTCCTATTTCTACTTTTCTCCCCACTTTTCATGTTAGATGTCTCAATTTGTATGTAGGAAAAAGCTGCACTGTTACTCTGCTCTGGCTGGGTTTACTTGTGAGCCAACATTACCCACTAAAAACAAAGGCAGGTGAGGGAAGCTATTTGGTTCTACCATCACTGGAAAAGACTTGCCACCATAGATAGCACTGTGAAGAATAATGGTGTTGCTGTGGTATTGCTACTTCACTCTTTCTCTGATATTTCCTTTTTATTGTCTGCTAAGGTGCCACCTCATCAGGCTTATACCAGAGGCTCCATTTGGAACAGAGGGAGAGATGAGGCTGTGTTGTACATGGCTAGGAGCTGCTGAGCGGTGTCTCCCTGAATATCTGAATGCAAGTTCCATACCAGTATGCGTGAGAACAGGAAGGCACAATAAAGCAGAGTTGAGACATGAAGAGTGGAGCCTTTCACAATTTATAAACAGACTGAATGATGGTAGCATAAGCAGGGCTGCTTGCATTCCTACTTGGAGGATAGACCGAGTGTTGAATTCCACTGCATGCATGGTTTTCATTAAGCTTTGTGTAACTTTTCACAGTTGATTTTTGTGAAAGCACCATGAGTTATTTATTATGTAGTTTAAATTTGTGGACTATGTGTTCAGGATATGGGACTTTTACTTGTGCTTTAATGTTACAATTTAAAAAAAAAAATTGAAAACTATGCTTTTATAGAATGTTCATTATCAAGTGATGCTGTGTGTAACTTTGTGGGTTGTTTTGTGACTGCATCATTGATTACCTCACAGTAGAACTCAAAGCTGGGAGCTATGCTGTCATTGCATAGGACTTATTTCACCCAATGTATGTCTTTTACTCATGCTTTTTTAACCTTATAAAATTTCCTAAATACGTCAAGTGTATAAGACTTCTAAACACTCTTTACAAAGGTGTGAACAAGCAGGCTATTTAGATTTTTATAGAAAATAAAGACAGGAAATGAAGTGAGATGAGTGGTACAAAAACTAGCGATTTCAAATTAGTGTTAACAGTGGAAGGCAGACAGTGTGAAGTTCTCGGTGCATAAAGCTTTTTGCAGTGGCCTTTTCTTTCTAGTCCTAGCTCTACTTTCTCAAAGAGTAGAAGACTGAAAGACACCCAGCTTTTTAGCTGGAGGGATCAGAAGTCAGCTGCTAGCTTTTGTTTTCAATAGGCTGTAGGTAGGAGGGCTGATTTGACAGTCTTTGGGATAAACTGTCATTCCCAATATGAAGAGGCTTCGAGGATCTTGTAACACCAGGCTTGTAATTCCTTCCCTCTTTGGTTTTGTTTTGGGTTTTAGTTTGTTGTTGGGTTGGTTGGTTTGTTTGGGGTTTTTTTTGGGTTTTTGTTGTTGTTGTTGTTTTGTTTGTTTGGTTGGTTTTGGTGGGGGGGGGGGCAGGGGGGGAATGACATGTGCTTATGATGGTTCCTAATACTGGGATACTGCCACACGCAAGGTTCCTCAGAGCTCAATATCTGTTCTTAAGATGTTTGCCATGGCTGGCTGTAGTAGATGGCTCTCTGCAAGGTTTTATGGTGTTCTGCTGTTCTGCATATTACCATAGTGGGCTGGCAACAGGGCTTTGAGGCTCATGGGGTGAAGCTAATCCATGCTTTTGCACTCTTGCAAAAATCCTGGCAGGGCTTTAGGCCATGAGGAGAGTTGGATGGAGGACAAGGGTTGGGGGAAGGTTAGAAATTGCATTTGAGACTCTGCTGGGAGTCTTAATACTGGTAATGTGTTCAGTGTGATAAAGTAGAAAAAGTGCTTGTTTGGGAAAGCTGACAAGAGACCAGCAAGACACATTTTGGTGCTACAGATCAGAAGACTCCTTCCTGACGGTCTACTTGGCTGGACAGGCTTAGCTTACTATTTTAGAGCAAACAACAAAGCAACTCTGCATTGTAGTGCCAGAGCAGTAATAGAGCACTTCCTGTACTTAAAATTCAATTTTACATTCCCTGCAGAAATACACATGGTTTTCAGTGAAATAAATACAGTTTAGCATGTTTGGTATTAATATTATTGGCTCCTTGCTGTTTGTATGCATTTTTGTGCCAGAAAAATTTTATATGAGAAAAATATGTCTTGAAAGCTTTTACACAGATGAAATGCAGTATTTTTTACTTGTAAAATGCCTCCAAAAGGCCTCATGTGGTGTTCTGTGCTGTATAATAATCTATATTATGATGGAGTGATTCAAACTGACCTTCACAAAATGTTCAGCTCCTTCCTGTATACCCAGTGAATGCTTTCTCTGGTAGAATTTTCATTTGTAAATCCAGGATGCCAAAGGCGATAATGGATGGGAAAGAGAAGTACTTCCAGAGTGTCAGACTGAAGATGAACCAGCCTGAAAGGATGGGATGGTGGCTGAGTAAGCCATTGAGCAAAAGGTACTATCTCATCCTGAAGACTGTAGTGATGTTTTTTGTGCAAGATCTTTAGTACATTTACCACTGAATACGTGAGTAGGTTTGACACTAAGAAGTCAGGACAGGGAGCTCAAAAGGATAAAGTGGTTGTTTGTGACAGGCTGAATTGCATTTTGGTTGGTTAGGAGCAGATAACTTGAGATATACAGGGCAAGACTGACTCTAAATAGAATCCTCTGTAGTCACCACTCTTGTGTGCCTGATTAGGGGAGGAAAAACTCACATCTACCCAATATGCTAGTATCTGATATGATCTCTTTTTTACAGTGCATAGTGAGTCTGTATCATGAAGTGTAATGCTAACAGCACACAGCAATGTCAGATGTAATGACTCACAAGATAAATGCCAACAAGCCAAGGTCTCAATTGCAGGACTGGCTCTTTGGGTGTGCATAGGAATTAATAGTTGGCAGATAAAAAGGGTTAAAAGATTTGTTATCGGGGTCTACTTCAGCATGTTGCTTCTCCTTCATGGCTCAGCCAGTCTCTTGAATAAGACTCTGATATCTGAATCTACTGTGAGTCCTATAAGTACACAGGATGGTGGAGCTCTAATCATGACCCTAAATCACATAAGCAAACTGCATGGCTTTGTGAGAAGGCAAGTTGTGTGGTAAAACACCTGGAGGACTGCAAAACAACGTACAGCTCTGAGGCATCAATATGAAAGTTAGTACCAACCTACCATGCCATCAAATAACTACTTTCTAACAGAAGCATATGTGTAATAGCTTGCCAGTTGCTGCAAACTAAGATTTGCATTGTATGGATGCAGATCATTTCAATAAGTAGTAACTGAGCTCAGTAAAATTAATTTGTTCCATTCCCCTATGTGGGCACACCCTGTAACAGCAGCAACTCTTGATTTTAAAAGCAGCAGTTCTCTTAATAAATTTTATACATGACACACTCAGAATTTCTCATATGCTATTCCTCTTGTATTTTTTCAATGTCAGGAAACTTGTTTTAGTATGCTTTCTCCTTTTCTTCTAATAATCTGGTATATCATAATACATCTTGCCTGTTTATTTCTGAAAGCCTTCTTACCTGCCTGAATCTCTGAATTCTTTTTGCATTCTCATCTTTTGAAGCAAAGCATTGTTATGTTGTTTTTTATTGCAAATCAGCATCATTATTTTTGTTCAAGATCTGTCAGACTTTTTTTTTCTTCCTATTTTAGAGAGAACATTGCTTTTGGGAGGCTGGCATTTTAGGGTGCTTTTTAGTTTTGAAAAATGTTTTAAAAGTCTCTTTTCTATCATCTTTAGGTCATAGCAAACTTTCAAAGTGTGTATGTGTGGGGAAATCATTGTTCTCATTTATTTTTTCCTGTATTCCTCTAATGCTATCTATAGGTAGTTATCTGGCAATCCGATAATAGCTTGTGTGGATGTGCTGAGATAGGTTTAAAAGAGTCTGCTTGAATACTAGTAGAAATTTAACTATAACAGTAGAGGCTGTGCAAACCCACTAGGGGCTCTCAGTGAATACACAGCAGATGAATCCAGAATTACCATAGCTATGCTGCTAATATTTTAACTGGGTTATTGGCTTCCAGTTTGGACAGCACTTTGAGCTGCAGGCACACTTGAGGTCTGCAGAGAGACATACCCCGAGTCAAATGAATGCCTCATCAGTAGGCTGAAGTAGAACACATATAAAATCTATGATGTCATTTTCTCAAACTGTTGGGATCATAGAGGGTTGCGTCTGAGAACTTTGTCTACTTTAATGGTCCTACAAATGTAATTCTCAATACAAAATTGCAGAATTTGTCCTATAGCTGGATACAACAATTTAATTACGCATTTTTAGGTAGAGACAAAATTAGAGACACTTGGAAGCAACAAGGCTTGTTTGCATCCACGTTAGCCTAACAGAAAATCTGTAGATACATCATAAATATGTGCAACTTTCTGGGTCCTTATTTGTAGATAAAAGTACTATGTTTAGTTTACCTTATAGTTAAAGAGTGATCCTCCATCAGTCTACTCCTATGCATATACATAATCTCCTCAAGAGGGCACTATTGGTTTAAGCACAATATAAAGTAGGTGCAGTTTCATCTTGATTCTCCTTTGTAGTACATTGACAAAAAAGATTAAGGAGCTCCTAGAATGACTTTCAAGTCAAAGTTAAAATAAGCTAAAATACGTGTTACATAAGGTAAAGGATCTTCAATTCTATAGTTCTGGTATAAAGTAAATCTAGTTATATAATGTCTACAGACAGAATTTTGACTTTCGTATAAAATAGGATCATACTAGGAATGAAGTCTTATTTAGAAATTCGGTATTTACTTGACATACCTGTTTCATTATTTTTCTTATTCCTTCTGCGGCTACTATTTTTTTGGTGTAAAAGCAGGGGGAACAATCAACTGTCACTATATGTGACATTGTGGATTTCCTGCTGACAGGAAATCACAGACTAGGATACATAAATTGAGTAGACCCATAGTGACAATGAAAAATGTGATGCTTATGGGAAGAATTTATTTGTTAATTTAGATGAAGCTTCCTGCTTGGTGTCTGTTTCCCAAACCCATGGTAATTGAACTGCAATTTATTTCTAAACCTGTATGCTATTAAGCTTCTTTACTGCGTCTTGAACAGCTGGATTTCTCTTTGTTATAATTGTTATTAAGCACTGGGATAATTATTAGCTCTTCAAAGAGCAGACGTATAAATATGATACTATCTATCATAACAATGCCATCACAAAACAACCCAAGAAAAATTGGCAGTAAGGAAAGAAAATTACATTAAAACCCCATTTTTACTTTTTTGTCATTGTTTGGCTGCAAATCATTTAGTAGGTAAAACTGAACTATGTCTTGGACCCTTGAGTGAGAAATTCCTTTGAAGAAACAAGCCTTGTATTCTTCGCGAGAAGGATTAGCAGTTCCTAAATGCCTGACTAATTTCTTAAACACAGTCCGTGTTCCTATAAAGAAAACTACAGTACTTCACTGTTACGTGCTTCTACTTAACTGCATCAAGACAGAAGCAGTAAAAGAAAGAACTAGACAGAGGAAAAGATCTGAGCTGAGAGCAGAACAGTTATGAAGTCAAATCAATCTGAATCATCTGCAAGAGTGTGTATTCACTCAGTGTACAAGGATCAGTTCTGAAACGTTAAAAAAAGCCTCATGATCTGGAGGCGTGTCAGTCATCTTTTTAATGAAACTATGGATGAATTGGGTAAAGTATCAAGGGTTCAGAGCTGATAATTTGAGTCAGAGGTTACTTGCATGCCATTTCTACTATTAGTACTCATGCCCTCTGCAGCAGCTTCTGCTTTTCTGCCAGCTGCTATCTGTTCTGCTGTGCTCTGCATGCATCACCCCAGGATGAAAGCTTCAGCTCCAGCAGAGATCTCATCAGAGTCAGAAGACCTCTTGATACTTTGAGATAATGATTATTATTAGTGCCAACACCCCTTTTGGGTGACTGTCAGCCTAAACTATAGCATAGAATTGGCTATCCTCGTTTGTTAATTAATTTTGTTTGTAAAATACTCCTCTGAGGGAGCAGGAATAAATGTTACCATTAAGGACTTAAATAGGCTTTCAGATGAAATACCATAACCAGCTGCAGGTCAGCAACAAACCATTCTTTGTTAAGGTGTTTTCCTTTTACAGAGATACAGGCTTAACAAGCTGAATAATCTCATCTTTTTAAGGTAGACTGTTAAGGTGGACTACTCCTATGATCAAAAATATCCTATAGGTCATAGTAGCAGAAAGTAATTGTAAGGAATAAATTTTGAACTATTTGTTATTTCAGTATAGCATTTTCTGAAAAACCCTGTGAAAAGGGCTACAATATTCTTGTACTTACAGTTAATATTTTATACATTTTTTGACCTGTTACTAATATTTAAAAGTAATAATCTTAAGCAAAAATAAATCCTTTCTGGCCCACACAAGAATTATCAAGCTGAAATCAAGGCCAATATACACAGAAATCAGAATTCTAATATTACCCATGTTATTAAAAAAAAAAAAAATTAGCAGATTGTTTAATATAAGCATCAAAAGACCAGTATTGTGTGAAATTGCCTCATAATGGATTAAAAAAATCTGACATCTCGGTATAAGCTTGAAATTACAGTGAAAAATTATTCTTTTACCAGACCATCCTTTGACCTTAAAGCCACCAGCACACTATGCTATACTATGCTATTATATGCTATATAATGTATATTATCTATACTTAGATAATCTTAGAAATGTTGTTACAGAGCAGTATGTAAAAATCCTACAGAACTTCAGTATTGTATGACCACCTTAGGAAAAAAGATAGCATTTTATAGGTATATAAAGCTGGCAAGAAGAATTCACCCAAGGAAGATATTTAGACACTGGAAAGGAATATACAGGAAACATCTGTTGATATGACAGTGGTTCAGAAAAGCCTAAACAAAATGACCAAATGTATCACTGTAGGTTTTAGCAGAAGAAAAATTAGCTGTCATAGAAAAATACTTGAATAAAAATTTTTAAAATGGGGTAGATTTGGGTAAAAAATGGCAGGGTAAAAATATCAGAAAATAAGAGAAAGGGAACTAGCTAAGCATTTGTTAACATGTGATAGTGGTCGCTATTTTAATTGCTTCTATTAACATAATTTTTTCCATTTAGTATAATGGTAGCTATCACCCTGTGATTGTATACATAATAGGAACCTTGGAGTTCCTTCTCAAGATTACTTCTAATAGACTATAGAAAATAACCTAGGTATTGTTATTTTATGCCATTAGCTCATTCAGTAGATGTAACAGAAGTGAAGAAGATATGAATGTACCAGTAACTGTGTGCTACTGAAAACAGCCCTAGCGTTTGCTGTGATTCACTAAACCTCTTCTGAATCAATGCTTTGGAATTTTGAGGCGCCTTTACAAACCATTATGGCATATTTTCCAGAGATGAACAGGAATAGATAAGAATTTCAATTTTGTGTTCATGTCCAGTTAAATTGAATTCACAATTAAACTGGTATCAGAGTGAATTGAACCATCTGGACATAATGCAAACAAAGGGGGGTCTTCCAGTTAACAGTGGCCTCTGAAAGAGGTGTGAATGAGTAGGCTGTTCCCAGTTTTAGGTGGCTCATGATCCACGCTTTTCCAAGAAGTTTAATCAGGAATGCTATCTAGTAAGTGTAATTACCATTTTTTATTCAGCATTAGTTATTTTTCTTGACCTTTATTTTTGTCAACTAATTAGTTAAAATGTTTTAATTTTAGTCTTTTTAATGTAATGATTTAAAATAATAACTCATGTTTTCTTGCTCTACAAGCTTGTTGAAGGATTTTCCCAAAGGCAAAATAGAGATTTCTTAAAAGCTTTTAATTGTTTCACTAGTATTTCATAGAGGGAAAAAAAGCTGTTTTCAGATGTAAATAATTTGACAAATAGCCAGAGGTAAAATCAGACACAAAAATGGATAATCCTGAGGGATGGAGCTCAGAAGAATAGAGATTTGAACAGAAATTATTCTACTACAATTATATTCTTAGTGCTGTGTATTTTTCATTCTTCTTGTGGGCATAACGAAGTCCATGTACACAAACTGAATCTCAAACGCAGAAATGTATTCCATCCAGTTCATTATTTACTGACCTTGTGAAGATCCTGAACACCATCTCCAGCTGGTGAGGAATGCCTCTCTAATGAGACATGCTAACATCAAAGGTGTTAGGGCCCTATTTGAAATGGAAGCTAATAACCTCTGCTGAGCTGATAAATACGGGTTTCATGCCAGCATTGCCCAAGCTACCAGGGTCAAGTGACATCAAGGCTGCAAAACCATGGATGAAAGTAGGGAGAGACCAGCAAGACTCTGTGGCAAAGGATAGGGAGGCAATTACAGTAACGTGGTGCTGTGTGAAGGAAAGAAAACTTAATGTCATAATAAAACGAAACTAAGGCAATGGGAGTTTGAAGAGGTAAGGAAGTCTTAAGGAAGGCGATACAAAACCTCTTTCGTTTCATTAAGCTGGATGGCAAGGGTGGTCTGTACTAAAGGAAAATGCTAGAGAAGAAAATCAGCTCAGCATTTCCGTACATTAGGGATCCAAGATGACATAGCGCTGTTGATACAATTACAGCGTCTTGCTTTTCTAGCCACCTATCTGCATATACACAGCTAGCTGTAATTGCTAACAATTAGCAGATGGGGCTGCACTTTGCTCTGTGTCAGAGGAAATGCATAGTGTGCCCTATAATTCATCTTTCTGACCCAGTTTGTAAGAAACACTACTCATACTGGCAGGAACATCTTTGACAGAAGGCATGTCAGCAAGAGCTTTTGCTCAGTCTCACTCCACTGGGCACAACAGAAGTTAGTACCAAAGCTAATGTCCTAGATAACTGCTGTTGTTGCTGTAATGTTTAAGGCTTGCTTTTAGAAAAAAAACAATCTATTTTCTTTGTATGCAGCAAATATCAAATGGAAGTTCATAGACAATGTTAGTAGGCAGTCTTGGAGTTAGCAGATGAAAGTCAGAAACACAGATAAATGTTTTATTGGCTAAGCAGGAAAATATCTGAATTAAGTGGTAAGTTCAAATTAATTTCTTTGTAAGGCAATATTTGTCAGATGCTCTTTTAGGAGTCTAAGCCTATAGAAATGTTTAGGAATGGCTATTAAATTTAAAAATCAAAATAGATACTTTGCTGTTTACTTCTGATCACATCAGCTGACTTGCCACAGTAACATCCTTCCTGTCAGTCCAACTGATTGAAAAGGAAGAAAAAGTTGTAAGCACCTCCCTCTTCAGACGAATAGCAGTATTAAATATAATACTTTCACCAACTGTTTCACAGTTTAAATACCAATGTAGTTCTGCAAGTAAATTAAGACTTGTCTAATGTGCAAGGCAGTGATATAGCAGGAGCTAGGATCTGACTCTACTGTTGCAGTTCTACCCCGTCAATATACTGCATTGACTTCTCAAGTTTAAGATGTATTCAAAAAAACATAGTTAAGTCCTTAAAGTTAGAACTTATAATCAAGTCATTGTTTATTTTTAAAAACAAAAATTATTATTGGAAGCCACCTCTAGATTTGTGTGAATCTGCTAGGTTGTACTTTTAATTGTAATTCAACTGAAAATGTTGGATTCCATATCTACATGGCTAAAAAGGAATCAGATTGATGTGGATACGTTAGCTAGGCATAGCTGGAAACGGTAAACACAGCTGCAGTTAGCGTTCTGCCTGACAGGAAATTCTGATGCATTTGCATTGATGCTGATGTAGAGAACTGTTCTGGATCGCAGATATCCACACAGGATATTCCTTGTCTGCTGCCACTTATTTCTTCCTACTTGGTATAATTGGACATAAACTGTAAAATGTCTGGGGTCTGTAAAAAAACCTTAAATGGACAACAGCCACTTTTCCCAAGCCTCTACTGTTTGTTTTTTCTCTTATTTTTTCACTCAAAATACTGAGGTTACTTACAGTTCTTGCTCAGAAAAGTTCCCTTAAAGTTGATAGGGAATTTTGGTCACATCAGAACAGATGCAGTAACAGGGACGAAATCTTCAAGAATTGTTGTGGAATTTCCACTTCATTATTCATGTTACAGAGGGATTTCCCCTGTTTTCAAGTCCTGTGGAAGAAGTAGTAACTTTTAGTCTACTGTACTCATGGGACCTTTGGGAATTCCTAGCCATACTTAAAGATTCAACCCCTCAGTGCCCTTACTCTTCCCTTTATTGCCCCATCTATTCCTATAGCCTTGGTTTGATAGGTAAACAGGTTTCTCTGGGAGCAGACACAGGACAAGGAAGATGACCGTCCTTGTCATTAGCTTGCAGTTTTCACTAGCCACTGTCCTGTCAAGTCAGCACACATTCAGAAAATTCTAATTTTGGACTGTGCTTTCATAACCCTGCTGTGGATCCCAAGAATCCACACTTGGTTCCTCTGTTGCCCTCTTCTGAAGTTTTATCAGGCCAGGCAAAGGCCTAGCAGCCCAGCAGTGCAGATCCGTAGGCGAAAACAGCAGCGAGAGCTTTCTCTGCCACCTCTTTCCTTTGCTTATGTAGGAGAGGAAGAGAAAACCACTGCCTCTTGCATCAGCTAAAGATGGGTAGATTGTTCATACTCTCCTCCCAAAACAGTCCCCTCACTGTGGGCAGGGCTGACCAGAAATCTTTTGACAAACTCTGACGAGGTAAATGGGGCTGTACGCACTTATGCTTTCCTCTCTCTGCAGACTTAAGGCATCACTTTGTGTTCTAGTAATTCTTTTTCAATTTTTATTTTCCAACAACAGGCACAGGAAATCATTCTATGAGGAAAACAAGTTAAAGTGAGATCTTGAAGTAATTCTGTAATTTGCAGATCTGGGGTCTAGGTACATATTGTTCATAATTTCTGTGTCTCCTGTGTAGAATCTTTGTGGTACCAAAGGAGATGCTTTACCCATAGAAGAACAAACACTACACTTCAAATAACAAGGTTAATCTCTAAATCTGTTCGTTCAGTAGTATTAGACCTTTCAGCAGTAGTAGTAGGCCACACACTGTATTAAATACTGACAGGTCTGTTCTAGGGAATGGAGATGTGAAAGAACAAGACTGTTCTCTGTGCATTTTTCAAATTATAAAATGGATAATATTTTAGTTCCAAAATATTCCTAATATGCATTCCTAGAATAGTTAAAACTAGTAAAACTTAAGTTTAGTAATAAACTTTTATTGTTTCAAAGTAAAAGAATCGTTCAAACTATCTTACAGTCCTATTATAGCCAAAATACAGTATTTTACTTTCCAAGGAGAAGATAGAGATATAATTTCAAATTGAATCATACCATTTAGGAGAGCTGCATATACAGTAATGAAATCTGAAAGCTCGCAGTGCGGTCTTTAGGAGGTGCACAGTGCTGTGATTATGAGAGGAGGAGCAAAGATGTGTTCTTACCATGTCAGGTGGCCCACTGTTTGCTAATTGAGGTACTGGTCTAAGCATATACCTCACCACACACCTGGGAATCCAGGTGCTCCACCTTGGGGGCAAAGGAGTGGAGGGAGGAGGATTTTGGTCAGCTCCCACTTTGAGATACAAACAAGCACCTGCTACCAGCCTCCTCTATTTCTGGGTCAGTTGACTCAAGTTGCCAACTTCCTCAGCTGGTCCTGAATTGTAGTAACAAAGTTCCTGGATTTACCTCTAAGTGTAGTGATAAACTTGCTTTTAGGAGTCTTCCCAGGTAAAAAGTGCTAAAACAACGCAGCCGAATGGATCAGAAGCTACAGGTTATAGTGATGTTGCCTTGCCACTTGAAATAGAGCTATGACTTTTAAGTATTTCATAGATCAATACTCACAAAGACTCCTGACAGATATGCTAAAAATGGAAGCCTTCCACATTTGGTTTGGGATCTGAAAAACAACTCAAAAGGCAAACATTTCATCTACCTTTTAATTCATTTCAAGGGATGTCTGTCAAACAAGGGCGGGCTGAGCAATCAAAGGTAGACAGCTTCCTGTTGTCTCACCTGTCTTAGATGGTTGCATTTTAAATAACTAGTTTGCATTGCTCTACAGTGGAGCACAAGCGAGTGAGTGAGCTGGTCCAGGAGAGTCACAACTGGCCAGGCCTGGCCACACCAGGAGGTACCAATGATGTCCCTACCATGTATAGGTATCCTGCTAGTGCCTACAGGATGAACACTAAGGGCAACTGCACAATCTCTAGCTTGTTCAATTTATTCTAGCTATTACTATTTTGTAAACAGTTACCCTTTCAGCAATTTGTTCTGATTGATGTCTGTGTATACCTGAAGATGAGGTAAATATTCTTACACTTGGTTTGATCAAGTGTAAGCTACAGAAACTACAGAGCTTCTTCACTGGTTTTGAGGGCTCTTTGTCTGAGGGGGGGGAAAAAAGCCAACCCCAAGCTCGTATGACTTTCTGGATACCTTTTCTGAAATTTTCTCTTGTACTAATCTCCAGTTCTAATAAGGAACTGTAAATCATCTGAAATAAAACCAGCTTATGATGTATTTCATAAAGGTATTACACATTATTTATCTAAAATATAATAGTCTTTCAGCAGGAACAGCGACCAACAGCAATCCTGAGGATGCACGCATGGTGTGGATGAAAGTAAAACCATCTAAAACAGTTTAATCAAATCTCTATCTCAATGTTATGAAACCTCAGCATAAAATATTTTTCAGGAACTCATGAGCCAGCTGGTGTTATTATCATGTGACTACTACATGGGCTATCAACTTCTGCTAGCCAGTCTCTAATTCCTAGAAATTGCTTTATGCTAAAGTCATTACTGCCTAATTAGAGCCCACAAAAAACAAACTGATGAGCCAGGGAAGTTCCATAGTATTGCATGCACAATTGCGTATTATGTACTGTTGCCAGATACAGGGAGCTTAGCGGTTGGTTAGTCAGGCTTTTACAAAAATGCTTTTGTAGTTGTCTTTAAGGGCTGGTAGTTTATTGGCAGTTATTTCACCCATGGATCACCAGATTCTTATTCAGATTCAAGACTCCGGATTTTTCCCTTGCTCTTTCTTATTTCTTTTGTTTCACAGGAGGACTGTGAGTTCACTCTAAAGATCTGGTTTGGGAGGGAAAGACCAGCTCTTTGCTGAAAATGTGTAATTGTGACAAAACAAATAATTTAACTATGGAACTTCGTTTTAAAAAAATAATCCCTGGAATACAAATTACATACTAATATTTCAAGGTCCATCATTTATTTTCCTGATCTTTTACTTAGCCATTCTCTTTAGTTTCACATATGGGGGAAAAGGTCATGATTGGAATTTTTTTCTAAACTTGGACCATTACATCAAATACTATATCCAGTATGTGGGTTAAAAAACCTAATCTGTTTAGCTGTTACTGTGGTGTTTTTCAAAAGGACTTGATTTCAGTCACTTTTACTGGACTGTTTTGTGGTGTGGGGTTTTTT
>VFFE01007110.1:803623-917194 GCA_008921705.1 Burhinus oedicnemus | reverse complement strand
GAGGGATTCTCTTGTGTGCAGAAGCAGCCGGGGGGTTTAGCTGTGAGTGGGGGTGGGGGGGGTCTCTGCACCTCTTTGCCGCCCCCCGTCTTGGTTTGCTTTTGTGGGGAAGGGGCAGGATGAGCTTGCAGAGTTTTACTGGAATTTCTCCTTCCTTTCTGAGGAGCTGCAGCTGCTGAAGCAGATCTTTCCTTCCTTTCTTTTTTTTGTCTGATGCAGAATCCCAGTAGCTAGGCAGCCTCCCTCTTTTCTTCCCCCTCCTACCCCTTCGGTATGTAGGAAGGGAGAGACATCAATGGAAAGGATGAAATACGCATAGATGGACTTTCAAATGCATTTTTTTCTTGAAAGAGGAAGATAAATCCCGGTTGTCAGTGCACTGAGTTTTTTGTTGCTGTTGCATTGCTTGATAAAAATGGGGTTCACTTACTCCAACTGAATCCTTGGAGCATTTCAGAGAGTTACTACAGTGAAGGACTTCCCATATTTTTTGCATCAGAGGGGCTACATTGATGCTAACCGTTTTTTTGTAAAATGGAGAACGAAATATTCACACCCCTTTTGGAGCAGTTCATGTCTAGCCCTCTTGTCACCTGGGTAAGCATTCATTTTTCCTCACACATTATTCATTTATTTGCGCATTGTTTGAAGATAAATGCCTTGCGGCAGAGGATGAGGTGGAGTTAGTGTCACAATGGTGATGATTATGTTTTAGGTTAAAACATTTGGACCGTTAGCTGGAGGAAATGGGACCAACCTGGAAGAATATGTGGCACTAGTGGATGGCGTGTTTCTGAACGAAGTCATGCTGCAAATGTAAGTGTGTGCAAGTTGTGCCTTGGTTTTTTTTTTTGCTGTTGGCTTGGTTCTCTTGTACAGTTTGTTTTCTTATGAAAACTCTTTTTTCCCTCCATATTGATCTTGGTAAATTTCTTTTATACTTGAGAAGTAGTCATGTGGTCAGTTAAGAGGAGACTTTGGAGCACAGCAGATACTCTGTACAGTTTAATGTCCGAGTGATGTATTTGCAGGATGTATAGTGTAATACACGCTGAATCATGATGTATAGAACTTACTGGAAAATTGGATGACTGTAAATAGCTTCCTAGATTTCCACTGAGAAGCATAAAGGTTCATTCTGCCACAAGTCATGCTCATCAACAAAATTTTGAATTAATTTGCTTGGCTAATAACATACTAATACATATGGTAGTTCATGTGACATACAACTTAAGGATCATATTCGAGTCACATAATGTTGTTTACTGAGCAAATGGACTGTCCTTTAACTCCTTCTGCTTTATTGTTCACAGTTCCAAATTAGAGTAGATAGTCGCTGTGCATTAAAGTTGATATTTTAGTGGAGAATTTTCTGGCTATGAACCACAGAAGAAACATTTTTACATGGTTTTATAAATTGTTTATTGAAAACTCTGATTGTTAGAAAAATGTCCTTATAATTGTAGTGATTTTTTGTTAATCATAGTTTTGACTGGAATGTTGCCCGCTACTGTAATGCTGGAGAGTAACACTTTTGTCAAGTGTCTAGTGATATAATCATAAAAATATTACTAGTGGAAAAAAATTCTCCAAACCTTTTTTTTTTTTCTCCAATATTTTAAGTCTTTACAGAGAGCTTTTGTTTGTATAGGTATGAAAAAATGTAGGCTTATGGATGGCTGGATAGACACATCAGTGCGTGAGCAGCTTGTGATGACAGCTGTTCCTCAGCAACAGTGCTCAGTGATGGGCATCCTTGTACTCTGTTTATAGTTTTTACTCATACTTAGTACTTCAGAAATTTTTTGCTGCTGGTATTCAGCTTGTATAACTAATCTATGTGAAAAGATCTGCACGTTACCACGTTTATGTTTGAATTCATATCCTTTTGAAACCAGTATTTTATTTGTCACCTACTTCTGTGAATTCCTAGTATTTACTTCTGTAATATTGAGAAATATGGAAAACTTGGTGGAATTGAACTTTTTGAAAAAAAATCTTGAGTGTATTTCTGACATACTTTAAGTGATGCATTCACTGAAGCATACTATTTTTATTTTACAATTTATTTATTTTTTCTTAGACTACTTATAAATTAAGTAGCTTGTCAATTATGACCATGCATTTAGCATGTAGAGCTTCTATTTGGTAAAAACGTTTGACAGCTGGAAGGCATATTTAGTACTGGAGCAAGGTGATTTTGAAAAATATAATCTTGAAATTAGACCTTGTCAGCAAGTTTTTGGAGTATTAACAGTATAAATTGAGATGTGATACATTATGTGGGATACTTGTATGTGAAATGGAAAGCTGCAGAGGGAACATTCTCATGCTTAAGGCACTGTGTGTTGAATTTGACTTTGTATGTGCATCTTTGACCCCATACTGTGATTACGGTAGTTTACTTAGGAGGAGTTGTGTGTGTACATATAAAAAATACACATGGGAGATGTAAATGTAAAATAAAATTGTTTGGTAGTCAGAACAATTAAAAACTGCCTTAAACTGGAGGTGCATATAAAAGAACTGGTGTACAAATAGAATTCATTTTACAAATATGTAACTATACTGGAAGGTGTATTTTATTTAAAATACATTTTGGGGGAACTGAAATGTGTTAAGATTGATTACTGCTTAGAATTGAAGTTTCCCGAACTGTATTCTTATTCTGAAGGGGTTTTATTTGTTTTAGGTTTTTTGCCAGAATTGAAAGAGGAAAAAATGTTTCATGTTTAGCATACAAATTCTGTCTGTGGTGAAGTCACTGTGGAAATCTTGTTAACTTGTAGTCCTGTTCACTTTGGTTATCCACCTAATAAATATGTATCTTCGTTTGCAAAAATATTTAAAAATGCAGCTCCAACTAATCATCAATATTACTTATTTTGAGTATTTTTCATTTTATTAGTGTTTCTTTTTTTTCCTTTCAGTCTTAACTACCATATGTTGAGGAAATGTGGCAGAAAAATTTGTATCACGTGACTTCAAAAGCAAAATATTTTTCTTCAGAATGTTGTTTATCTTTTTTTTTTTTATTTTTTTTCAAATTCTCAATGGCTTACTTCATATGAGAACTAGAGATCTGTGGTTAGGAGCTATGGCACTCTGGCACTCTTAGAAGCTATAGATAAATGTTGTTCTTGCAGAAGTCACCAGGAGTGCCACTCATAGAAATATGTGGAAAGTACCACTAGTTGTTGGGTTTTCATAACTTCTGTTATATGGTGCTTACTTTTTACTCTAGTTCTGAGTTATTTGAGGCTGTTAATGTTTTGGTGTGAGAATACAGCTAGTGCATGCTTGTCAGCTGAGAACTCTAGTGATGTGGTGGTGGTGTGGGTTGGTTCCTATGGTTGGAAAGCCATTGCAGCACTAGATGCTTTAAAGGGCATTAAATGTATGACTAAGTGGAGGGTGTTAGAGGTGCTGTGTTCCTCTTTGTATATGCTTTAATACTTACTTTATTTTTGCCAAATGTTGAAAAAACAAATGCTGTGACCATAAAAGTGAGTGTTAATATTGGATTAGGCATGGTTTGTAAACAGTTACACAATCAAAAAAGTGGCTTTGTTACTTAGAGAAGGTTTTTTGTTCAGTTAAAAAAGAGTTAATCCTCCCCTCCGTCAGGGACAAGTGAGAGTTTGTTAGTACAGCATTTGTTTCTTCTTGTGCTTGTCTAGACCAAATTTATTTTCAGCAATTGTAGTGATTCAAACAGAGGAAATAAATGCCAGCATTGGAATAGTTGCAGGATAATGGTACCGAGATGGTCAGGTTTTATCAGGATTGAGTTTATTAGTACCTCGTACATGAGAGACGCTAATTCATTACATTCCTTGTATGTCTTTTGCTTTTGGCTTTCTTTATGTTTTAGTACATGTGAAAATTACACAGATTCCATTCAGTGTCCAGTTACATCTAAAGAGCTCTTCCTTTGCTGGAGATGCTACAGGCCAATTTTATTCTTATTTTTTAAATGTTATTTTTATTTAAGGAGAGTTCCAGTGTTGTTATATTGGCTCCTAACTTGAGAGAATGTCTCTCATTTCCTGTTTAAATTTAGGTCCAGTTCTTCAAAAGTATTTGGTTACCTACCTTCTGCTGGGATCAGTCAGTATCTGATAGCTCTGGATAGAAATCCATCTGTCTTTCTAAATCTGAGCCTTTATCTTTGTGTTCTTCAATACAAAAAGGGGTCATGCTTCTTGAAAATAAATCAGAATGCAAGAGAGCACTGCAGTGGTATTCTGCCATGGCAGGGAAGTGGGGGAACATACCAAGAATACTTTATACCTTTGCTATACCTCTATATCATAATAGTTCTAACATGAAGTGCTCATATACTTGAGTAAAATATGTTGTGTATACTACTAAAATAAATTAAACAGTGTAATTCAACGGATTAGTCACCTGCTGCGCATCTAGGTGCAATTGCAGTAAAATAATCCTTAGTTGTCCTAGAGATATTTTTCCAGAACCAAACACCTCCTCTTTTTTTTTTGTCTTAGTATTGTACTGTTTATATACTCTTCTGATCCAAAAAGTTCAAGGTGTTCTTACAGAAACACTAATTTTCTGAGTGCTTTTTTATTGTAATTTCTGACAGGTCTTGTTCTCTGATACTTGTTAATTGAATTCCAATAGGATTGTGTAAGAAATGCTGAAAGTCTTGTAGTACAAGCTGTGGTTTCCAAACTGACAAAAGTCTTACTAGTTCCTTTGAATAAAAATAGACAGCTGCAAGTAATTACAAGATTGGGACTTTCATTACGTTTAGCACCACCATTAATATTTGGTCAAGTAACAAAGACTTGAAACTGTATTTTAATTTTAATGGGTTTATTTTACTGTGCTTTGTATTTATGAAAATGGATCTGTTTTAAAGGGGCTATCGGACAAATACTGTATGCAGAATAGGTAATGTATAGAACCAAACTCTGAAACTAAGTTTAATCCACCATCTGGAGAACCTGTCTGTTTTCATCACAGTATGCCATTCATAACTTTTGTCTTAATTGAATATATTAATCAATACTATCATATCAGTTGTTGCATCCAGAAATGCTGAAAACTACTTCAAAGGATGAAGTATTTTATTATTCTCCTGTTTTTCTCACTTTTGCCATTCTCCCACTGTTTTCACTGACTGGATTCACATACAGGCCTTTCACGCCAGTAGAATTTTCCAGGTGGACTGGCTGACTGTTTTCTTCCACCACTCCAGTGATGTGTGCCTAGAATGTGTAGACTGCTTCATTGACTCCTTTTCTGAGCTCTTAGTCTTTAGTTGTACTCTTTTTTCCAAACAGTTGAGCTTGCCAGCCCATACTTCTGGCTTGCCTATATCTTTCCCTGAAAACTGGACGCCATCTCTAGTGCTTGAGCCAGCTGCCTGGCTCTGTGAAAGAGCGCAGGAACATGCACTCCAATCCAATTAACTCTTTCTTGTGAAGACGACCAAATAGCAAGAGGCAGCTTCAGCCAGGGTCTGGCTGGGTGGAGAAATGGAAAAAAGTTTTGAGGAAAATGAAATTGGTGAGTTTGGCAGTAAAAATATGAGCACGTATTTTAGAAGTCATTAAGAAGTATTATGAAGTCTGCACCTTTCTCACTTTCTTGGAGCAAATGGAGTTGATTCACACTTTTCAGATGTGCTCTGTCAGGCTTCCACAGATGCAAGGTAGATCTCACTCTAGTAGTCTGTAAGAGTTGTTGCTCTTAAGCATGATTCTGCAGCAGTAGGGCCTAGATTTATCTTTAGGAAAGCTGAATTTATAACACTCGGGTTTTTTGTAAAGAAGCAAGTTCTCTAATAACTGGTCCAGCTGAATGTGCACTGTGGTCAAGATTGTTAGAATTATAACCTTTTGATTACAAAAAACAAAGAGATAGTTCTTATGATTAATTTTAGACTTGAACATCTGTCTGCTGTGATCTTTGAATTGGGCAAATGAGATGGACATAGGCTGATACCTGTACTCCTGAGGTGCTTGGGTTTTTGATAGATAAAGGGAAAAAAAGCATGGCTTGAGCATGGAATGCTTAGTGTTTGGTCTTTGCTTATGTCTCTGTTTTACTAGGGGTTTTTTGTATGCTTTTGTACCCTTTTCCGCAGTTGATGTCCACTTTCCTTCACCCTGTCTACTCTGATTGATTTCTGTGCAGTGAACTATTCTGTGGTTCACTCTTGTTTCATGCAGTATTTTGAAGATGAGGAAGTAAATAATCTTTCTCTGCGCGTATACATGAACTTTTTTGCTTTCTTCTTCATATGCTGTCTTCAGTATCTTTCTTTGACTCTGGCTCTGTATTTCTTTTGGTAGTGTACTACTTATCCCATCTGTAGTCTAGGCTAGTAGCTGGGGCCAGAGAATAAAGGCTGAGTTAAAAAACATTTCTTAATACATACAGAGGCAGTGTATTGAGTCTCTTGACTCCGTTGAGTCTACTTACCTGTTCCATAAATAGGTATCTTAGTTGAAAGATCTAAAATCAAATACTCTGGCAAGGAAACAATGTATATCCACTATGGCTTTACAGTTTTATTTTCAGAGTGTTGTACATTTCATTCACATTCTTCATGCTGTTTCAAAACACTCAGATACAGCCACAGAGCACAGTGCAGCACTACTGCATAGAGCTGCCCTTACCCAAGGCAGAGTTGGCAGAGAAGTCACAGGATCACGTGGGGAAATGCCACAAGTGTGATTTTGAGCCAGAGGAAGACGTATCCCAGTTTTGCACTAGTGGCTGTGCTGTGTGCTTTAGCAGTTCTGGAATGATGGTTGTGTAGCTCATCTAGGTATCATTTGCCCTTAACAGCACCAACATTGTGAGGCTGGGTTAGCTTTCCAGTTATGGCTGGCTGTAATATTTCTGTTTGTGGGGCAGACTTTGCTCTTTATCTGCCTCTGCTTCCATGCTGCCGCTGTCCTGGCTCCCTGTGTTGTAAGGTAAGACAAAACACAACTTGTTTTGCTCTAATTTTTATACCAGAAAGGTTGGTTTGCCAAGGTAGCTGAGACACGTTGAGCTGCCCTACCATGTTGCTGTATCTGTTGGTAGTATAGCAGCAGTAAATTCCAGAGTTTTAGGTTAGCTACAAATACCTTACCTGGGCTGATCAGCTTGCATCTTTCACTGGCAAGGCTGTATTTCTTCAGGTTCCATGACAAGTTTGAGGATCTCTACGCCACAACCTTTGCAAAGTATTGCTGTGCTCTGATCTTTCTTTCAAAAACTAATCTAGTTAACTGACAAATTGGTTGCTAAATCAAGCACATCTTAATCCTATGCTAAATTTGAGAAGCTTACTTCTAGATTTTCCTCATTTGTTTCTTCTCTTAAGAAGGAGCTTTTTAGCTTTGTGTTCTTTCATATGTTCCTCTTATTTTTGGTCCCTCCTCATTTTTCTCTAAATACCAATTTGTTGCCTTCCTTGTCTTTCATAGTGTACCACTTTTCCCTACGTAGTAATTATTTAAGGATCAAGACATTTTTTTGAAATGCTGCTTTGTTAGAGCACATGACCTCAGTGGTCAGAGATTATTTGGTAATAACTGTGTGTCAGTCTCTGTTTGGTTTGTTTTAGAGTCCGGTATTTGTGCCTTAAGATGCTCCAAAGAGACGTGACCTCTTAGGCAGTTGTTATTAAGCACTATTTACAAAATGCCCCCCCTTCGTTTCATTTGACTAATTGATGTTAAGGCGTTGAATCGAAGCAAGGCTACTGCTTGACCCAAACTCAGTTGGTGTGCTTTCCCATTGGCTTTCTCTGAGGAAATGATCTTACATTGTATTTTTGGATTGGGAAATAGATGAACTCGTAAGCAGTTTGTATTATATTCCTGGCTGTTGAGTGAATCTTTTAATGTGTGTTACACATTTAGATATACTAAAAAATCTGCTTCCTTTTCTACAGTGATAGGAGATAGAGTCCATTTAGGTTTATTACAGAATTTTATCTTATTTGAAGCTGCAGGGAAATATTTGCTCTAGTTTTTATTTGTGTGGTATCTTTGTTTTTCTTAAATAAGCCCTCAAGCAAAGTTCTCTGGTGTAATTTTGTAGTAGCTTGGGAATACACTTGCTGTATATTTAGAGTATTGTGTAGCCAGACAAAAATAAAATACAAATACTAGTTGATGTATGATAGAATGTAGACAAATGTCATACAAAGTGCTGGTTTGCATCTGAGGAAGGATATTAATATTATGTTTTAAGATTAAAAGAACGCACTTCTTTTACAGTCCCTTATATGTATGCTTGTCTTGTAGCTTTCAGTAGTTAACAGGGGTAAGGTCCTTCATGTACTGCTCTATTTATATCTAAATCAGTAGGGGATTGTACAGGTATTAATATGCATACAAAATTTGCAGCACATTTCAGTTAGTGTGCTGAAGCAATGAAGTTGCTCACGTGGATGAAATATTTACAAGAAATGTAACTTATTTTCTCTGACAATCCCTGTATATTCAGGAGCCTTGCATTTGAATTTTTCTCATTCTCTGGAATAATCTGTACACAGGGCTCATATCTGTCACTTGGTGGTCTAAAAATTGGTACGGAAAGAGATGAAGATGTATATTTTACTGTTATTAGTTTACTTAGAGAAGGTTTATTGTCTTTCATAAGAAAGGGAAATTCTAGAATCATAATGTTCTAACCAGAAGTATTTAATGGAAATCTGTGTGGCACTATTTTTACAACTTAAGATCTTTCTAGTCACTGAAACGGTAATAGTCAGGTAGCTTTGGTGCCATCTCACTAGGCTGATGTCACATCAGTATTTCCTGCCTTTTTATAATACTCAGTGTGCTGAGATGTTTACCCATGGTCAGACTATTTAGAATCTGAAGTACTAACTAATTATTTTTGAGAATTTATGACTTCAGCAAAGTTCAAAGTAAAGAATAAAATGAGTAAACATTTTTTCCATGTCTTTGAAAGGAGAAATTATTTTTGTAGTGCTATGATTATCAAATAAAGCAAAGTGTATACTGCTGTGGTGTTTGAAGTTTGTTAGTGTAGAAGAGAAATACTTGTATATACAAACTTAATAATCTCTTAAGAGGTTTCTTTAAGCTTAAATAAAGAAGACTGCATAAATGTGTATTGCTTTTAAATCCTACTTATTTTCCCTTATGTTACTATTTTAAGTATCTTAGAAAGCATGTTAGCTCCGCAGATGTTGTTTGCTAAGGACAATAAATGTTTATTTGCCTCTTTTCTGTATTGCTTGCTGCCTCCTGTCTGACAACTTTCTGGCCCTATTCTGCTTCTTTTATAACTGTTTCTGATGTTTCTTCCAAACGACTACCTGTATGTTTGCATAATGTTCTTTCCAAGGTAGATTGTAAAAATACATTCTCACTTTAATGCCCTCTGATGTTTGGTATCAAGTCATGCTGCGTCTTGTGATCCAGATCTGTGACTGCTTACTTATGTAAAGCTAATCTGACTGTTTCACAGGATTATTGTGGGTGTAAATGTTTGCAGTGTTTTAATGGTAAGTTACATTGAGGTGTTAATCACAAAGTCAAATAGTTTTCAGTTACTCTGTTAATTAGTATTGGACTGAATAGATCTTAAAATTTGAACTAATTTGAGAAGTAAAAAATGTCAACCCTGAGGGGGAAAATAACACACAGTGCTCAAAGTAGAAAGCAAAACTTCAGTATTCTTTATCCTCAGTACTTTGTTTCTGTGGTATGTCTGTCTTCTTTCTTGCTTGATCTTTGTAGACTATATGCTCTGCATCCTGTGCTGCCTTTTTGTTTTAGTTTAATTTGGAAAGTAGTATAATGCAAGTACTATAGCAGTCTAATTTTACCTTTTCAAACAATATTTGCTACTAGGCCTTTTGTAATTAAAAAAAACCAACACAAACCCAACTGACCAACCAAAAAAAAAAACAAACCAACACCCCAAAACCAAACCAAGAAGACTCTTTTAAGATATTTAGATGTGTTGAAGTAGTAAAGTATCTTTGTCGGACTTCCTGGTTCTCATCTGTGTGCTCAAAAAAAATTTTTTGTCAGGTGGTTTCTTCTAGGAATTCTCACTTATTTAATACTCAGGAGTGTTTATTTTGTGTGACAGTGTTAAGCGTTCTGTGATGCCCTGAATCCTATAGATTTTCCTTTCCATCAGTGAAACTTTTAATTTGGTGGAAGCCATGTTACCTTTTGCTAGCTGCAGAGCAGAGGCTGCTGTGTGTTCTCATTGATTGTTGCAGGGAGCTCACCCAGGTTACTCGGTGCAGTGAGTAGTGATTGACTGTTTTCAGTCTTTGGCAGAAAGCTTTTTTTTTTTTTTTTTTTTTTACATAGTGCCTTTTAGTGTGATGGTAAAAGAGTACATCTGATAGTCAAGTTGAAATAATAGTAGTAAAGCTGTGTGATGATAAAGACATCTGTTGATCTGTAAGCTTCAAGTTACGGAGTTTTGGGGGATGTTAATTCAGTGATGCAAGTATGTGCTTAGTAAATGACAGGTGAACTGTTTTATTTCCTCTTATTTTCTTGTATATTTTGCTCACCTGCATTCATCTTCCTTATTACTATTAAGGAAAACATGAGCTGGCAATGTGTGCTTGCAGCCCAAAAAGCCAACCATATCCTGGACTGCATCCAAAGAAGTGTGGCCAGCAGGTCAAGGGAGGTGATTCTGCCCCTCTACAATGCTCTGGTGAGACCCCACTGGGCGTACTGCATCCAGCTCTGGGGCCCCCAACATAAGAAGGACATGGACCTGTTGGAGCGGGTCCAGAGCAGGGCCATGAAGATGATCAGAGGGCTGAAGTACCTCTCCTATGAGGACAGGCTGACAGAGTTGGGGTTGTTCAGCCTGGAGAAGAGAAGGCTCTGAGGAGACCTTACTGCAGCCTTCCAGTACTTAAAGGGGGCCTACAGGAAAGATGGGGAGGGACTCTTTATCAGGCAGCATAGTGATAAGAGTGATAGAACAAGGGGTAACAGTTTTAAACTAAAACAGGGAAGATTTAGATTAGATATTAGGAAGAAATCCTTTACTGTAAGGGTGGTGAGAGACTGGAACAGGTTGCCCAGGGAAGCTGTGGATGCTTCATCCCTGGAAGTGTTTCAGGCCAGGTTGGATGGGGCTTTGAGCAGCCAGGGCTAGTGGGAGGTGTTCCTGCCCATCGCAGGGGGGTTGGAGCTAGATGGTCTTTGAGGTCCCTTCCAACCTAAGCCATTCTATGATTCTGTGAAAAGAGAAAGCGGGGGGAGGGGGGGGGGGGAGGGCTGTTCTGGTCTTTGCTTTTTTACAACCCTAGGAGGGAGAAGTTAAAGATCAGTCACCAGACCTCTTGAATATACCGTGATTTTGTCTGGCTGTTTGCAAATTCACATGTAAACGGGTGAGTGTACAGATTTGTGGAATGTCTCTTCGTACAAATAATACCACTAAGAGTGGGACCACCCAGCAGAGCAGTTGTTATTTAGAGCAGTCCTGAGGTCGTGAGGTGCAACAGCTTCATGTCGATGGAGAAGGGAGAGACAGGATTACTCAGCACAAAGGCTTGTGGCACTGCTTCAGATGTAGCTACTCCAGCACACTTCAACCGTTGAGTAATTAGGCAGCTCCTCTGCCATGAGCACCAACAAGAGAGCTTAGGCACTGTGCAGCTACACTTTGAGTAGTTTAGCCTGGTCAGATGCTGCAGAGCTAAGGCAGGGACTAGGAAAGCTGTCTGCATATGCTTACTATCTACTCATATGTTCTTGGCGGTGTTCCATGTGATCCCCACCAGCCAGTTGGTTAGTTGTAGGCCACTTGGTCATGTTTTTTAAAGTAGGCATAGGGCTTCAGACTCCTAATAGTTTATGATGTTGGACATAGTTCTAGGAAATGGGGTTTTGTGCAAGGGCTAAAAGGCTATTGTTGTTAGACCTGCTTTCTAAAACTCACATTAGCAGGAGGCAAAAACCCTTTGATACAAGTGTTGAACTTTTTGCACATACAGTCAATCTTTGCTAAGTGCAGAGTTAGCAAAGTATCCTTAAATTGAGATATTAGTATGCAGCTTATTTTGTGGTAAAGGGTATCTCAGCATTTGTAATGTTATCTTTAGATATTTGAGCAGATATCTGCAGAACTCTGTGACCATTTTAACTGTGCATTGGTTGTTGCTCAAACAATATTGTCTCAAGGGTAGAAATACAGGCATTTTACAAGTAAGAGGTAAATTGCCTTTTTAGTGGGCATTTATGACAAGGAAGAGTGGTTAGTATAAATCACAACATTTACTTGTTTATTGCGGGTTAGGATTAGAGCATCCTTTCAGTGGATCCTACATACGTGCACAAAGATACAACAGCTAAGCAGGATTCAAAAGTGAACACTTGAGCGACTCTGGAATGTGCATCCCTTGTGTCTTCAGCAAGTCAGACTGCGGCTCTCCAGTTGTAATAGTCATGTGTGCATTGTGTAATAGCACCAGGTCATCACGTTGTTGAATATCATCAATACATTGCAGCCTCAGGGCTTGCATATCTTGCATGATGCTCTTCAAGAGGTGGAAGGATTTTATTGCCATCTGTTTTTCAGATAAGAATGTGCCGAGTTAGTTCTCTGCACACTCCAACAGTGGATAGTCGGTGTCATTAATTATTCTTTAGGGAAATCATCCATTTAAATCCCTTTCTATCAACACAGAAATCCTGATGAACATGTGCCAGAGGTATAGAAACGGAGTTACAATTTTTTTTCTTTATTTTTTTGATAGGTTTAGCATGGAAGTAGTCTTTGGCAGCCAAAATTGATCGTATTGATAGATGCAGGAGGAGTTTGAAGTGTGCCATCTTATACCAACATTTCTAGAATGTGCGTGATGGCAAGGTTCAGATACTGACAATATTGTACTTCAGAATCTGCCCTATTCTTTGGTACTGTAACTCCTGCAGACCGACCCTTTGACTATGATTGATGATTTAAAAACTGATCAAACAGTACACTGGTGAAGGCCAGTGATCCTTTTGTCCCATATGCAGAGGTGCTTCTGATAACTTCATTGCCTCAGTGTACTGCTTTGTCTGGTGTTGCTTCAAATGTTTAAAGTAAATTTGAGATTATGAGTTATTCTCCAGTGAAGGCCCCAATTTCATTTTAACTTTCACAGTAAAATGACACTGCTGTATTAAATTTCTTTGTAAGACACATTTTGTATGTGTTTATTATTTTCTTGCTAAGAGTAAATAATGGAAATGCTGCTTTATTATTTGAAATCTATCAAAAAATTCTGATATCAGTAATTATTGAAATATTTGGCAGAGAGTAAGAGTGAGCCTCAGTATCCCAATTAAAGGGATTTTGCAAAAAATACTTTATTAGGCAAGCAACGTTTATGTGTTAGAGTGAATACTGTGCTACTGTAAGTTAAAACAGGCAGAGTAACAGTCAATATTTGTTACCCTTTGAGATGTACGCTTGTGTAGAATTTTTTCCAAAGTGCTTGTTTCAGCATTTCACTGTACATAACAAATACATTCAAACAATGATATATTTAAAATTAGGGTGCGTTACAATACTAGACTTAATCATTAAGTACCATCAAGGAACAGATGGCAAGAGAGGACACAACTGGTTTGCAGTCTGCATAGATTTAAGCATGAAGCCATTAAGCTATCACATTCCCATTTCTGATAGTTTTGGTCAATGAAAAATTAAAGACACATAATCCCCGATTATATGAGGTCTCAATCTGTAATTCATGACACTGGTAGTATTTCAAAATCACTGAAGTTGTCTCTGTAATCAGTAGTTTTAAACTAATGCATTATTGGGATAGATGCTCTTGTCTGGTTTTATTGCTATTGAAATTAATGTATCTTGTCATAAGTAGGTTGCTCTTAAATGTAAAATTGCTTAAGGGTATCTTTTACTGCTCTGCTTCCTATTGACTTCTAGACAGATTTGCCCTATTTTGCTAGGCTATTTGCCACTGAAGCAGTTCAGTATCTCCACCTAATAAAAGGAACAATTCAGACTTCAGTCCATGTATTGCCTTAAAAATGTTTATAGTGTAACTAGCACAGTAGCCAGTAGAATCTTGTTTTTTAAAAACTGTTTTTGAAAGCTGTCTTTTACAAAGGTCTATTTTAGAACTGATTTATTTTCAAAATGACTTCATTTGCATTTTGTTGTATTCCCAACAGCATGTACTAGTTTATTTCAGTGGTATTGGACCAAATATATTCTAATAAGCAGAATTGTTTAGTATTAATAAAAATGTAATTATTGTAAACATTCTCTTGATCATAAAAATGAAACAGTTAAATGTATGGATACAAGTAATTTATTAAAATCTACAATAAATTAGTTTCAAAAAAATGTAAACTAATTTAAAGATGCATATTCTTGAAAACAATGCAGATTTTGGTGATTTATGTTTAGAATTTTATCTTTCTGTATGAAAAATATTTGCACATTGTATTTCATTAGTTTTTCTGGTTAGCTATCTCAAATGCTTGATAAGAAAATCAGTATGTGTATTCCTGGCTTGGACCAGTCTGACAAAATACAGTTATACAAACAACATACAACGGAAAATGCGTAGCTAACGTCATGCTATGTTATTTCCTCTTTGAGAGGAATGAGTTAAGACATGAATACTTAAACTGCCTTTCTGAGAAGATGAACTTTATTGACTAAATTAAGATTATTTAAAAAGGTGTTTTGTGGCTTGAGGAGACTACTGAGCTTTGAAATTGGAGGCTTTAAGAGAATGAGGCCTGATTATCAGTATTGGGAATGAAGGTGGGCTTATTTTTGTAAATAATGAATCTCCTGCTGAAGGACCTAATCACAGTTCTTTTGGTAACAGTGCATGGTGTGAGAAGTGATCTGTCGAGCCTATTCTTGGCTGTTCAATATACTTTGCAAATCAAAACTGACAGTTCAAGCATAATCTGAAAGCTAGAAATCAGTGACTGAACATCAGGGAACACTGGTAAATACAAGAACTCAAGGATTCTTCTACCAAGTGGCCTCTAATTTACATGTTTAAGTTTCAACATGTGGGTCATTTTAGTAGGTAGCCTATTAATATTCTGTGTTTATAAAGTATACTCATGTAATGACATAATGTAGTTAGAAAGATTTAAATTACTGTAGTACAGAGATAAAGTCCCGTTTGCACTGGAAGGTATTGAGAGCAGGATTTAACTCCCAGAGGAGTTAGACACAGTTTTTTTCCAGGTAAAAGTCATCCTAGTCATTGCTAACGTGTGTTGATTGACAGTGTCAAAGACAACTTACCTCCCTTGTTTGAAGAATAATGACCCAATACAACAATCTTTACAAAAAAAGTGGCAACATCAAAGAAATACAACTTCCTGTTAGCTATAGTGGGTTATTGAGGCTACATGTTCAATTACATTTAAAATGATTTCAGAGATTAGTAGTGTTAGTACTGATATTTAAGTAACTTAATTTTACGAATCCTCAAGAGCTAGGAGTTAAACCTCTTGTTACCATAACCTGTTTGAATGTTCTGCTGAAAAATGGTAAGGGAACTTTGGGTTTTAGATTTCTGTTGGACCTGTAGCCATAATTTTTTGGAAAAAATTAAGATTATTAAAATAAATTTATTCTGTGCACTGGGTTGTCGTGAGGCTGACATTCTGATTTTAATCATAGAATTATAGAATCATCAAGGTTTGAAGCGACCTTTAAGATCATCGAGTCCAACTGTAAACCTAACACTGCCAAAACCACCACTAAACCATGTCCCTAAGCACCAAGTCTACCCGTCTTGTAAATACCTCCAGGGATGGTCGTTCAACCACTCCCCTGGGCAGCCTGTTCCAATGTTTGTTAAACCTTTCTGTGAAGAAATTTTTCCTAATATCCAATCTAAACTTTCCCTGGCACAACTTGAGGCCATTTCCTCTTGTCCTATCACTTGTTACTTGGGAGAATTGTTGATAGTCTGCACTAGCAGAGGATCATGTAACTGTACTGTGAGTTTTTTCAAGTGGTAAAGGTACAGTTCCAGAGCACATCTGTGGCCCAAGTTTTCCCAGCAAAATTCACAATCTCAGTAAACTGTTTACTGCAATTCATGCCAAAATAAATAAATAAATAAATCCAATGCTTTCTGTTTTAAGATACAGGAATGAATCATTTTGACCCAAAACAGTGTAACTTCTATCAAAAAAGAAGCTAGGAATTTCCATAAAATGTAAGGAATGTGTGTCAGCCATTGAATTGGTCTTGACAGATGAAGATATGCACCACATTTAAAAAAAAAAAAAAAATGTGGGAGAGAGAGATACATGGGGTGAATTGGTGGAGATAAAGGAATGTTACTTTACTTTCAACAGTAGCGTAAGTTAACACTTAATAAAATCTTTATTATATATCAACATTAACTTTGACACAAGACTAATACCACAGAATTTCTGATTATCTTTGTTAATGCATAATTTCTCAGAGTTGATCCATACACTCTTGGATTTCTAAGAATTAGGATGGAGAAGATGAAGCATAAGAATGATTTGCTGTAGTGCTGTTGACAAAGTGTCTGCTAAAGTGTGCTAAAATGTTCAGTTAGTATGTGTTAGTGCATCGTTTGAGAGATGTGAATTATTTTTTGTACTACGAGGAGAAACGCTGGTATTCAGGAGCAAAGTTCAGGTACAGGTATAACAACACCCTGCAGTTCCTGATCTTGTCCAGATGTTGTTACTTCCGATTTCAAAAATTTGTTTTCGTATCATCCAATAAACCACAAAGCTCATATGCTGTATCTTTGATGTATGCAAGTCTCAGTAATAAATATTGTCCTGCAAAACATGAAGATGGCAGGGGTGACAAAGGTGTGGAAGTAAGAATTTGTGTCCTAAGAAATCTTGGCCTCTAATTGCCCTTTTTTTCTTCCCTCCTCCACATGGATATCTTTGGTATTGATTGTTTCTGCTTTTTGTTCAGGAATTTTTCATTTGTGTTCATTTCCCATTTGTTGCATTGGGTTAATAACAATTTGTTTGTCTTTAAAGGTGTGTAAAGATTTATGGTTGCATACCATTATGAAGACATAGTGCTATGCAAATGTTAAAGTTTTTGTTCTTACAAGATCTGTCTAAAGTTTCTAGTACAGCTTTTGAAATGAGAAAGTGTAAAGTCTGAGCTTTTATGACATTTGTGTTTTGAATTCTTATGGTTGCACACTAATTTTTGTGTTGATACTAAAATAAGAGCTATTATCATATCCGGGAAACTCTAGTGCCCCCTGCTTTGAATGCTGTAATGGGAGATTCATCTAAAATGTATGGCTGTGGAAATGCTGCTGAAGATGATGAAAAAGCCTGGAGATAATCCGATAGTCATTAAGATTAAAGATGAAGATTAAGGGCCCAAATCGGCCTTTTGGAGATATGAATGTAGAAATAGGAGACTTCAGTTGATCTCTGTATGCCATCAGGTCAGCAGGATTTATCTTGGATTTTCTCCTCTGATTTTAACAGATTTGAATGAATTCAGATTGGAAAGGAGTTCAGTTCTGCACATCTACAACGCGTAATAATTTTTAGCCCATTTAGTTCCCTTTGCAGCTACAGGTTAACTGAATTAATAAATCCAAGCTGACATCTTAGTCACATAGTTTTGGCTAATGTATTCTAAAATGTACTTGTTTATAGTATTTTTAGGAACATAGTGATGAGCATTTAGGAATGAAGCAGTTACTGGTGTAAGAATCAGTGTCCTAATTTTCCTGGATTTATATTCATATATACGAGAAAGAAGATGCTATGCTTACTGCTTTTCTTTTAAAAGTGACTGTGTTGGAGCTGCATTTTATATATGATCTGACTTTCCCAGCCTTGTGGGTTGGTTTTTTTTCCCTACATTATCTCCATTCATGCTCACAAACCAGGAAATTCTGATAGCAATAAGCTGAAGAAAAGACATAAATATATCTTTTAAAAATTATAACATGCTAAAACCAAAGAGCGTAAAAGGCAAATAAAAGTTTGTTTAGGTAACTTATATTTAAATTTAAAATATGTAAATTTTGTCTATAGCAACACTGGTACAAAGAGCCTGTGAAACTGCCAATTGAAGTGATAAAATGCAGCAAAATAGATCGTGGTACTACTATGTTCAGGGCAGTAGAGGGGATACCTCATTTTGGGGCATTGATTGGTACACTTACACGTTATGGTTGAATCCGAGTATCTGTATAGAAACATACAAATCGTGTATATTGATGATCTTGTAGACTTAATCTTGTAGACTACTTACACATAATTTCTTTAGATAACATACATCTGTTCTGTATGATGCATATTCCTTTTCTGGTGTCCTCTGCACAGCCTTCAGTTTGTATGCATCAGTATCATCTGGCTTTCATGTTGTACGTCCTGAGTATCCTGCCAAGATAATTCATGCTGACAGTTGACTTGCTCCATTCAGTCTCCTTCAAAGGAACTCTGTTGGAATACAGTGTGATGGGTGTGCAGTTCCCATTCTTCGGGGGCAGATGTACCTGCATGTCACCTGGCAAATACAGTACACCCAAGTAATTGAAAGAAGGCCTGTGATGAGCCTCTGCATTCTGCTTAGAGCCCAGGTGATTCACCTGTGGAAAAAGTACAAACGCAGACCTTCCCTGAAGTGTGGACTGAAACATCATCTGTACCATACACAGAATCAGCTGCCTCTCTTTTACACAGCACTTCTACTAAAACATTGAAGAATTGGGGGGTTTTTGGCAATGGCATTTCTTTTTCCTTGGTATTTGGTTGTGTCCACTACAATATTGAGGTCGTTTTGTATTATAGCGAGTTACTCCTCTTTCTGCGTTTGATTCCTGATTATAATCCTTTGACCGTACATGTTGTTATTGAATTCTGTTATACTGCCATTACACCACTCTTGCACTTTATCAGAATCATCCTCAATTGCCACAGTGTTCTTTGTAGGGTTTTTTTTTAGGGGTTGTTTTGGTTTTTTTTTTTCCATCCCTCCCGATTTTTGCCAATGGCAGTTCTGGTAAGTGTATTCTGTATTCCATTGTCTAAATCATTAGTCACAATGTTGAATAAAACCAGACCCAGCAGGCGCACACCCTTGCAGGAATCTCCAGTTTGACAGGGCGAAGTTGGTAGTTTCTTGTTTGACTGCAGTATTACAGCCAGCTTCGTGTTTATCTGAAAATAATATCATTAAACAATACAATAATGTCATTAAATATCAAAAGTTGCATTGTGCAGCTGTGTCAAGTATCTTTGTAAAAGTTAAGAAACTTCACATTGGCCATCCCTTACGAATTCTCTCAGCCTTTTACAGGGTGTTGTGGGGAGCTGCATTGGTTCTGCATTGTTTTCATTGGAAAATCACAATGAGTGGCTGTCATCCTGTCTTGTATGTGGTTAATAACTTGGTATGTTATGAGGTATTGAAAAATGGTGACCCATCTGCATTTCCTCTGATCCTTTCTAGTTTGTGAAGGAAAAAGGGATTGATTTCCTCTCTGAAGCCAAGATAAACCAGAGAAAAATCTGGTAGTATGTGAGAGTACATGACAAAAACTCCCATTAATAGTCGCTTTGTTGACAGATTCCAGTCATCTGTAAATAAATTTAAAATAATTTAGTGTGTGTTAGCATGATGTATTTCATATTCTTCATTGTTCTTAAAGTTAAAACTTACATTCTGGTTTTGTGCCTCATGATAGTAAAATAGCATCATATAGTTTTTCAGTGTATAGACATTTGTTAATGTAGCCAGTCTGAATTTGGTTATTTGTAATTGTCTGCATCAGCAAGAATGATTCCCAATGTCTGCAGTGTGTGCTGGAATATTTACATTATAGCTGTGTTCTGCTTTCTGTATTCCATCAGGAATGGGGCTGTTTGTGGAGAAGTGCAGAGCCACAAAAACTTTCTTCTTATATTATGATGGGAGCTCCCAATTACATACTGCATTAATAGCCAAAAAGGGTGCTAATCTGACTAGCTGTATCAGAGACAGTTACTTTTTTCTGCCTTTGGCAGCCACTTCCACAACTCCTTATTTACTCGTGGAGGGAAAAAAAGGCATGGTAACCAAGAGAATAAGTGGTTATGCTGGTACATTAACTATATAATTTGTTATATAGAGAGCTTTAAAGGTTAATGTTCAGTGAGTTTAATTTTTTTGTTTCTTTTGCAGTAATCCAAAGTCTGCTAATCAGAGGATAAACAAAAAAGTAAACAACGATGCATCATTAAGGATTCAAAATTTGTCTATTTTGGTGAAACAAATAAAAACTTACTATCAGGTCAGTAATTGTTTCTTGTATTATGTTTTGCCTAGAATTGGTTCTAAGTATTCTTTTATAGTTATGCTTTTAAGGGTAACAAAAATATGATTAGTATTTTGAGGTAGTTGTATTGATGGTTGTTTATAAATCTGATCAAATTTTTTATCGTACTTAATTTACAGCTTGGTAGTAGTCTGGAAACATTTGTATGTGAATGATGGTCTATTTATATAATAGATATTCTGCATGTTCAATTGCTCATATGGTATATTAAGTAGTATCAGTTGGTATTTTCTGAATTGAAGCAAGTTTTGTGCCTATCAGAGAAATTATTACATGTGCATTTAGGCTGTCAATGGAATCTTTTTAAGAAAAATATGATGAAATTTATTGATTTTAGAAATAATTTGATTTTCAGTAGGAAAAAAATCAGTGAGGTGATAACAAATCGGAATTCATAGTAGATGCAATGATGAGATAATTTAGAGCTGTAAAATAGCTATTGAATTTTTGTGTGTTTTGTGTGGTAGCTAAAAGCTGGTACTATGCCTTCTAGATGCAGAGCCTGGACAGAGTGGTGTACACATCGACACGCTATAGTAGGACACTGCAGGTATCACCAGTGTCCCTAATAGTGTGTCTTTTAATGCCCTTCCATGCTTCCCTGCACCTTTCTGCCAGGAGAGTCCAGATCTGGGATAAAATCTCGTTTGATCTGCCTCTTGCAGCAAGTGTATCATGGCAGAGCCTGTACTATTGTATGCTTTTCTTCATGTGTACACACATAATATATGTTCTCAAAAACTCCTAAGTATAGTGAAAATTCCCAGCTGTCCCTTACTGCATGGGTCAACCACTGTACATCTTTCTGGCTAGCACTTTGTGCGTAGGCATACTTCACATCGTTCTTTTCTTGGCAGCTACTACATGTGGGTATAAGTGCTGCCTGCCAAGAGCAATATGCTTTTCCATTTCCTGATGGTAGTCATTTTCGATCAGGCGTTAGTGTTTCACAACTGGTGCAACAGAAGGCATAAACACTGACAGGACTGATCTTTATTTGAATACAAGTCATTCCCTGTCCCTTCTCTGGCTGGACAGTGTCAGCCCTTTGTAGTGCAGCAGTATTGGGCACAATCGTTTGCATTTAGGTAGCTTACCTTTAGAATCATAGAATGGTTTGGGTTGGAAGGGACCTTTGAAGGTTGTCTAGTCCAATCACCCCTGCAATGAGCAGGGATATCTTCAACTAGATCAGGTTGCTCAGAGCCCCATCCAACCCGACCTTGAATGTTTCCAGGGATGGGACACCTGCCACCTCTCTGGGCAAGCTGTTCCAACATTTCACTGCCCTCTTTGTAAAAAAATTTCTTCCTTCTATCTAGTCTAAATCTCCCCTCTTTTAGTTTAAAGGCATAACCTCTTGTCCTGTCACAACAGGCCCTGCTAAAAAGTTGGTCCCCATCTTTCCTGTAGGCCCCCTTTAAGTACTGAAAGGCTGCAGTAAGGTCTCCTCAGAGCCTTCTCTTCTCCAGGCTGAACAACCCCAACTTTCTCAGCCTGTCCTCATAGGAGAGGTATTCCATCCCTCTGATCATTTTTGTAGCCCTGCTCTGGACCCGCTCCAACAGGTCCATGTCCTTCTTATGTTGGGGGCCCCAGAGCTGGATGCGGTATGCCCAGTGGGGTCTCACCAGAGTGTAGTAGAGGGGCAGAATCACCTCCCTTGACACTGCTGGCCATGCTTGTTTGGATGCAGCCCAGGATACAGCTGGCCTTCTGGGCTGTGAGCATGCATTGTCAGCTCATGTCCACCTTTTCATCCACCAGTGACCTCACGTCCTTCTTGGCAGGGCTGCTCTCAATCCCTTCATTCCCCAGCCTGTGTTGATATTGGAGGTTGCCCCAACCGATTTGGATGATTCAGGATTGTGAATGTTGCTCCAGACCTTTGTGTTAGAAATAATTTATTGTAGCTTTTTTAAATAAAAAATTATTCTTAATCAGTAAATGTTAAAATCAGTTACCATGCCTTTAACGGTTCAAGTCTGTCCTGTGTAAGTGTAAGCCATGTAGAACTGCATACACTTTTTCCCCTCTCCCTCCCCTGTCTTTCAGGCTTCAAATCTTGTGAGTTGCCAGCCTCATCAGACAGTGCAAGTGAGGGAACTTATAAACGCTGCAGGTCTGGCGTTTTAGTAGGAGTAAAGACATTTAGTAGCCAAACTGGAATGCTTGTTCAAATTTCAAATTGCTTTTTGCATGTGTTGATGGTCACTCAGATATGCCCACATGCATGCGGGGGGATTTATGCACTGTGGTAGTTTGTTGGGTTGGAGAGAAGTGTTAAAGGATGGACTGTAGACTTTGTTTCCTCTCAAACTTAGCACAGCCTGGCAGCAGGTGTTTTCCCACAGCCTGTGCATGGGTCAGCAAGGCAGCATAGCAAACTGGGTTTCAAGAAGGGGTCAGTTTAGTTCCTGTCACCTGTGAAATTACCCAAGGCAGAAAAGCTAGTGCTTGATGGGTGCCTTGGAATCAATCTGAGAGGCCTCTTGTAGCCTGGGGTATGCCTTCACAGAGACACAAGCCCTCGCACCTGAGTGTTTCAGAAAGGTATCTATACAGGCATCATGTTTGGTATATGTTCTGAACGGGAAGCCTGAAATCTGAGAGTAGTGGAACGTGGAAAATAATCACTGTATTGCAATACGAGATTAATTAAATGTCTGGAATATTACAGTAGGAATAAGATATTAATGGATATGAGGATTTTTAATTTTTAACATTACGTTATCGTAACTCTTTTTATTGTGAGCTAGTTTATTCCATGTGTTTTTATAACATCTGTGGAAAACATTCTCTCAATGTAGCAAATAATTGGATTAGTGTTGTATATGTACCTGTCAAAAAACCTGCACCGACAGACTATAACATTCAAAATGAAAATGTTACGTTAGATAATACAAGTTTTTTGGTACCTGCATCATCTTTGTCCCTCTCTGTAATTACAATTGTGTCTTCTTTTTCCAGTGAAGCTTCTTTACTTCTTACAGCATCACCAAACTCTTACTAGGTCCCGAATCAGTCTTTTGAACCTATACATTTCCTGGCAATGTAAGAGTGTGGAATTGTTCTCAGCAGCTCGTTCAGGAGAACTGATCCCCTTTTAAGTTTTGGTGGACTTGGGAGGTTTAATACAGTGAGCTTCCGTGACTCCCGTGGGTGCTCTGTTAGCCTCATTTGACAGATGATGTGTTAGTCTTTAAGAAAATAAATGCTAATGAACTCTAAAAGTTTGTACGAGTGAGGCAGAATTTTGTAAATAGGCTTAGTTTATTTTTACAGGTTAAACAACAGTTAAATACGTCAATTTTGGGACACACAGGTTCCAATTTCAGGTTTTTAATAGAAACAGTCATTTCAAAAGTAAACGCAAATCGAGAGCAGTTGTACTGGGCTTACTGGTGAAGTTAACACTGTGTGACACAAAAGGTGGTAGACATCTTTGAAGCAAGGTAGAGGTGTTGTAAGAAAGAAGGTAGTAATGTCATTAGTCCATAGAGGACACATTTCTTGGCTACCCTTGCTTGTAGTCTGCTTCACAGTAAGAAAAGCTTTATAATAGCATCATGGAATTATTTGAATTATTACAAAAAAACCACACAACAAAAAAGCTACCAAGCTCCCACTTTTTAAAGTATGTTATTTTCTTTTGAAGTAGTTATAAATACTCATTGAATTCCTTATATTAGTTCTTTATTGATTTAAAACTTCCTGTGGTGTGCCTCATATCTTGTTTTCATTTGAATATTGTCTTTAGCAATATCTCAGAAGTACAAGAGTCATAGTTGATTGAAATTCATGATAAATATTTGAGTAGGTCAAAGCTATTTTCTCGCTTCTTATAATCTGTCTCAGGCATGTGCAATGAGAGTATGTGTTTTTTCAGTCTAGTATTAATCGAGATACAACTTTTCACGTCTTGTCTTAACTAGTGAGAACTTTCAAGTATAGCTAATAATTTCCACAAGTGTTTTTCAAGTAATATTGTCTTATTTCAAATTTGACATAAAATGAGTTGACTTACATTATGTTTTTAGCTTACAATATGACACCTAATATGTGCCTTTTAGATGTAAAGCAGTGTTGGTCCTGGAATACATTGCTTTTGAGTATGAACATTTTATGTATTAATGAATCTATCACTGAAAAACAAAAAACATGACTCCAGAGCTGCTGATAGGATGGCATCTGCTGTGAATAAACATCTGGGAACAGGAGGAAGACTATTCTGCTTCAGAAGAATTAGGCTCTGTCTAGACTGGGGATTTGACCTGATTACAGCCATTACTGGCTGACAGAAACTATCCATTGATACAATCTATAGAATAGATAGGCAAAGCTGCTGCTTGAGTGTGTGGGACTTACCAAACTAAAACTTCGCCTGATCATGCAAATAGGATTTTGTACCTTTATATTCAGGATTGTCCCAGCATAATTGCAGCAAAAAAAGCTGTCATTTTCACAATCACGTTTTGGCGAGGCCACCAAGACTATGGACACAAAATAGAGGAAATTGATCTTTTGTAGTATAAATGCAACTTAGAGCCAATAAAATAAACATCTATCAATAAGCTAGTCAGAGAAACATGAACACTAATAATTTAAAGGAGTTTTGCTACGTTCTGAGACATAGGATCTAGTTGGTTTAAAACCCATAAGCCAGCTCATTGCCACGAGAGGATTTTACTGTGTTGAGATGCAACCAGTAAAACAAGGCTTTTGTAGAAGTAATTCATACTTGTAAGTTTTTTTTAATTAGAGTCCAAATAATTAAGTATTGAACATGTATGTATGAAGACCTGAAAAATTTTAAATTAGTCATGTAATACTGATTTCTGTTTAGTGGTTGTTAGTATTTGATGTTTGCTTTTGTTCAATACATATGATTTAAATAATATTTTAATTTACTTTTGCAGGAGAATTTGCAGCAGTTGATCATGATGTCTTTGCCAAATGTATTAATAATTGGCAAAAATCCTTTTTCTGGTAAGTTTATTTTTAAATAAGATGAAAATTTATATCAGCCTAATAATTTGTATTATTTCACTGGAAATAAAATTCATATAGGATTGAGCCTTTCAAAAGCAGATTGTGTAAATTCTTTTAGCAAATAAGCGGTTTAATAATGATGAGTAACAGTTTCTTTGTTCACACCAAAGGTCCATACTTTACGAAAATGTGTTCTGTCCAAACCTCAGCATTGGCTGTCATTAGGATTTATACTGAAAAGAAGTGCATTTTCCAGCAACCAATGAGCCACTGATATGACAAAGTAAAAGTTTCATGAATTCCCAGCTAATACGCTTTTAACTTTCTTTACCTATGCCACCCCTGAGAAAATTGGCAATTCAATGCATCTCACTTGATCCAGCTCCTAATCCTTGTTTTTCCTTCCCCAAAAGTCTCCTGCTTCTCTTGCATCGTTACCTGAAAAATATTGCATTATCTTCTTGCTTTCTCCCCTGAACTGACACTGTCTTCTCCATGCTCCCACCTTCTCTGCTTCCAGCTCTGAGAGTTGCAATTTTCAGACCAAGAAAATTAGCCTGTATGGACCCAGCTGACTATCCACAGCCACTTGGGAATCTCTGCACCATGCTCTCAATTCCAGAAGCACGGAGCAGACACACCTGGCCTGCATGGAGCCACTATGGATTGGGCAGAATTTATTTACTTGGGTCTAATGTGTCCCATGTGTTCTACTTCTGATGTTCTAGCACCTCAGCAGAGAGGTTAGGAACTACTCTTAACAGGCTGTGTAGCTTCCCCTGGCTTTTTTTATTTATTTAAGATGTCTTATATGCCATGCTTGCTTGTATGTGAGATGAGATTTTTCTCATGAGCAAGAAGAACCATCTGTGTTACCTCGTTTTTCAATTCCAGGGTTCATAACGTTGATACTTTCCATATCGCATCTGCATATATCCCATTTATGTAGGTATCTTGATTTGATTTTTTATTTTTATTTTTACTTTCTGCTTTTGAATATTGCTGCTTTTGCTTCTGAGGTCACAGCCTTTTAAGTTTTTGTATGTGTAGATGCTGTAATCTTATCATATGCACCAAGAAGTGTGAATGTAGTTTCTTCTTTTCCAAAAGAATAGAATCCAACATGCTTTTATATTTTGATTCCAGACTTTCTTAAGGTTTTCAAAAGACTCTATGGATTTGCTTAGAGACCAGATTTAGTGGAAAAACAGATTAAAAAACACAGGTCATAGTATTGTTTTTGTAGTGACATTTTTTATTCTCTTTAAGATACTGAGACAAAATACATTTAAACAATATTGTCTACTATAAGATGAAATTTTATTAAAAATGCACTACAGAACCACACAAAGATAATTTAGTATTCAGTTGTATACTTAAAAACCTATGCTTTAGTCATTAATAAGAAAGCTTCTTCCTGTTTTGGGACCTCAGCTAAGTCTACGTAGCTTTTGTGGTTTGGCAACTGGAACCTCTGGTGGTGTATGCGTTGCTGTCCTGTGGGGACATTATTGGATTTGTGAGAAAATACGGACTTTACTGTAGCATAGCCCACACATTAAAAATATTTCTTATCTGTGGACAACATTCTTGAAGACCTTTCAGATTCCTGCTTGAATTCATCACGGAGTTTGGTCTGAAACAGAAGATAGACCTGTTCTTTTGGGTTCCATCCAGAACCTTTCCCCTTTGAAAGTTAAGACTGCTCTTGCTGTGTCAATTTGAAGAGAACATCATCCCTACAGGGACTTTCAAGCTTTTTTCCTTCGTTGGGCAAGTGTAGTGAAATCAAACTTCAGTGACTTTTTCAGAGACTTGCTATGTAAATCTGATTGCATCAAGGCAAGCCCCCATAGTAAAAGTTGATTCTCTGATAATGTTTAGGATTTCGTCCACTAAAGCTTAGGCTATAGCTGTAATTTTTTCCATAAATGTGTCCCAGTTTTTTGCCTTTGCACTACTTTGCACTTAAGGAATGATTAGTAAAGAAATACCAGAAGACGACAAATTGCAGAAGGCAAGGGCAGTTAAGATTTCAGGAAGAGAAATCTGTTTGCCCGTGTCAGAAGCAGTTAGCTAATCAAGGAAAAGGCAGATAGAATGCTGGATTTGAGCTTTGGTAAAAAAGAGGTCATCAGAGACTTTATCAAGAAACGTTTCAGTTGAGCTAATTGGCAGGAAGCCAGTTTGAGGAGAAATCTGGAGGAGAAGAGCTACAGCCTGTGACTGTAAATGTTAAATTACAGAGGAAAAAGGAGATAATGATGAGATGAATGTTCTTTCACAGAGGAAGAGGAAGGATTAAAACAAATTCATATTTATGAGGGAGCAAGCCAGGGGAGGATGGAAGCCTACAGAGGGTATGAAAGTCAGGGATAAGAGCGAGTGCAGGGGAGATCACAGGATAGGATAGGGTAGGGACAAAGTTCAAGCAGGAAGTTGGAGGGTGTAGAAGAGAATGATCTATTTCTGTATTTGTGATGGAGAAAAAGGAAGGGAAACATACAAGATGGTTGGTAGAAGTGGGAAGCTAAGGTTGTTCAGTATTTTGCCATGTTCCTTCAGGGAATTTGGTGGAGAGACATGGAAACAATATTCAGGTAGGCTTTTAAAAGCCAGTCAAGAGGTGCTGAAGCAGTGAACAAAGAGGAAATCAGGGATTGCTTAAAAAAAAAAGTGGTTAGTTTATTGGGGTAAGTGAATGTAGGATGTGAGATGATGGGATGGATTCCTTCTATTACAATATTCTAGTGAACCTTTATTGATGTAAGACAGGCAATCAGGTAGAATTCCCCTTCTTTAGCTGAAGTAGCGTGCTTCTGATGAAACATGTTCATTGGTGTTTTCTATTTTTGCGTAAAAGTCTTCACAACTTAAGTCTTTGGGATACAAGAAGGCTATATAAATGATTAAAGATCTCCCATTTGAGTTCATGTTCTTTGTAATGTATCTGCTTGGCAAACCTCTTTTGAAAAATTTAAACATTACATGTTCATTGGGATTATAACATATCTCCCTCTAAAAGAAGCAGGTTGAGTCAATGTTGAAAAAAGGCTCTCTGCCTAATATTATAATGCACAGAGAACTCCTGAAGCTGAGGAAGGTGGAGAAGCTTAGCATCTGTCTTTCGTCTCTGCTTTATGGCATCAGGCTTGACTCTTTACTGAAAACTAGTTAAAGTCATTGAGTGTTCTGTATCCTTTTAGGTATTTTCTTGATTTCTTTTTAATTTCTTCTTTTGATCAAGATTACCTCATGTGTGTAACTTTTTGAGAAATATTTTACATTTACTTCACTTACAAAATACTGTAGTGAATCAAATCAAAGGATAATTTTTCAAGTGCTTTTAAGTGAATGGTTACATCTTTCATATGTGGGGGTTCATCCAAAATAGGCTTAGTTGCCCAATGTAGACGATTGCAAACTGCCATTTTGGAAAGAAGGTTCTGGTTGAGCTTTCTTTTAAATACTTATAATTGTCTCGTGATCATTGGAGCTCATCTGTGATTACCAACTGAGTCCATTAAAAAAAGGGAATTCAGTAACTTAGGTCAGGTTCAAGAATGACTGTGCATACCTTAGTACATGCTAGACGTTCACTGTCGTGTTTGCAATTTGGACTGAGAGTGAATCTGTTGGTGATGGTAGTAGTTTTACCACCCGTGTTGCAGAGTACAGTTTTGCAGAATAAAGGTCAGATTTCTAGCCAGACTCAGCATTATTATGTTTGACAGCATAGCTTTTGTCTGGTTAGCTAACAATGAAATAAACTATTGGCTGTAATCCAGAGTATATTGTAGAAAGGATGCTATTAGGACCCTTTTACGCCTAGTTAGCCCAATGGATAGTGTTTTCTGTTTCAGTAAAGCAAAATGATATATGACCATATAGACGTTAATTCCAGCTAGCCTAAGCTGTTTTGCCGTCCTTAAAGCATTTGCTTTGTGGTGTTTGTATACTAGATAGAGCATATATTTAGTAGCAGGAGGAGGACATTTTGAGTGTACAAAGTAAGAAACATCTTTACTAATCTGTAAACAGAGTTCTTTAACTTAAGCTTCTTTAGGAGATTAAGATGCTTAAGGCCAGATTTGGAAATACATTTTGATTTTTAGATGTTTAGATTAGAATATATAACATAGCTTTATAAAATAATTTAACTCGTCACCTAACTCTTACAGCTTAGGGGTGGCAAATAATTTAAGCGCCTTTGTAAGTATCTTCAGGTACCTGAGATGGCAGTTGAAAACTTGGTTGTAGGTCTCCAAAGCACTTTTGAAAATGTCACTCTTAAGTTTTGCTTTACAGAGGGTTGAAATTATGTTTTTTCCATTTGGAACTATTATGGATGTTAAGCTATTTGTTAACGCTGAAAGTTGGCAGTTAAATGGCAAAAAGAACTAAGCTGAAAGATGGAAAGATGGGGTTTCTTCATCTTCTTATTTTCTAAACTAGGCTAACATAAATTACATGAAAACAATGAGAAAACCTGATGCTTTCTGAGGGATAAGGGAAGAAACTCAACTTACCATTTTACACCTACCTTTTTTTTTGTTCTTGTTTTCTTCTTAGAGCCAGGTACTGAAGAAATAAAAAAACTCCTCCTGCTTTTACTTGGTTGTGCAGTTCAGGTAAGTTTGATGTAAGTTTATATCTGTATGAAATGATTTAAGTGTTACCAATCTCTTTTCTTACTATTTTAATACATGAGGTGGTATATAAATTTGACCTTCCTTCATCTAGTGGTACTATTGCATTCCTTGAAAATGTGGATATTCTTACGGTTAAAATGGCTACAACTGTACACTTCTTACATTTTATTGTATGAGTATAGCAAACTGTGTATGTAGGATTTCTAATAGTTTATTAATTGTAATATTGTTCTTCACCTGATACTGTAAAGAAAGGAAGAAAATTAAAGTACTGAAAAATTTTCTTGCTGATGAAATTGAAACTGTTTCTTATTGGAACTGTTTCACGTAGTTAATAAACTTCTTTTGATAGACTGCTGTTCTTATGAGGAAAGTTTGTACCTTTCAGTTAATTAACCTGAAAAAATAGATCAGTCATATAGTCTTAACAACTTAAGCAACTTGAGTACTAGAGGAGGACACTGAAAAAATATCTGTGGAACTCACTGTCATAAAATTTTAATAAGTGGCTATTTTAAGAGCTTCCTTTCCCCTTTCCAATAGCTGTTCTTTATCATTTTATTAGTGTTGAAAGCTGTTACAATTACTGTAACATGACATAAACCAAGTGTTTATTGGTCAACAAAATTACTGGATAATAATTTAGCAATGTGATCATTATAATTTCAGATTGATCATGTTTAGCCCTTAGAAATACAAAGGAAGAATGAAAATACTTGATTTTATATATATGTATGTATATAAAATACGTATCTTAATTTTTAGTGTCAGAAAAAAGAAGAATTTATTGAAAGAATCCAAGGTCTGGATTTTGACACAAGAGCAGCTGTTGCAGCTCATATCCAAGAGGTATATTGTTATTTTTGTGCTTTTAATTTTTTTGGAGGAGATGGAATATTATATTGTAAGAAGATTAATTGCATTTGTTCAAAGGCAAGTCAATCGAATACATGATTTGTATAACTTTTGTTTTTAGTAAGCAAAAAATACCTTTCTTAACTTGATTCACAAAAAGATTTCATAATCAAGCTCTTTTGGATTGCATTGTTAAAACAGTACCAGGGAGCAAGTATGTTGCTCCAAGAATTTCTTAGAATTACAGGAAATTCACTTTAGTGAAATTCTCATATGCAAATTTATTTATAACATACAATTCAAATCCGTATACGTATGCGATACGTAATGTATGTTATGTCATAGTCACCTTTTGCTTCTTATTTTGCCAGAAGTACAAGTTACTACTTTCAGGTAGATAAGAAACTATTCCATAACATACTATTTAATCTATTTTAAATATTTTTTTCATACCTTTTCTAGAGAATTTAACCCATAGATTTTCAGCTTTATTTTCCTAGGCTTCCTTTCTACTCTTATAATTTAAAGAGGGTGGTTTTTTTCTCTTGCGTTTCATTCGTGTAGGTAACTCATAATCAGGAAAATGTGTTTGATCTGCAGTGGATGGATGTCATTGTATTGACGCAAGAATATGTTGAACCTCTCTTGAAAAATATGGCATTACATTTAAAAAGACTTATAGATGAAAGAGATGAGCACTCAGAGGTATGGATGTGGTTTGTTGCATAAGAGAAATATAAGAAATAATTTTTTGAAAATGATACAGCTTACCATTTTTATAACTAATAGTTTAATATATGTTCTCCTAGCATATACAAGCAAGGATTCCTTACTGCCAGAAAGTTGTTTGAGGTAGTTACGGTGTGCATACTAGTTGTTGAATACTGTGACAAACTAGAAAAGATAATAGCAGATGATCTTTTTCATGTAACCAGCGTCTGAAACAACTTTAATATTTATTCATCTGTAGTTGAAAACAGAAGATCCAAAGGTCTGTCAGCTGAAGTTTCCAGGAGTCAGTAACCTGTCAGTTTGCAAGCCAGTCACTGAAAGGTGCCTATTATATTACTGTATCCTATTGTACAGCTTTGAGTGAACTGGAGCAGAATTTATACTAAGAGATGAGGTGTTACAAGCTTATCACGAGGTACAATCATTGTACTGGGTGAGACTCAAGAAACAGAAATGTATTTAACAAAAATTGCAAGTTATGAATCATCTCGGTGGTACCAGATTTGCCCCTTAGTAGAGTGTGGATGTGCTCACGTTGCAATTATTCCAAATATTCCTTTGACAGTTAGCAGCTGTCTTTCGAGTTCACTGCCTTGATAAGAGTAAACCAGAAATTTAACCGTGAGAGGAGAGGATGTGTGGTAATCCTTTTTTGCAACACAAAGGACAAGTAACTTCAAAAAATGAGAGATCTTCATATTAGGATAACACCTTTGTTTATATAATGAAATAGGAATATTCCTATAGGTCTGATGCTTTATTCAGTTGACAAGGATGCTGCTGCTAACTGAAGAACACCAGTTTCTTTAGAGATTTATATTTATCCTCATGTTCAAGGAATTCATGCCATTTTGTTACCCAATCCATTCTAAGCGCTGATAATTTTGTGGCAGTGTGCCCAGGTGGCCAAGAAGGCCAATAGCATCCTGGCTTGTATAAGGAATAGTGTGGCCAGCAGGACCAGGAAAGTGATCATCCCCCTGTACTGGGCACTGGTGAGGCCCTACCTTGAATACTGTGTTCAGTTTTGGGCACCTCACTACAAGAAAAACATTGAGGTGCTGGAGCGTGTCCAGAGCAGGGCAACAAAGCTGGTGAAGGACCTAGAGCACAAGTCTTATGAGGAGCAGCTGAGGGAACTGTGGTTGTTTAGCCTGGGAAAAAGGAAGCTGAGGGGAGACCTCTCTTACAACTACCTGAGAGATGGGGGTTGGTATCTTCTCCCAAGTAACAAGTGAATAGGACAAGAGGAAATGGCCTCAAGTTGCGCCAGGGGAAGTTTAGATTGGCTATTAGGAAAAATTTCTTCAAAAGGGTTATCAAGCATTGGAACAGGCTGCCTGGGGAAGTGGTTGGGTCACCGTATCTGGAGGTATTTAAAAGACATGTAGATGTGGTGCTTAGGGACATGGTTTAGTGGTGGGCTTGGCAGTGCTAGTTTAACAGTTGGACTCGATGATCTTAAAGGTCTTTTCCAGCCTAAACGATTCTATGATTTTATGACTGGGAAGTCTAAATTTGCATAGCTTTTAAGAATAGCCAAACAGTACTGTAAATAGCTGTGAATATTGGCTTTAGGTATAGAGGTGTAGGTAGGGCTTCTAACTTCTTTTATGGCAAAACTTCCATTATTCTTCCTTCATTTCAGTCTTTGATTTATTAAGGCAGTGAATGATACTAGTTTCTGACGTATAAATGGCACTCTGAATGCAATTCTGTGCTTTTTTTCCTTTCTTTTTTTTTCTTTTTATTTTATTTTTTTTTAATGAATTTCTTAGACTATCATTGAACTCTCAGAAGAACGGGACTGTCTCCGTTTTCTACCTCATGCATCAGCAGCACAATCACCTTGTGGATCTCCTGGCATGAAACGCACTGAAAGCAGACAGCACCTGTCAGTAGAGCTAGCAGATGCCAAAGCAAAGATAAGAAGGCTTAGGCAAGAGCTGTGAGTACACACAGATTGCAGAAATGTGTTGAGAGTCGTAGGGTTTTAAAATTTTGTTGATTTTGCACAAAGTAGCACTCTAAACGAATTCTTTATTCTTTCAAATGGTAATTAGTTTTAAATGCTTTTTTTTAGTTATTGCACCCCAGGAAGCATATTTTTAGCGTATAAGCATATTTGTGGACCAGTGTGACAAATACAACTTTTCATCTGTGTTTGTCTTAATGTGTATTATGAATTACATTGATGTTTTAACCATAAACATACTGAAATCCGTGAACTAGTGCTGTGGTAATTTTGTATCTTTTGTGCTCTGAACTTTCTGGAAAAACTATGTTTGAGCAATCAGACTTTGGTTTACTGGGAGGGGTGGTTATTTATGTCTGAGGAAATCACATAATTTGTAAAGTGAGTAAATTTTATAGCTTGGGTCAGTTATGATTTCTATAGTTTCCAACTTGCTACGTTCATCCAGTTAAGGGAGTGCTCTCTTCTCCCCCCTGTGCTGACCCCTTAGCTAAGGGGGGGATATTTCCCTCCTTCATGTTATCCAAGTACTGTGAAAAATGAGTCCCATTGTAACAAAGATCTTTGTTTCTTGGTTTTTTTTATATTGTAATGAAAACCTTTTTTATCCCTTCTATTTTATGAAGAAAACTGATTCAGTAAGTATCAGTGGGTACTTAGTCTGTCTTTATAGTCTAGGAACAAATCCAGGCAGTAATGAAGAGTTACTTAAAGAGGAAAAACAATGATAGCCAGTGGAGAATCTGTTTCTCCCTATAGCAATGTGTAATGTTTCTTTAGCAGAGTGAAGCATGTGCAGTTTGAACTTCAAATGCAAATGTTAAATCTGAAGAGATTCAAAGTGTATAGTAACTTGCCCATAGTTTAGAAACAGCATAAATAAAGATTTTTAATTCAGCGTATCTTGTGGAGAGAGGAGACAGGTAAAATTAAATTAAAAGTTGAAGGTAGCATAAAGTCAGAATTATCAGCTCACGGGTCTGCTCTTATCAGAGTCTGTTGATCGGATCATCTCTAGCTGGCTGGATTAAGTATCTGGTTGATTTACTCAGAGGATCCCCTTCCCCCACTACATCTTGGTCTTCATGAAGAATAGAGGACAAAAAGATATGGCTCTTTTTTTCTGATGTCTGTATTATTATGTGTCTACTGAAATGAGCCCGCCCAGGATATTCTATAAACAGCTGCACCAAGAAAATTAGTGAAAAAATTGCTGTTATTAGTTTGACTGACAGTTAATAGATAGCCTAAACAGTGAACACTGGTATGTTCTGTATAATTTAGTACAATCCTCTCTAGTCTGTAGCTGAAGCATGCAATTAGGGCAACAGTGATGGCTTGGAACATTTCACATTTTGCACTCCTATTTGAATTCAATTTGTAAATAAATTTCCTTTACCCGTAGCAGTATATTTAAAATACTAGACTTTAATAAATTAACTTTTGTCTGTAGCATTTGGTATTAAATGCTGCATTTATTTGATAAATTTAAAATTAGATTCATTCCGGAGTTGAAAATATTCAGCTTAAATTTTTTTATAATCTGATTTTGGCAATGAACCTTCCTATCTGGTTTATTATGCACTGCAGCTAATATAATTTCATACAAAAGCTCTGTAAAGGTTATTTTTCTTTGCAGCACCATATACCAACAGTTGGATACAGAACAGCAATTTGAGGCTTATAATATAGAAACTCCACAACTGGAAATTGCATAACTAATTTCCTATATTAAGCCCTGTGTGTTTCTATATGGAAAAATAATATAGAAATATGAACGTTAATAGAAAAGTTCTAGTAATCTAACGTAATGCAGAATAAATTTGTATTTCTGTATGGTTTCTGAACATCCATGTAGAGGGAAAGCTTTAATATCTGCTGTGGACAGTGATGTTGCAGTAAGCTATACACAGATGAACCCTCGTATACTTGTAGGCTGTCAACGACTTTTTTGAAAATATATATGGTTGCAAAAAGATAATTCATTGTGAGATTGGCTCAATTTTTAAAATAACTGTTCTAGTTTTGTTTAAAACATACTTTTTTTTTTTGATAGTATGATTACTTTTAGATTGTATTATACATTTCAGTCCATTAAATTCTCTTATTTCTCCTTTTCTACTTCTCTTTTGTTTCATACTTGTATTTCAGAATATCAAATGATATAGTAACATGTTTGAATATGCAATATATCTTTTAAGGTTATACAGTTTTGGATATGGCAGGTTTTTTCAACCATGAGTACTGTTTGTTCTGAAGTGCAATTGTATTTTGAACATTACATATTCTTTGTCTTTGAGTGAATTAAATATTTCCTTTGCACTTACTCATTTTTTAACAAACTCATTTTTTTACAAGCATTGAGAAATAACTGTTATCTGGAAGTTAAGAATAAGTCCTGTAAAAATTGCAGTATTCTAGGTCTAATTGTTTTTATTACAAATTTCTGAATAGACTAAAGCAGACACTGCGTTGTTTCGGTAAAATTAAAATTCATTACGCATTTCATAACATTAAGGTTATTAAGTGGTATCTTCTTTTATTGAGTAAAGGCGCCTGAAAACCTTAATTCTTCTCTGTAAGAAAAAGAAAAATTACAAAAATACAAAATTGCTTTTAAAATTGGCTTTACCTGATAAGTGACAGGATGCATCAATGATCATTGTCTGGTTCTCCTGGAAAACACTCAGTCCTTTTCACTGTATATTTTGAAATTATTCTAACTTTACTTTTGTATGTGAATCTCCTGATACATTCATGTGTATTATCTGGGTTTTTTTGCCAAAAAAATCCATTACACCCTAATGTGTTCTTCCTCACATAAGTAGGAAATCTTAGTGAACAACAGTTTAAAGGACTATGAAATATCTGACCAAATTAAAAAGATTAGATATAGACTAAAACCTAAAGAATATCTAAAGCATAATGGCATACCTAAGTTTTACACTCTGATGTCCATGAAATTTGGGGTTAAATAAGGGAAGTCTCACGAATCTGAGTGTTTTGTTCTCAAACAAGATTATAATTATAAAGTTTTGCAGTCATATTTAACTGTGTTGTGTTTTCTCTTTTAAGTGAGGAAAAGACTGAGCAGTTGCTTGACTGTAAACAAGAACTTGAACAGATGGAAGCTGAACTAAAGAGACTTCAGCAAGAGGTATGGGTTTTGTAAATCTATTGTTTAAAAAAAAAAGTGGGGAAAAAAAAAAAGCTGTCACCACCAGAATGATTTTCCCCTGCTTTTTTTGTATTAGGAGGTATATTTTCATGCATTTTTTGATTTTGCACTCTGAATGTGATCTTGTGTAACTTATTCCTTTATTTGGTCTAGTATGCTGGAAAAATACTCTGAGTTAGGTTAGTATTTCTTCTCTAATTTTTTTTTTTCCACATTCAAGCAATTTACCACCAACATATCCTGTGAGTGTACATGTGCTGAATACTTGTCAAAAACGATGCACTCAAATTTTGTCTGGTTTTCTTTATACTTTGAGTCTGAGTTGATAATAAGGGAAAACATCTGATTCATTTATTATTAGGATATGAGTGTATAAAATTATTGGGGGTCATTTGAGACTATTATGGGTAAAAGAAGTGTCCTGTTCCGAAATTCACAAATGTGTAAATACCTTGCCTTGAAGGCCAATGCAGGTTTCTTGGAAATATATCATCTGGACTGAGCTCTAAAATACATGTTTTTTTTCTTTACCTTTCTCAGAATTAACTTATGATATCCCTCTGGTTTTTTTTTCTTAACCCTTATTTAAATAATGAAACAGCTATGTTATTCTTCAGCATGTACTGTCCAGTATTCTTGCCTTTAATTTCTCTATTTTAATATTTTCTAGAATATGAATTTACTCTCCGATGCCCGTTCTGCCAGAGTGTATAGAGACGAATTAGATGCTCTTCGTGAGAAGGCAATTCGAGTTGACAAGCTTGAAAGTGAAGTCAGCCGGTATAAAGAGAGGCTGCATGATATTGAATTCTACAAAGCTAGAGTGGAGGTATATTAAGGAAAAAAATTACCGAATAACCATCATTCTTTGTTCTTATGGCTTTTTCAAAGTTATTTTGATGACTTAAACATTGCAACATGAAAACAGTGTTATAGCTTCTTGCTCTGGGATACGTGAGTCTTTTGTGATAAATTACAGTTTTTAGGTAAGCGTCCCTGTGTCTAATGGCATGCCGTTTCATTTGAGGTCAGCAGTATTCACCATAGCTCTAAGCTAGCAAGATCAGCAGGACCCTGTGTTTAGGATATATGCTATTTATTGCGAAAACCAAGGAGGAATTAATTAAAAATAGCTATAAATGTAATAATTTCTTTCTCCTCTTGTGGGTCTCCTAAGAGAAGGTAATTTTCCACGTAAAGTGTTGAGGAAATAGTGGCTATACATATAAATGAGTATAGGACGATGGCATTCCATGGATAAAATATACCAAGAAAGGATGCACTGACACCAGGCAAGAGAGGCTTGCATTTCTGTCATGTATGAGAAGTTTAGGAAACAAATCATCAACATGCAGAATTTTATTAGGCCATCATTCTGTCTGTAAATGGCAAATTTGCTGAGCAAATGCCAAGATGGCAGAGTTTGTGAAAGAAACTATTACTTGCGGGAGTCAAAACTAATGAAAGTTTAAAGACATTTTCAAGGTGGTCATTAAAAGAGAAAGATTCCTAGAAAAGCAGGGAGAACTCGAAATGAGTGCTTGTTAGAAAAAATATTACGTTGCCTAGATGTAGTTGTTGAGCTACTGGTATGAGGCCCTTTCTTTACACTAAAAATGGCCAAAAAGCAAAACCAAGATATTAGGCTGAACCATGATACATAATATTTTTACATAACTTCTTTATTTAATGTGGCCTCTTGGATTCACAGGCCTGGATGGGATCTTGGGAACTCATTCAGTCCTTCTGCTTTAAGGAGAGTTTATAAACCTGTACCACTCCAAATGAATGCTTGGCATTAATCAGTGCTTTAAGACCCGAGTGGTGAAGTGTCCACAGCCTTTCATGGCAGCCTTTTTCTTCTCTGAAGACTGTGACATGTCAGGTGTCCTGTCTCCTAGCCCTTTGTGCTGTACAGCCCCACAGCATTCTGCATTACAAGGTGGTTTTTTTTTTTGTTTCTCTGTGTGCTGTCTTAATTCATATCTTTCTTAAAATTGAGTCCCTAAAATGGGATCTCTAGAGTGGTTTCACCAGTTCTGAATACAGTGGAAAGATTACTTTTCTCTACACCACCTAATATAGCAATTCCTAAGCAACATCTCAACATTGTGATCTGTGTTAACCTCCAGATTTTCTTCCCACAGAACTGCTGCCTAGGCATGATAGAATATACCCAATATTCTAGTTATCACATCTAAAAAACGTCATAATAGCAATGACAAATGATATAGCATCCTCTGGAAAGAGACTTCTTTCTCTGAACGTTTAAAATTTAAAACCTTTTAATGAATGTATACTTCATACGTCGCAGCATAAAATAGCTACTACTGATAAAAGCTACTATTGACGATAGGGGAAAAACTGCAAGGCAAAAACCTAATCTTTTTAATGTTCAATTGTAGATCCTTCATCCAAAACTTCTAATAATAGCTTTAGTCAGAAATAAAGCATATCAACTGACAGGGTATATTTTACTCATATTTCATGAGTAAAATTGGCAATTACAGGCTTTTACATACTATTATTTTCATCAGGTGCCCTTAAAAAACATCCTCTATGTACATAAATTAAAGCTGTTTAGGCCTTTTGAATATGATTTGCTGTATTTTAAGCATGCAGTTGCATTTTTAGCATCATGTCCTGACTTTGGGCTTAAGTAAGTTGGCCCAGTTGCCTGCAAACCTAATTATGACCTGTAGGAAATGACTCCCAGGTTTTGTTCTCCATTTCCTACAACCCAAATACTAGGGAGTTCAGTCTGATAATAAGATAAGTTATGGATTGAAAGGAACATCTACATCTGTCTCCAGTCTTTGACAGTGGCCAATAGTAGGTGCTTAGAGGAAAGTAAAAGAACAGGGCAAGCACTCAGTGATACTTTTCTGTTGTGCTCTCCCAGCCTCCAGCAGTCTCTGCTTAGGAAAATCATACTCAGAGGTGGTACTTCTGAGCTTTTTTGCCTTCTCTTACATGAATTAGATAAATTCTCAACACATGTAAGCCTTTTCATCTACACAATCATGTAGCAATGAGCTCCACACTTCAGTTACACGATGTGTGAAGTACTTCTTTTTCTTTGTGTTGAGCCTGATGCCCGTAATTTTTATTTGATGTCAACTTTTGCTTAGCTGTAGTTCATATACGTGCAATGCATCTTTCCAGATCACATCTCAAATCACAGAGGTACTTACGGTTTGATTGTAATTATTAACACCTTATTCTTAATGGTTTAGGTAGTTTTATTACTCTGAAGTTATGTAAAATTTTCTTTTAATAAAAATTTCATAAATTACAGTTATGTGAAATTGCTGTAAATTTGTTTTTTCAGAAGCCTGTTACAGCCTCCAAGTGAATGTTTTGGCATTACAGCAATGTTTCTAAGACTAGTTATGATTTGTATCAAAGTTTGTATGAATAAGGAAATACTTTTGCTGTGAGGTTTTTTTGTTGCTTAATTCTTGCAGGAGTTAAAGGAAGACAATCAAGTGTTGCTAGAAACAAAGACAATGTTGGAAGATCAATTAGAGGGGACCCGAGCCCGTTCTGATAAATTACATGAGTTAGAAAAAGAGAATCTACAATTAAAAGCTAAATTACATGATATGGAGATGGTAAGTGTAAATGGAGCATGACAAAGACAACTGATATGCATTGAATTTAATTTCTGCTTTTAATAAAAGAAGAATTTCCAGTGAAAATGGTGTGGGAGATGGGGAAGATAATGTCTTGATTTACTAAAACTTTTCAGATGTGGTTTCCTGCAGTAGCTTTGGTTCTGCCTAGGGAAGGAAAAATTGCAAAGGCAGTACTCTTCTTAAGGCAGTACAGTGTTTACTCGGACAGCTAAAATACAATAAGAAATAGAGAGTCATTAGTAAGAATGATAGGATCAATTTTTTTTCATGTGAAGGTAGTCTGTTGTCACTTAAATACTTAGATAAAAGAGATTATTTTAACTAGTTCTTCTCCAAAACCTAAATATTCTAAAATATAAAGTCATAATTTGCCTGGGTGCTTTGGAGTTTTTTTAGTTTTTCCTTAAGAGGTGACAGATTATTACCTTCTGATTGCTTTCATTTTCTGCAAAAAGTTGAGAGTTGCAGCTGCAGTTTATTCCTGTTAAAAGAGCATGTAGGCAGAGAGGGGTTTATAAAGAGCCAGGTGAGACACTCTCATCATGGACCCAGTCCTATTACAGCTTTTTGAATCAAAGTAGTCTTATGATAGTTTAGAGAAGGTAAAATTTTGCTTCTCTGTCCGTTTGTTTTTTGTGTGCGCTACCAAGTTGTGCTTATCTTGTACACTTTCTTTCCTGATATTGAGAAAAGTGAACTTTGAAAAAGATTCAGTAGTCATTACCATAGATCATGATGAGAAGAGGTGGTTCTCTGCGTATTTTTCGTCACTGGTTATTACACTTCTTTTCTAAGTTCTCCATTATTTTGTCTGTTCCTCCCTGTGTCTCACTATATATTAGCAAATCATAAAATGCATTTGGCATTTCTCTGTGGCATACTAGATATTAAAATATTTTGTGCATGTTGAGACTTTTTTTTTAAGTTACATGTGAAATAATTTTTAAGGAGCGTGATATGGACAGAAAGAAGATTGAGGAACTCATGGAGGAAAATATGACTCTAGAAATGGCTCAGAAACAAAGTATGGATGAATCATTGCATCTTGGCTGGGAACTTGAACAGATAAATAGGACTACTGAACTTTCTGAAGGTAAACATAGTCATACTTGCAAACTGATAAAACAGAAAAATTGAAAGCTCAGAGACTGGACAGCATTAGGAAATTACAGCTCCTGACTTCTAAAGTACAGTGTCTTTTGTCCTCTGGAAACACATGACAGTCTGGGTGTCATTTTTGTGTTTGTTTTTGTTGTGTTTGGTTTTTTTACGCAGTCCCTTGTATCCTTGGAGATACATCCTACATTAAAAGTCTTGTTCTTGTGATTCTTGTTCACTTAAACAGAGGTGTAAAACCCATAAATACCATGAAGTTACATTGTGTTGCCATTCAGACTTCTGTACCGTGTAGCACAGATCATGAGTCGTCTTGCTTTACTGTTCTCAAAGTTAAGAAAGATTTGTTAAAGCTTCTCAGAGTAATTATTTGCAGAGGTAGCTGTGGCAAAACTTTTGATTCTTCCAATATAGCGTACTTGGTCATACACTGGTTCCTATACAAAGGATTTGTGGAAATTTAGAGATATGTCCTCAGTTGCAGGAAACAAATCTCTGCTGTGATTGGGAACTGTAGGATGGGTAGGACATTTCTTTTTATGCATCTGCAGTGTTGTCTGTTGGGTAAGGAGGATGGTTCATTAATCCTAACTAGCTCTATTCACCAAGAAGGTATTGGAGGACTGTCAAAGGCTTCTAAATCCTCTAAGTCTAAAAATGCAAAGTCCAATAACCTTTTTTTTAATAGTGTTTTTCTCTTACAGTGCCACAGAAGTCACTTGGTCATGAAGTAAATGAACTGACATCAAGCAGATTACTGAAGTTGGAAATGGAAAACCAAAGTTTACTGAAGACAGTGGAAGAACTACAGAGTGCAGTGGGTTCTGTAGAAGGCAGTAGTTCAAGGACTCTGAAAATGGAAAAAGAAAACCAAAGACTTAGCAAAAAGGTAATAATCAGTGTATGTTTGCATTGTGTATGAGTTGCCTAATGTTGCTTACTGTCTTCTTTCTAAAGGACAATTTTATGAATTGCTGTTATTTTGGGTAAGGTATTACTAGGATCTAAATGGTGTTATGGTTTTTGTAAGTTTATGATAAAAAAGAAAACCACCTCAGAGAGGTTTTTCTCTTTTTTAGTTGTGCTTTTTTATTGATGTAAGAATGTGACCATTTTATTCAGAAAGGTTAACTTATATCAGTGAGGAAAAAAAATCACTATGTTAATACTGGGGACATTATGAGTGATGAAAGTGTTTTATGATACTTGAGAACATTATTTTAATTTTAGTAGTTATTAAGCAGTAGAAAGTATGTGTACATAGACATATCAGCCAGTCTTCATCTAAGCAGAAAACTTGGTCGCATGTCCTCATTCATAACTGAGAGAAGATGGGCCAAGGAATTGATGAGCAAGCGAGGAGGAGTTTGTCAGATTTATCTGTGCTGATCTACAATATTTTGCTCTCCAAATGATGTATATCAAATACATACGAGGACTAATTACAGTGGAGTAAAATGACTAAAGTTTCTGAAATATCTGCTGAAGCAAAAGCTATGTCAGATGTTAGACTATTCTTAGAGGTGAGTGGGTAAGAGATAATTAAAAAAAAAAATTGAAAGAAATCCCTTCTGTATTCCATGCTTCTGTGCTTTTTCTGATTTCTTAATAATATGGTATTTTTTGCAGCAGCCTGTGTGCTGCTTTGAGTTTCTGTACAGTACCAGAAAGACAGCTAGGAGGGTACAAAAGAAAGGAATAGGTATTAGAAGCAAGCAATAGTAGGTCCTTGTCGTTGTCTGATACTGTTCTTACCACTTTGGATGTCTGGCAACATGTCCTTTTTCTCACTTGCCCCTAAAAACAATGTTCTGAACAGTGATCACTTCAGCAAAAAGCATGAAGTCGAACAAAATGGCTGTTAGGAATCCTGTATACATAGTCTACTTCTATCTGGACACGCTTTCTCTTAAACTGTTAGTATAGAGTCGTATAAATATTAGATACAGTGACTACAGGACTCCCAGTGCCTGGCTGGCAGTTGGGCAGGTGATGGGTGGTAATGGGTAAGTTTGGTTCCCAGACAGAGGCTGACTGCATCCCTGCTGGGGTGACTGAGCCAGTTACTTCTCCTTTGCAAAAACCAGTGAAAGTGCCAATATACCTGTAAAACATGCATTGGTCTGCTAAGCAAGGGACCAGGAAAATCTGAATTTGAGAGGAAGAGGGAGATGAAAGCAAAAGACTGGTCAAGCATTAGTATTCTCAACCTAAGAGAAGGATTTAATTCAGGTTCTGGCCTAATTGATGCCATACTTTTTGCTTATTTCCGATCAACAGATTGCTTCATGGAGGAACAAATTCCATTCTGCTACCTTTTTGTTATTTTATTTCTCAGTATTATTTAGCACCAATTTAATGTATAATTCAGATAATTTTTTTCTAAAAGTATTCCCCCTGCCTGGGGTCAGAGTTATGTCTGGAATCCTCTAGGATTGGGGAATGTGGATGGAGTTCATGTAGTATATCAACCTTCCAGCAGATGATTCTTTAAAAATACAATGTGTTGCTTCCAAGTAACTAATTATAACTTAGATGGGACAGAAAAATCACACTTGGTTATTTTCACTCATAAATAGTTTTGCTGTGTGGTGACATTAAGGGATTTGGAGCCATTTGACAAACAAACCTGTATATTTAATTCCCAAGGAATCATCATAAGTATCTCTTGAACTAGTTAAGTAAGATAATGTTTGACCCTTGTAAGCTAAAAGGGACTTGGAGGAGCAGTATAAATCTCACTAAAATGAAATTTTAAAAGAAAAAAAAGATGCTTGGGAAAATATCCAGAGCCTAATAAAATCCGACAAATTCTTTTTATGCTAAAGTACTTTATGGATATAATCTTCTGAGCCAGGGAGAAAATTCTGGCAGAAGTAAATTTATTCCTAGAAGAGAAGAATTGTTTCAAATAAAGAATAGAAAATTCAATTTTATTCTTTCCTTTAACCTTCTTTATTCATTTCTATAAGGGTACCTTCAACCCAGCTAAGAATAATAATATTGTAATTTTTAAGTACATTTTAAAAAATGTTTCTTTTTACCTAGCTTGAAGAGCTAGAGAATGAAATTAGCCAAGAGAAACAAAGTCTTCAGAACAGTCAAAATTTGAGTAAAGATTTGATGAAAGAAAAAGCACAGCTTGAAAAGACACTTGAAGCACTTCGAGAAAACTCAGAGCGACAAGTGAGTAGCAGAATCAAAAGTCTTAATGCTGCATTCTACTGTACTGTTCTTCTTTTGTACTTTTTTACAGGCATAAAGGGATTGTAAATGTAGCAGATTTGCCAAAAGGACATACCTGCAGCAAAATTAAGACCTGCAGCCAGGGAGAGGCATGACTCGTTTTTAGTTGAGGCTTTACTGTTAGTTTTAGAACTTCCTAGTGTTTTGTAATGCTTCTGTGGCTTTCATGGGCTGTGCATTTGCTATAGTTGCTTAGAGGGTGTAGCTCAGCCAAAATAGAAAATTGGGAACTTTGGAGGTAAGCCAAACACCTCTCAATGGAGGAAAACAGGTTCCAGACAGCTGGTCAGTGTTTGAAGTAATGTCGGAGTATTAATGAGAATTACAGCAGCCTGTCCCTCGAAGGGACCGGACAGACCAGTGTACCAGAGCTGCTCTGCTGCTCCGCTGCCAACTCTGTTCGTCCTGTGTCACTCACAGTCTTATTTATCTGGGGTAGGAACCATCATATCCAGCTTCATAATATTCCCCTATACTAGAATGTTTTCTAGCTGTGATTTGTAGGTGGATAGCAGAATTTATTTTTGCTTGCTAGAAATTGGTATCTGGGTCTTGGTGAAAGGTTTGAGCTGTATTTGGGAGGGCCCTGAATGTCACTGACGTATCTGTATCTAATAGGTGCTGACACCTTCTAAAGGTCTTTGCAGAGCAATTCAGAGGACCTGTGGAAGGCAGCCACTAGCAAATGAGTTATGGAAACTTCTGGAAATCCCATATTTAGTATTCAAGTCCTTCAGACTGGCAACTGTAGTTATCTTTTTTTTTTAATAAGATAACTGTAGTTATCTTTTATGAATTCCACTGGTAGTTCTTGATGGGATTGACATTTTCTAGTTTAATTTAAAAGTACAGTATCTTGGAATGCAGAATATTGTATTTCAAAAATCCTAAAAATATTTAAAGGCCCAATTTTAATCAGTAAATGAAAATCCAGACATGGAGGGGGGAAAGTGCTTGGCATTGAAGCTTTACTTTCATTTAAAGAGAACAGTGGGAATAATTTGAAAGAAAATACGTCAGCTTGTCTTGTTTAGAAGATTTATTTATTGTATTAGAAGTGTGCCCTAGGGGAAAAAGGACTAAAACTTTCTGGAATAAGTCATAAGTCCCAATTCAACCATCAAGGATATGTATATTGTTTTAATTGTGTTGGATTTGGACTGACAATTCAGTGGGACTATTTCTGCTTAAAAAATAGTATACCTATGCTGTTAAGCCATCACAGCTCCTCTTTCATGTCTTCTGCAAATCCTGTGCTGAAACTTAATGGAGTCAACTATACAAGGTTCATTTGATTTAATCAAAAATTATGGAGGCATTGATCATGATTTTTTTTTAAGTTTGGATTATAGAAGCAGAATTAATGGAAAGTAATTATGCATATTCAGTAACATACCAAGTTATGTAAAGAAGTGTTACAAAGTTGTGTTTTTAGACACTTGTTAATTAGTTTCTCATTTCAGAGCATTTTGTTATTGCTGGGAACTAAGCCATAGATCTTGTAATTAATAGTTACATTCAGACTTAAATATGAAAGAACAGTCTGTAATTTTCTTAGTCTTTTTCATTGCAACTAGCACTTTTGTTTTTCTCCAAAACAGTTCATTGTTGAAACATCCCTTATGCTATGTTATTAGTGTATTCCTAAATATTGATCTAAACAGTTTTCTGGATTTTGTTGTCTATTGTTACATACCCAAATAATTTCAAACAATTTGGAGTAACTGATAAAGTCAAGAAATACTAAAATTTAAGATGTAAATTCTGCCTTTATCCTTGAAGCAGATCTGGGAATGTTACCTAAGAAATTAGTTCAGTTCTAATATGATTTGCTTTCTCTGGAAGCTGTTTTGGAACAGCATGTCCAAGGGTTCTTTTTATCTCAAAAATTAATGTAACTTTGATGTGTTTCTTCCCAAAATGTTATTGACTGTGATCAGGATGCCCTCATATCCCACAGATCACCTATATTTTTTCCAAGTGAAATAAAGACACTTTTGCAGCTCCCACACCTCCCTCCATCTAAAGTTTGGTTTAGAACTTGACTGCAGTTTTGTTCTTTGTGGATACACATCTCTGGAAATTACAGAGTTTAAGAAAAATTATCTAAATCTAGCTAAACACAAATGAAAATGAAATGAAGCTAAGAAATAGATACAGCTTTGTTTTGGTTTGTGCTTCATTAGTTTTATTTTTATGTTATCTACTAATATCCAAGAAGATGATACTTGAAGATTCATTTTGACTTACTTTGTTGTCAAACTTCCACCTGTGTACATACACAACGTTTGTAATGCTGCAACTAAATAACAGTAGAGTCAGAGATTTTTTTTTAACTTAAAATAAAAGGGAAATATCATGTAATCTTATGATCTTAGTAGCTTTCAGTTTATATATGGAAGTAATTACTTGTTGGCATGTTGCTCACAAGCGTTTACAATTTTTTTCCCCAAATTAGATTAAGCTATTAGAACAAGAAAATGAACATTTGAATCAAACCGTAGCTTCTCTAAGACAACGCTCACAAATCAGTGCTGAAGCGAGAATGAAAGAAATTGAAAAAGAAAATAAAATCCTTCATGAGTCTATTAAAGAGACCAGTAGTAAGTTAAATAAGATTGAATTTGAAAAAAAGCAAGTCAGGAAAGAGCTGGAACACTATAAAGAGAAAGGGGAGAGAGCAGAGGAACTTGAGAATGAGCTGCATCATCTGGAGAAGGAAAATGAATTATTACAGAAGAAAATCACTAACTTAAAAATTACTTGTGAGAAGATTGAGGCCTTAGAACAAGAAAACTCAGACCTGGAAATGGAAAACAGAAAACTCAAAAAAACTCTGGATAGCCTAAAAAATCTCACTTTTCAATTAGAATCCCTAGAAAAGGAGAATTCACAACTCGATGAAGAAAATTTGGAATTAAGAAGAACAATTGAATCCTTGAAGTGTACAAGCATTAAAGTGGCGCAATTACAATTAGAAAATAAGGAACTGGAGAGTGAAAAGGAGCAACTTAAAAAGAGCCTTGAACTCATGAAAGCCTCATTTAAGAAAACTGAACGCTTGGAAGTCAGCTACCAAGGCCTCGACACAGAAAACCAAAGGCTACAGAAAGCCCTTGAAAACAGCAATAAGAAGATTCAGCAATTAGAAAGTGAATTACAAGATTTAGAGTCTGAAAATCAGACTCTGCAAAAGAACTTAGAAGAGTTAAAAATCTCTAGTAAGCGCCTAGAGCAATTGGAAAAGGAGAATAAGTTGTTAGAACAAGAGACTTCTCAACTGGAAAAAGATAAGAAACAGCTAGAAAAAGAAAATAAAAGGCTTCGACAACAAGCAGAAATTAAAGATAGTACTTTAGAAGAAAACAATGTAAAAATTAGTAATCTGGAAAAGGAAAATAAATCTCTATTTAAAGAAATAGTTGTATATAAAGAGTCATGTGTACGCCTGAAAGAACTAGAAAAAGAAAATAAAGAACTCGTGAAAAGAGCTACCATTGATAAGAAAACCCTTGTCACTTTACGAGAGGTAAACAGAAATTAGTTACCTTTCCTGTCATAATCTGTTTGTAATGTAGAGAAATTATAGCTGTATTTTTGAAAAAAAGTTTGTATTTTGTATTTTTTCTGCTTTAATATGTATACTGTTAGCATCTTTAATAATTACAGTAGGGAAAGTGTTAGATAATCAAAATTTATTTAATCATAGTGAAATAATATAACCATGTGACACTTAATTCTGTAAGGTTGCTTACAGACTGTCATGGAGCCTTTGTTAATGAACTTTCTTGAGATTCTTCATGTTAGTATTTGTTCTGGCTGAAACGTTTTTCCTTCACAATAAGGTTCAAGACCAAATTTGAAAGGGAGGTTCTACAGGAAGGAAAGAAGTAAACAGCTACAGTGAAATCATATTATAGTTACAATGTAATGTCTGATACAGCTGAAAGCTAACAATTGGAGGGAAAGGAGAGTTAACATTGAGTTGTTAAAGTCATGTAGTGATAAGAAGGCTCTCGCCTCAGCACTTCTAGAATTAAGACTACATTATTTATGTGATAATACTGACTGTAATTTTTTCTGTGTAAGGACTTGGTGAATGAAAAATTGAAGACTCAACAAATGAACAATGATCTAGAAAAACTTGCCCATGAACTTGAAAAAATAGGTTTAAACAAGGAGCGTCTCTTGCATGATGAACAGAGCAGTGATGACAGGTGAGAACGTCAGGGCTTACCTGGAGCAGTGTAGAAATGAGGGTCTTTTTTATTCATAAAGATAAAATGGTTTTACAGGCTGGTTTTGTGTATACTTTTAGATTTTTAAGGCACACCAATAGACCCAAAATGGAACTTGCTATTCCTTGAAATTAATAAGGTAGTTGATGTGCTTTTACATTCAGCTGTCTGTGAAAGTGAGTTAGCTCTTTTTGTTACTAAGAAATTTCTTTAAGTATGTCAGTAGATACGGTTAATGTATAATTAAACTGTTTTATGTTCTAGTTGGCAGCAGAAATAGCAGCAGTAAAAGATAACAGGCCCAAAGTGGGTTTTTTTCCTTTTTGACTGCTTGACTGATAGAAATGTTTTTTACGTGTGTTTTACGCTTTTGTCACATAGTGGTTACCTTAAACTGTCTCAATTTTTCCTTACAACTATTTCCCTCTAATTCTTCCTACCAAAAGGAAGCTGTTTGCAATCCCACTTACAGTGGCTGGGAAGTATCCAGTTCTTGAACATCTTCAAAACTTCATACTGGCTCTATCACTCTACCACACCTGCCATTATAAAGCAGCTGCTATCCTGACATCTGTTTCCTCTACTGTATGTTGTGTTCTGTCTCATGCTGCAGGGATTTAGGGAAAATTTGTGACAGGAGAAAAGCAGACTAGTATGGGCTTCTAGCCAATCTTTCTTTCATGGTGCTATTCAGTTGGGCTCTTTAAAAAAAAAAAAAGCTGCTGTCACGACCTGTTATTACAACTGATCGTTATGAACACGTAAATTGATTTCGGGCCTTCTATAGCAAAAGAAAACCGAACAATTTTTTTTTTTTTTCTTCAGTTTCCCTTTCTTGCTGCCAGTGCTCTGTTACTGGGATGGTGCCAGAATCCTTTAGGGAGAATCTGTTACCACCTCTTGTTTTCTGCTGCTGTCTTTCCATCTACCTTTCTCAGCTCACAGATGAGGAGTTCTTTTGTCAAGAAAAGTCCTCAGAACTTTGGCTAGTGTAATTTCTTCTGATTTGAGCATTAGTGTGTAGCATACAGCGCATAGTATGCGTTTGGTTTGTCCTTAGGTCAATATACCATACAAACAAGAACCAATGCTTGAGCTGAATTGAAGCTTAAACTGCTTAGATGAAGAACCCCAGATTGAGCAACATTTTTCTAAATCACATTGTAGATTCCAAGTGGTTGGAGTGAGTGTTCCTGCAGAGGGAGAGAATATTGTTCTGTAAAGGTGCTTTTGCAAGTTACAGTACGTGAAAAGATTTATGAGTCTACTTCTACTTTCCCGACAGTGGCGCTTGTCGTTTACGAGTGCTCATACTTCTAAAGATCAAATGTTTTGGGTTCACTTCTCATAGGTTAGTTGCCTTGTGACATTATATGAATTATAACTTTGGGCCATATACTACTAGTGTTTCCTTCACATTTTATAGAATGATATTATATTGGCTCTATAAATTATAACTTGTAAGAAAATTTGGAGTTACATGTCTCTGTGGAATGGGGAGTTTTATCCAGCTTTCATTAAATTATAATCTTTAAATGAACGTTTGACATACTTATGCCACCTATCATGACCCATTTCATTTCTTCCTTTGCTTCCAGGTTAGCTGTGTGTGGGAATTACACAAATAAGTTCATTTTCTTCTCATTCCCCCCACATCCCCATAGTTCTCTTCTGGTGCATGTCTTTTTCAGAGTCACTGTGCATTTTTTGCTATGAACATATTATGTATTAAGAACACAGCCTAGGGAGCAGGCTCAAGCATTGCATACTGGTTGACCTGCACTTGGCAAATGTCTGTTGCTGGTATGATATCTCTTGTAATTTGGTGCTGCTCAGCTGCACTGTTGTAAGAACAGCTCATGCTTAATTCTTTGTGGATTGCCTTGCAGCATAATGCCTGTCTAGAAAGGTGTTCACGGCAAACTTGATTGTCCAGCACCAACCATGTGAAAGCAGCATAAAAATAGGTGGAATATTTGATGGTACAAGACATTCTGATATCAGACTGGGTATGATGTGCCTATTCAGGCTGATCTATGGAGAGGTATGCAGTAAGCATTGTATCTGAAGCCAGAACATTATCTAAAGCCTACCTCTGAGCTCAGGCTTGTGGCCAGATAGCTTTAGATGTGAAGGAATTTGGGCTATGCTACTGTTTTGAGCTTCTTCTCAAACTTCATGTAGAGCTGGAGGATTGTGAATGGGCAATATTTGTTTTCAAAGTGGAAATGTTGGTTGGTTTGAAATTTTGCTCTACCACTATCCTGCCTTTCCATTACTCATCCAAAAGGTACCTGAGTTGCTTTCCTTATATTGTTATGTACGTGAGGCATTAGCAATTATTTCATCAGGCCTGTAGAAATCTAGGTTCATTATGGCCAAAATTACTTCTCTCATTTTGATGACAGAAATTGAAAATACAGTTTTTCTCTTCCTGACTGGAGAGAGCTACTTGTGTTTTTTGTTGAATGTTCTTGGTAGCACTTTAGATTCTTTCTCTTGGGGCCTAAGCTGACCATGTTTGATGAGTTAACTTTGGAGTGTTTTCCATTTCCTGTTGCCTTTCAAATGGCTGTTGTCTTTAAACAGATTTATGGATTTTGACCCTGAATCTGAAATACCCAAATCTCAATGATACTAGAAAATTTGTACTGTCTTTCATTATTAGGTGTTCAAAAGGAAACTGGATATTGGCTCTCTGCTATTAGTCTTTTTCCTTCTTTGTTTTCTACATAATAGTGTAACTTTTTCTTACTTGTAGCTGAATATATGCTTCAGCTCAAGAAGATGAAATGCTATCTATTCTACTAGTCATAGACTGCCTAGTGTTTCTTAAGTCCTTGGGAATTACTTGTCCTACCTTAAAATCTAGGATTCTCATCATACTACATGATGCTACTGGACAGCTTTCTACTTATTAATTCTCTTACCATTGGTCTTCTGCTCCAGTTCCTGACTAGATCTAATGCTGTTCATTCAGGAGTCTCTTGCAGTCTATTCAGTTCACTAAACTGATAGATTCTTCAGCAGTCAAGATTAAAAAGGGGCATATTAGAGGTTTGTTTTATTTTATCCTACCGTGGGGAGAGGTGGGATGTTTTCCAGATTCTGAGCACATGTACAGTGACTGAACTGCTTAAAAGTGATTAATGAGAGTGGTTTTCAGTATTTTCTAAAAAGGAGATACTGTTCTAAACCAATATATTCTAAATCTGACCACTTCTTTCCCAAATATGTGGTTTGGGTTTTTTAAGTGCCCTACAACATTGTAAATATGGTAAAAAAATGGAAGCTTTACACATCAGGAGTGGTAACAGTCTTAAAATATCAGCAGCTGGGCTGAGTGAGCAATTTGCACATTCATACATCAAATGAGTATGCACCTGCAAAGTACTGTGTTCCGTCTCCTTCCCTAGTGCCTCCTCTTTGTGAGCTGGCAGGAAATGGAAATTGATGAAAATCTTGCTCTCCAAATACTTCACATTCTAATTTAGTTCGGGTCCCCACTGAATTCACTGGAGTGGAGCCAGAAGGAAGAGTGCTGTCATCACACACACACGCTAATGATCGAAATAAAGTCAGCACCCTACTGCTGTGGCTGAACGTGGCTTTTTGTGTGTCTAATCTCTTAAGACAAAGAAGGATTCAAAAATGTTTTTGACTTCCATATTCTGTTTGTTTTAGACATAAGACTTGATACTAATACTGAGGTGTCTTCATGCTTTTGAATAGAGTCAGCATTCAAGCATTTTTGAATGTAGTTATGAGGCTACTGTTTTGGAATGATTTAGAATTCAAATACCTCAGATAATTTTTGAAATGCAGACATTTTTGTGTGTGATGTCATTGATCAGTAGGTACAAGCTTTTGGAGTCAAAATTAGAATCTACACTTAAGAAGTCTCTTGAAATAAAAGAAGAAAAAATTGCTGCTTTGGAGGCTCGTTTAGAAGAATCAACAAATTTAAACCAGCAACTCCGTCAGGAACTTAAAACAGTAAGGAGGATGACATTTTTTCTGTAAAATTAAATTACTCCTGTACCAACTATTGCTATTTCTACACTTGACCTCTTGTGTAAGACAGCAAAAGATGGGTATTGTTCGGGTAATATAAAGCAGGACAAACGTATGACTGCTTTTTAAGACTCCAAGAATACAGGCACATTGTTGAAATCACATGAAAAATTGTTGAGTTCATTCATTGGTTATTCAATGTGTCAGGTGGATAAATAATCTGAAGTTGATTTGATTTGGGATGTCAAAAGTAGTCATTTCCAGTTACATTTTCTGATCTACCTTGAGCAGCCTGAGTGGGCTGGTTAAAAAAAGAAATACAATCTCCTTGTTGTAGGTCTTTATTATAAAAGTTGGGGGATACGGTTGAAAGCACTGAAATAAAATAGAGAATAGAGATCTTTTTCTGTTAGAGAAGTGTTTGCTAGGGTTAAGCTATCCATATCCATAAATAATTCATACATCATCTCCCCAAACATACAAAAAGCAAATTTATGAATACACTAACACAGCAATTTCTGTTCTTTGAAAAGTGTTATGGTCATGTAATAAATTAGAATGTAGAAAATGGAAAATTCTAAACCTAATGTAAATTGTCCTAAATAATTTCAGGTGAAAAAGAACTATGAAGCTCTCAAGCAAAGACAAGAAGAGGAAAGGATGGTTCAGAATTCTCCTCCAAGAAGTGGAGAAGAAAATCAATCTGTCAATAAGTGGGAGAAAGAAAATCAGGAAACTACTAGAGAATTACTAAAAGTTAAAGATAGATTAATTGAAGTAGAAAGGAATGTAAGATGTGTTTTTAATATTATTCTGATTTTAATTATTTATTGTGAGCTGTTCCAGTAATACGAATGAGAGTATTGTTGAGAAGGTGTGCAATCACCTTGTTTACCTACCAAGCAGAATCTGAATTAAATATAGTTTATGAAGCAGCTGGATTCTGCTCTGACGGATGTTGTAAAGCATTTGACCAGCATTTAAAAGGAGATGTGGAAACCTGAATTTACCCTTTTGAATCCACAGATATCTCGTAAATTCCTCTTATATAATCCTTATTTACATGAGTCATGGAGGTTTCTCTACTATTTCTCCATAGGTACAATATTAGTTATGAATTTTTTCAGTCTTAACCTGTAGTGAAAATATTACTGTGTTACTTTTATATAAGGTGATTTACAGTTTTGTTCCACCCTGTAAATCTCTGCAAAGTCATGCTGCTTTGTTTGTTTTGGAGAAACAGGTTTTTTTTTCTTGAAGTTCAGTAAACAGCTGTGAACTCAAATGATTTTTTTTTTTTTTTTTTGTTAATGTTCAAAGAATGCTACACTGCAGGCAGAGAAGCAAGCACTAAAGACACAATTAAAGCAACTTGAGACACAGAACAGCAATCTGCAGGCTCAGATTCTTGCACTTCAGAGACAGACTGTTTCTCTACAGGAACAAAATACAACTCTACAAACTCAAAATGCCAAGCTGCAGGTAATATTTTCCTATTTTGCTTTCAAAAAAAATTAATTCAATTTTTTCAAATGAAAGCTTTAAAGCTAATGGCAATAACATAAGTCAGATTTCGCTTCTGGTACAGACATGGAAAAGAAAGGAATGTGCAAATAATCAGCAGTCAATATTTTGTTTGCTGATGAACAATAACATTTTCAGAAGTTTGTTTAAATCCTTTGTTTGTCCAATTTAAACTCTTGACTTAATACTTAGGAGTAGAGTAGATTCTCTTCTCCAGTCTTCTAAGGTAATTTTTAAATTTTTTTTTTTACTTCTGAATTAGGTCAGGGAAATAATGTGTCCAAAGAGACTCTAATAAATTTAGTATTTTGTCTATTTTTATAAATAGAGTTTAAAAAAAAAAAAAAAGTAAAAACCATACCTAAGAGGAAAATCAAGATGTTAGTAAGTACAGAAGACTTGGGAAAAAACCTTTGAAAACTACATAAATATGTGAAGATTGAATTCAGATAATTCAGAAGCAAAAGAAGGTAATGTGTGACTATGGAAATTATAAAAATTATTCCAACTGAGTCTTGCGACCCTTATGGCCAAAATTCAGATGTCGTTCTTCATACTTTAACAGGGTCATTAAATACATCTGGTTTTTTTCTCTGCTAAATGAAATATTCTTGTTAATGGACCTAATGCTTTTTGGAGCTCTAAGAATCAGAACTACTTAAAGAGGGAATACGAAGTCCACAATTCAGCAGAAATAGTAAACAATGTCAGAAGTGATGGAGGGTGAATGGAAGTCAGAATCTTTAAACAAGTAAATAATGCATTTTGTGAATGCCTCAAGTTATCCTCCTGTCTCTTTCTGGAAAGCAGAACACGGTTGTACCACAAATGCACTTTCTATCTACCACATTGAAATCTAATTAGTGCACAGTACTCCCCTTTGTGGCTGGCAAGCCTATGAACAAAACAGAACACTTGTGCACACGCTATGTCTCTTCTAGTCGTTAAAAGTTAGTGGATGTGGGCATGGAAGTATACCATTTTAAACAGATGAGGTTATATCTCTGGGATTCAGAAGTCTTTGAGTATTTTGTAATACCATTTGTCAAAAAAACAGGAATATCCATGTAGTTCATTTTTTGCCTCATGAATTGCACAACAGCACAGGCCTTTCATATCTGATAAACCTGTATAATTAATTAACTGTAGATATTTGAAGGTATTGAGGTAGTGGTTTGGGAGAAGGAAGCGTTACCTGCCTTTAAATATTTTTTTTTTTTTTTTTTTTGTGGTGGTGAAACTCACCAAGCAACAAAGCAATGTGATTTTTGTTGCTGGGGATGACTGAATGATGTTACACCCAACAGACTGAGAAAAGGGAGTTCTTCCTTGAGAATTAAGCTATTTTGCTCATACCTCCAGGCGAGTTGCAAGACAACTCTACATCAACTCTAAATAAAAATGAAAGGTGAAATACGTTCATGAAAATGAGTGATTAACTATTAGCTAAACCTGAAGTGCAAACTAAGCTGGTCTATGTGGGCTATGTCAAAACTGTTCTTAGGCAACTGTAATTCTGCTATTCCTTCTGATACCTCTGAGGAACATACAAGAGAAAGGATGTCTTAAAGGATAACTGAGAATTCTGAACTAAATCAATCTCGGGATTCAGTCTGGAAAGTTTCACAGCATACACTTGCCATGAGACATTACTTCATTTCCAGTGAAAGGTTCAGCTTTCTCATCTGTAACAAAGAATGCTGCAGTTTCAACAGAAAGGGATTTGTTCCTTAGTAACAGCGTGCACTGGAGTGATAGATTTTTTCCTTAAATAGATACCCTGAGGGTATTAGAAGCCTCAGTAGTTTGTGGTTTTCATCTCTTGAATAGGAAAGAGAAGGAGACTATGCTGAGACAGGTCAGATGACATGCATGTTAGCTATCGTCAATTATTTAAGCTATCCAAGGGTTATAGATCAGGTTAATCTTTCCAGAGGTACACAAGTAAAGTGTTTTTGTTGTTTTTTTTGTTTGTTTTTTTTTTTTTATCTGTCTAATGTTGAAGGCTTTACTGCATTAATGGACATTAATGCTGTTCTGATGTAATTGTTGGAGAAATTGTACTCTTCTACAAGAAGAGTACTTTCTGCTGGATCTCACAACATGTACAGAAAGTGATCAACTGACATTACTGTTGTTGGAAGAGAACCATGAATGGCAGTTCCTCAGTAAAACAGAATATGGGTGGTTCCTTCCAGGTGCTATTATCTTATTTCCCTTTCTCTCTGTTAAATGGATGCTACTGTTTGAAGTCTCATTGTAAAGGATATATGGGTACAATAAGGATTTTATGGTGACAATAGAGATTCTGTATAATAAAGATTTTTTTTCTTTTTTTTAAATCTATGCTGATATGAAAGTTCTTTTTATTTTAGTCATGTCACGGATTTGGCTTATGTGAGATGAGGATCACTAGTGATCCATTTCTCTAAGATATTTTGATACTAGAGCCGTCAGTGCTCAGGGGAAAATGTGCCTCCTGTCTAGATAGCACTTTAACAGACATTTGAAGGTAAATAATTTGACCCCCCCCGTGTCAATTTCAGCATATGTTTAAGTGCTTTCTTGCAATACTGCTATGAAAATATTCTTGGAATATTTTGAATTGGAATTGTCTGAACGGATACAAGAAAAAAAGTATTCCCGTTAAAGGTTGTCAGGTAATGGAATAACTAGAAGGTTGCTAAGATGCTAAGGGTTAAACTCAAGAAATCTTTCAATAGGAGGAGATAGACACGATAATCCAGACCGTGAAATTCACTTGCAACTCTTATGACGTGTTTATGACTGCAGGTTGAAAATTCCACCCTTAATTCTCAAAGCACATCTCTTATGAATCAGAACGCACAACTGTTGATCCAGCAGTCTGCTTTAGAAAATGAGAACGAAGGTGTACTCAAGGAGCGTGAGGATCTGAAATCATTGTATGATTCACTTCTCAAAGATCATGAAAAACTGGAACACCTTCATGAACGCCAAGCTTCCGAGTATGAATCTCTAATTGCTAAACATGGAAGTCTTAAGTCTGCACACAAAAATCTGGAGGTGGAGCATAAGGACTTAGAAGATAGGTAAATACTAATATGCATGAGTAAAATTAGAGTCTGCGATTCCTGACCAAAAGGCAAAAAATGCTTTATAACTAGTATGAATAAAATTAGTATTACTTAAATATAACATTAAGATCTTAAAACTTCGTAAGATCACCTTTTAAAAAAAATTTAAAAATCCACGTTTTCTTGTCATTCCAAAAAAAGAAACTTAAATATGATTTTTATTTGCAGGTACAATCAGTTGCTGAAACAGAAAGTGCAGCTGGAAGAATTGGAGAAGGTACTCAAGATGGAACAGGAGAAAATGCTGCAGCAAAATGAAAAACATGAAACTGTAGCAGCAGAGTATAAAAAACTTCGTGATGAAAACGAAAGGTAAAGCAAAAACCTGATATGTGTATTAGTAGAGCTCTGAGCACTTGCTGGTACAGTCTAAACAAGTGTTGTATCCTCTCACATTTCTTAACACCTGATGCAGCAATTCAGGACATTTATGATCCATACCTGATAGCAACTCCACTCTGTTGGTCTGCGATACAGTCATTTTAGAAAAACTGAAGAGGGGGAAAAAAAAACCCACAAAAAATAATCATTATATCCTGAGGATACTGTCACATAGCATCTTGAGAAATGCCAGGCCAAGCACTGTGCAGTATGGTTGTGAGCTGTAGAGGGAGCAAGCCACCCTGCGTGAGTTGCTTAAGGGGCAAGATAACTGAGGTTAATGCCAGTAGGAGTAGAAATGCAGTGGGTGGCAAAGCCCTGCTTGACCCCTGCAATGGAGGTATAGCTTGCCATAAGTAGTTGGGTTTAATAGTAGTATTTACATAGCGTGATACTTCCGCCCTCAAGAAGAGGCATTAAGATTTGTTCATCTGGCAAAGAGGCTCACAATTAAATGCCTCTTACCTTTGGTGTTGTGTGAGGAGGATTAGTAGGAACTGGGGGTTGTTTTTAGAAAGGGGCGTGGCAGGGCCCAGCAGGGGCAAAGGGAGCCCAAGAGTCCATGTATGCAACCTCTGTGGTTGCCAAAGTTTGGACCATTCCTATTTCCTTACTATTTTGTGTTGGCAAGAAATCCTAGCCGTTTTGTAAGATTCTTGCGTTTTGAAAAGTGGCATCTTTAAACTAGTTGTGATGTCTGCATTTAGAAATCTTGCTTTATTTTTCACAAACGGGGAACCTGAAGTGTTCAGCTTAAAGGCAGAATGCATACCGAAGAAAATTAGACTAAGACATGACTTATCTACAGTATGCGATACCAAGAAATTTGTGTATGTATTCTATGGAGTAGTATAGAGGCCTGAAATTTCATGCTTCAGAGGGAATGTGCATCATGAGTATGTTTCCTTCTATCTGTGTGTATTCTTTTATGGTCTCTCTTAATTCCAGGCTTAATCATACATACAGTCAGCTCTTGAGAGAGAATGAAGTTCTCCAAACTGATCATAAGAATTTGAAAACATTATTGAACAATTCCAAACTAGAACAAACACGATTAGAAGCTGAGTTTTCTAAACTCAAAGAGCAGTACCAACAACTGGATATTACATCAACAAAACTAAATAATCAATGTGAGGTATGTGAGAATTATGCTATTTTTCACAACTGGTATCATTGTAGTGTTTGTAGAAGTGTATTTTTAGATTCATAAAATCATATGAAGTGCTTGAGAATTAATCATTTGGTTTATAGATAATGAAGTGGGTCTGAAGACAAATTAATTTGCCTGTTGTACAGGCAATACAAAAACTGGAGCTCATGTTTTAGGTAAATTGTTTTAAGTTATTTAATGTATCAAAGAGGCTTTTATCAGTTGAGTCATGATTTAATGAAATTTTCTGTTTGACTATCAGAATCCTTTGTAGACCTAAATTTTGTTAATCTCATTATCTGTGTGTAAAATACACTCACATATATATGCATGTACCATTTCATATATTTTAACAGCTGCTTAGCCAGCTTAAAGGAAATCTGGAGGAGGAAAACAGACATCTACTAGATCAAATTCAGACATTAATGCTACAGAATAGAACATTACTTGAGCAGAATATGGAAAGCAAGGATCTCTTCCATGTAGAGCAAAGGCAGTACATGTGAGTTTTTAAAACAATGGAATTACTGTGATTAGGGCAGTTACACTAATGCCTGTTTTTTTAAGAAAAGCTTCTGTTTTTTATAGAAATTAACATATGTGCTACTTCTGAAATGTTTAAAATAAAAATATAAATTATATATGAAAAGCAGATAACTCAAACTACAAACATGTTTTTAGTTCTAAAGGATCAGTGCAACTGTGTTCTGATGTGTACTGATGATGCAAATGAGGAATAAAGATGTTATTTAATCCTCATTCTCCTACAAGCAAAGTTCCTAGGTTTGTTTGTAATCTGTAAACTTTTTTTAGTGAATTTGAGAAGAGAAAGTGCGCTTGTCTAAATGATTCTGTTAGAACTTATATGCACTTTATTATTATTAAAAAAGGGGGAAAATCCTGTTGTGTAATAAAGGCAAATGGAAATTTTTTCAATGTTACAACATTAAACGAAAGACTGCTTGTTTGATCTTATCTTTCTTGATTTTCCAATAAGAAACAAATGTTATATAAGAACTCCTCATGAGAAGTGACAACTTTCAGATAACATATCCAAAGGAACATGCTACTGACACATTATATATACATTTTTGAAGCATACATTATCATTAATTTCTGTTTACAGTGACAAGCTAAATGAATTAAGGCGACAGAAGGAGAAATTGGAGGAGAAGATAATGGATCAGTATAAATTTTATGAACCATCTCCACCAAGAAGGTACTGATGAACATGATATAAAAATAAACACAAATTTGAAACATGACATACCTATTCTGTTCCAGCTGAAAAATCAAGATTTTGTTAAACTTCAGGGGAGCAGAATCATGTCTGTGTTCTTGCATGCAAATTAGGAAAAGTCTGAAGACATATGTATTACAAATGCAATAAATGTACTGTATTATTGATAACAGAAGGGGTAACTGGATTACTCTGAAAATGAGGAAGCTGATAAAATCTAAGAAGGATGTTAATCGAGAACGTTTGAAGTCCGTGACCCTTACGCCTACCCGTTCAGAATCCAGTGAAGGATTTCTTCAGCTGCCCCACCAGGACAGTCAGGACAGTTCCTCTGTGGGCTCAAACTCTCTTGAAGATGGCCAGACCTTGGGGACCAAGAAGAGTAGTAGTGAGTACTGCAAAACATTTTTTTCTTCTAATAATCCTTGGCTAAATGGGGTTTTTTGTATGATTAAAAAATAAGAAGTGCTCAGAGAAGGCTGTGTGTTTTGGAGGATTTTTAAAGATAATTTTTAAAGTCTTTAGGAACAAAACCTGAATTCTTTATTAATGACAGATTTATGCTGACTTCTGGCAGACTCCGTGAGTGTTTGGGCAGGAACTAGTTTTGAGTGTTTCTGTAGCTCTAAATGTAAATGTTAAAACGTTTTACTGTGCTTGGGTAAGATGAAGCAAGCACTGTTCCTGGGTCAGACAAGCAGAATTTTGGATAGAATGTGAGATGCCACCACTAGTACCCTACTTTCTTTCTCCCTCTTGTTCCAGCATGAATCCTTCCCCCCTATCTTGGAAGTGCTTTCCAAGCTGTGGCTGTGCTAACATCCTTCAATCGCTAAAAAGATCTGTCTGAAGGTGTTTGTCCAGCATCTCACAAAACCAGCGATGAAGAATTTCGATAATATATGAATATGCAATAGGAACAGTTAATATATAGACTTAACCTGTTAAAAAGATGTGAATTGTTATTGATCCTAAAGATTAGAGTTAAGTGGCTAAGAAGGCAGACTGAGGTGGGTACAGACACAATTTGCTAACCTTGAAAGAGCCTGACAGTTGTCATCTTAGGATGCCTACAGTATGAAAGGCCAGATTCTGTGCAGCATGTGCATTCAATATCTATATTTTTTGTTATCCACTCTTAGCATTAACTGCCTGATTTCTCACAACTTGAGAGATAATATTACAGCCAAGTTACCAGGTTCTAACGATTCTATTTAATAATCATGCAGCAAAAGCATTTTGGCTGTGCATGTAAAAGCATCAGAATACATGTGTATTAACATTCACTTTAAATCTTTGCAATACTTTTTTTAAAACTTAGTGTCTTGAGTTTCAAAAAACAGCAGATGGATATTCTGGGTTTTGTGCCAGCTATGAATTTGCTGTGTTAGAAATTATTAAAGCCGTTATGATGTATTTTTTTTCTTCTGTGCTTATTGCAGAACCTTAGTCAAAGTTAAAAACATCTAAAAACACTATTTCAGCAAAACTTAAAATCAGATTTGTATTTTTTTAATAACTGAAGAAAACAGTAAGTTTGAGGGTACATTGTATCACTTTTTTTGCTAACTTTTCATTTTGGGAAGCTTAGTGTTTTTCAGTGTGAGGGTGTGTTAAGGTTCAAAACAGGTACTTCGGACTTTTAAAAAAAGCAACTGTTGCTTTTTACGTATAAACTGGAAGTCTTGTGGAATTCAGCAGTGACTGAAGCTATAGTGGACGTGTTTGCAAGTGTGTTAGTTTGAATCAAGAGTGTGCATGCTTTGGTTCAGATCATCCGCATCTGTGTCAACAATTTCATGTTCTGGAAGGGCTCTTTTATGTGACAGTTTTCTTTGCATGATACTTGGGACCTTGTAGTGTGCGGTTACCCTCCTGGTGGAGCCATGGTTGAAGTTACGGTGGCTGATCCTCAAAAGAGGTTTGAAGTTGTTCAGACCTCATTAATTTTCTACTCCATGGACCTTGTTCATGTTCCCCCCTTAATCCCAGTGTATTTATCCACATACTGGAAGTGCTGATCTAATTCTGGATCCTAAGCTTCTTCCAGTACACGTGTCACCATGGAAACCACAGTTTTTGATAGAGTTTGGGTGAACTGTGTGCCAATTCAATGCTGACAATATTACTGAGACAGTTTGCGTCTTGCAAATTTAAGAGAATAGCTCAGTATGAGAAGTACCGGTAATAGTGCACATTTTGCAGTCTATTTCTTCTGCTTTTAGAATGACTAAATCCTAAATATCAAGATACGGTGGCTCCTTTCTTTTCTGTAAGAAGGGGCTTGGCAGTAGCGGCTTCCACTGAAAGAAGCTACAAGAAAGAGAAAACCTGTAAGTTGCTGCCTGTCTGTGCAAATGGTCAGGTATTTTAGATTTCCACGCTGGTTGAAGGCAGTTTTGGGTATGGGGAGAGGCAGGTTCTGTTCCACCCTGATCTCCTGTGTCCGGGAATGGCAGTGGTTTCAGAGGGAACTGCTGAGGTGAAATGTCCTGCGTGTCCTTCATAAGGCAAGAGAAGACAGCTTACGTTCCCCAAATTGCAGTCACTGGCATAAATCAGTGGTGTTCTCAAAAGCTAGAGGACAGAGTATCTGACATAAAGTGATCTTTGACACATATAGGTTTCCTACCCCGTATCCCCTGTCAGAGAAGGCTGTCAGATATCAATTCCAAAATGAGTTACCCTGCTGCTATTGCTACTGATAGATTTGCCATGTGAAATCTGTAGATTTTCTTCTTTTGAAGGTGGTGATGTTTTCCTAATACAGGACACTTTCTCATGCAAATGTTTTCAAGAGACTTATTCTCTTATGAAGATAGGTGATCTCGCACAAAAATCAGGTTACCAGGTTACCCTGTTCTGCAGAGAAAACAGCACCTGAGATCTCACAGGGTGCTTGAAGTCCTTGTCTGCTTCCGGAGACCCTCTGGAACAGAGGGGTGGCTGTATGGCTGTTCCTGTATGCAGCACAAGTTAAATCCTGCAGGCAGTGTGGATACTGCATGCTTCTCTGACTCCAGAGTTTCACCTTTGCTTTTTTTTGTCTGTGTTCGGTGGTTCAATTAGGTGAGTACCATAGATCTGACATCTGCTTTGCGCAGAGCCTTTTTTCTCCGGGGGGTGGGGGGTGGGATACCATTCTGACCTTTTGTTTAGGAAACCGAAGGCAGGCAAGCGGAATTTTTTTTTTCTGTGGAGAAAAAAATTACTTTTGCTGGCTTCCACTTCAGCCATTTCAGATTATTAACAATGTCCCAAGGAAGTAAGACTGTTAGTAAGCCTGTCATCTTTAAACAGTAGTAACAGTAGCAGACACGTTGTATCATATCGGAAGTGAAAGTAGTATATTGGGCTCCATTTTCTATTAGCAAAACATTTAGAAGATGTCTGCCTAACATTTTCTTGTGTGCATGAACAAAATGATTTGAGGATTTTAATACTATCCATACAGAATTCCCCAGAGTATTACTGGCAAACAGTAGGAGGATTACCAAATGGGAGATTCCCTGATCAGTGGAGGAATTCTGTAGTACTTATCATTCATTCTCAGCTCAGAAAGCAAGAACGTGTTCACAGAATATCGAAAAGAGAAAGAAAAGTTAGTGAATTATAAGTAGAGTTCTTTGAGTAGATGATTACTGAGACCAAAACAGTCCTCCTGCCATTCTGTTTTTAAAGTTTGTTGGAATAAAGGTGTAAAGAGCTAAAGCTGCCTAAGCTAAACTTTGTGGTGTCTTGTTTGTCTCTGCTGCCATTCCAGTATTTTTTGCAGGACATTTCTTTAGTTGTATTCTATGCAGAAATTACTTACATAGTCTCTCAAGGAGGTTGCATTTTACTAAAGGACAGGTTTTGATGTATGATTTCCAGGACATCAGGAGTTGCAGTGGAGTTTTCTGTTTGGTACAGTTGCTGAGAGCCATAAATCAGTCCTTCTGGAGGTGATCTGTGTTAATGAACTAGAATCACAGATGACTTGAATGATTCTTGAACATCCACTGGTTACTTTTTAATAAGATTAGGGTGGACATTTTTAATTAAGAGGGATCGGTTATCTTGTCTATAAAGGATTATAGAAGTTACAAAAGAATCATGTTTCACCATGATGACAAAAAGTAGAAATAGAACAGAATTACCTCTTTGGTTGGATGGCATTAGTGCTAAAACCGATTAGTTATTTCCATGTTAGAAAACTAGTTTGATGCTGCACTTCATATTCCTTTGGAGGGAGCTATTCAAAGCTATGTACTTCTATATACAGTTAGATAGACAACATGCATGTCTCCTTTATGAAAGGTTTAGCAGCCTCTCTGCTTTTTTTGAGCCAGTCAGCATCTGTGCTTATGTTGGTTTTTGCTTATTTAATCATGGAATCGTTTAGGTTGGAAAAGACCTTTAAGATCATCTAGTCCAACCATTGACCCTACTCTACCAGGTCTGCCACTAAACCGTGTCTCCAAGCACCACATCTACACGACTTTCAAACACATCTAGGGATGGTGACTCAACCACCTCCCTGGGCAGCCTGTTCCAATGTTTGATAACTCTTTCAGTGAAAATTTTTTTTTCCTGATGTCCAGCCTAAACCTCCCCTGGCACAACTTGAAAGCTTTTCCTCTTGTCCTATTGCTAGTTACTTGGGAGAAGAGACCAGCGCCCATCTCACTACAGCCTCCTTTCAGGTAGTTGCAGAGAGCAATAAGGTCTCCTCACAACCTTCTCTTCTCCAGACTAAACAATCCTAATGCATTCAGCTGCTCCTCATAAGACATGTTCTCCAGACCCCTCACCAGCTTTGTTGCCCTTCTCTGGACACGCTCCAGCACCTCAATGTCCCTCCTAGACTGTGGCGCCCAAAACTGAACACAGCACTCGAGCTGTGGCCTCACCAGTGCTGAGTACAGGGGCACGATCGCTTCCCTTCTTCTGCTGGCCACACTTTATTGATCTGAAAAAAATCAGACCAAAACAAAAACCTGGTTGTTTTGAAGTACCTGCAAGTATATGTACATAATAAAAAAATCTGTATACCTATGTAGTGAATTATTCAAAGGTGAAATTGTACTTATTGTACTCTTGTCTTACAAAGGTAGCACATGTGCCTTTCTTTTCTCCCTGTTCTTCCCCACCCCACATCATAAGGACCTGACATAGGAGGGTGTTTGCTGTCCCCATCTGGTCAAGACAGAATTATATTCTGCAACCGTGAAAACTTTTGTGCTTGTTTTTGACACTTGTGGCTGTGTTGATCATGCATTCATTGGAAGTTGTAAATTGTATTGCATTGTAAACTTTTTCCTGTAAGTGCAAACACAGAGTAATATGATGGAGAGGGAGATATATTTCTCTTTCAAGGTAGTTCATGTGCACTTGTACATGCACACATATATATGCACTGCTGTATAAAATAGAAACTGCTGTATAACAAGCTGCTGGTTGAGCAGAAAAGCAAGGCAGATGACAAAGCACGTGTCCCAAAAGTGACTTCAGAGAGATAAAATAAGCAGATCTTGGGCTCATCAACTGGACTATACTGCTTTCATATCTGCATAAATAAGAACTTTTTGGTAATTTCATTCTGCATTTCTTCCTGGATCTTTACATGCCAGTTTTTTGCATGTGGCTCCTGTATGCTTGGCAGTCAGCTGATACAGTTATCTGATGCTTCAAAATGCAGCTGTCTGCCAGTAATTGGTTACTAATGCAAAGTAGCTGAATCTAAGGACAAGATTAACTTGTGACTTCCCCCTCCTCCACCTTTTATTACTATTTGTAATTTTAACTGTTTCCTGATAGTACATATCTTGATTTTCTCTTAGGACTCCCAAAATGTTACAGCAACACTCACATTTGGATTTTCTTTTTTTTTTGCTTTCCTTAAATTTTGAGTATTTTTCCACTAAAAATATGGTATATAACATTCCAGCCAATAAATCTTGATTTTATTTTTCTTATTACAGATTTGAAGTGGATTATTTCAGTAAAATGTTAAAGTCACTGCATGCAAACAGTAGATTGAGCATACGGTCCATGTAATTTTTCTGCAAGACAGTAGATGACCAACATTATTAATGAGCACAAAGTGTAACAAATGAAGACTGATAACAGATTGTGTCCTACTAGAGATGCAGGGCAAAACATTACAATAGTTATTAATCTCAAAAAATAATGATATGAACATATTTTAAAGTAGAAGTTGTGCTTAGATTTGCTTTCATTTTTAAGCTTTTTTGCTTCACATTTTTCCTTACGTTCAAGAATGTTATTTTTCACAGTAAGAACCATATAATCGTCAATTTCTGTAATCATCTGCAAAGAAGTTACATTTATTTTTTTCAAGAGCTTGCAGTTAGAACTTTTAAACTGTATTACACTTCACCATTATTTTTGGTGCATTTCTGGGTATATTAAAGTTTTTGTAGTGTAGTTTTCATAATTCAGTGTAGTTTTCATATTTCATTATCACGCAGAAGCATGAGAATGATAGTTTTTAGCATAGCATACATAGCTTAAACTCAGACATTCATTTCTGTCCTTAGTTTCAACATTTAACTTCCATCTGTTCTTCTCCCTTTTTTTCTTTCATTTCCCTGTTTCCGTTTTTCCTCATGCTATGACATAAAAGTGGTTGCACTGAAAAGACTGCCCTTTTTGAGGAACAGACCGAAGGAAAAAGACAAAATGAAGGCCTTCTACCGTCGCTCCATGTGTAAGACTTTATGACAGTTCAGCTTCTTTTAAACGGCTACACTGGCTTCCATTACTAATTTTTCACTAACCTCTCCCTGGACTGCGCTGTATTTTTCCTCCTATTTTGCAATGTGCAAGTCCTGCTACAATACAAGGAGCTGGAGCTTTTTTCTTTTTTCGTTTTTTTTTTTTTTTAAAACTTGGCACTGAATACTTTATATATGTGCACATGTGCACACACACACGTACCCTCACATTTACAAGCACACGCATATACATATATATATTCAGTGCATTGTGATTGCATATATTTGTATACATAGTTGTCTATATACACATGTCTCTGTGTATATAAATTTACAGTGCACTGTGTTAACATAAATAGTTTTAAATTACACGTTTCATAAGCCTTTTGTTAAGAAATCACTGTAATTTTTTTGTTCAGAGAAAGTGTAGAAAAAATAGTGCAAGGCTGTATGGTGGTCTGTCACTCTTCAAGTATTCATCAGTTGTTGTTGCCAAAATGTTGTATTGATTATTTTATTTTTTAATGAGGGGTGGAGAATTTTCTCTAGTTTTGTGAAGTAAAGGTGAATATCATCAGATGTCATCTTTTTCAGATCCTTTTACTTGTTACTATGTAAAATACAGTATCCCTGCAGTAACCTGCACTGTACAAGGATCCCGTATCATTGTTGACATTATATTGTATTAGCACCTTTGCTCATTTTATTCATTATTCATTCCATTTTATCATTGCACACAGTATATCAAAGCTTCTAACATACATATTGCATATCATTGCAGCGCAAGCATGGCGAATATACCTAATAAAATCAGTTTTAAGAACCATACTGAGCTGAAAGAAGTCTCTGACTTATAACACTGCTCATTCATTTAGCTGATTGCATGTCATAACATGGATGATCTTGTGTTTTTATCTTCCAGTATTCAATGTGCTTTAATGCTTAGAAAACTGTCAAATGTTTTGCAATACAAAATAAGAACAGAAGCAAATACATTGACCATGCTGATCATTTGCTTTCATTTGCATCCCAGCCATGAATGACCTGGTGCAGTCCATGGTCCTAGCAGGAGGACAATGGACAGGTAGTTCTGAGCATCTGGAGGGTCCTGATGATATATCTACGGGTAAAAGGAGGAAAGAATTGGGAGCTATGGCCTTCTCTACTACAGCTATCAACTTTGCAACTGTCAACTCTTCTACAGGCTTCAGATCCAAGCAGTTGCTAAATAATAAAGGTAGAGGTGGAAGCTTTTTGCACCGTGATATGACTATGTGTAACAGCAATTTCATGTAAATATTGGGTTTACTTGTATTTTAAGTTTTTCAGCAAAAAGCAATCTTAATAATTGAGTTGCAGTGCTAAGATACTGAATAGGTTTATTAACTGCAGTTATAAAATGTTTCAGGATTTTTCCTACAGAATGTTACCTAAGTAAAAACGGATTGGTTTGACAAATATTTTAATATCTTTTACAGATTATAAATATTTCAATAATCCTTTAATTTTATTTTATTTTACATCTTCTTTTATGTCTCTGTGTACAGATACTACATCCTTTGAAGATGTAAGTCCACAAGGTATTAGTGATGATTCTAGTACAGGATCGAGAGTTCATGGTAAGAGGTGAACTTTAATTAAATGAATTAAGGATATATTATGTGAATGTTAACAAAGTTTGCAAAAAAAAGTGAATGGCATCATTACAAATGAGCATGCTTTCTGTGATTTGCATATCTCTTGAATGTGTAGTATCATTTCTTCAGGTACTCTTTTCTTTCTTAACTATTACATCAGATAGATGTTCTGTATCTCTAGTAGAAAGTATCTGTGAAGTGCGTCTGAACAGGATCAAAACATTTTCCCTTTTAAAAATTTATTTCGAGCTAATAGTAAAATAAAAGAAGTTACAATTTCAATCCCCCCCCAAAAAATAATAATTCAAATCTGGCCTGATTTTTCAATGTTTATTGTTCAGTGAAACCGAAATTTGTCAAAGCTATGAAGTGAAAGCTACCATAGATTATTTAGAAGTGAAGTTTTAATTCTTCTATAAATACTTAAATTTAGTGTGAGCAACAAACATTTTTAAAGATAGTAACAGTGCATTTCCCTTATATTGGATAGGAGTACAGGACATTATCTGTGCAGATGCTCTTGCTTCTCTTTTTCGTGGCATTTCAACAATGTGCAAGGTTCCTTGTCAAATCTGTTGTAAGTGACTTAATCACGAGCAGCTTTCTGCATGCCCATCCTTTCATCTGTAAAATCCTGGTTTCCCACTAACCAATCCGTTTCAATTCTAAATGTATGCTCTATTTCTCTTTTCCTCTCCCTCGTACCTCACTATTCCTGTAGTGCCCTTTTCTAAAGTGTCCTCTTGGACTTCCTGGAAATGCCTTCACTTTCTGATCTGTAAGAAACCATTTTGTTGACAATGGGCATGCTCAGCCTGTGAAACAGTGCATGATTCCTGCCTCTGAGCATTCTGTGATCAGAATGTAAAGGTACCATGTCATCTGCTAAAATTTTGTTCATCATGGTGTCTCCTAATTTTCCATTTAGCTTCCAGACCAGCCAGCCTTGATAGTGGCAGAACATCCACTAGCAATAGCAATAACAATGCTTCACTCCATGAAGTCAAAGGTATGCTGTAGGTGAATTTACATACATGCTTCATTTCTGTTATTTTCTCTGTAAGATCATCTATATAGGTTAAAAAAAAAAAAACAAAAAAAAAACAAAAAAAACACCAAAAAACAACCAACCAAAAAATTCCCACAACACACCACAGCATGTTTTTCTTTAAACATTTTATAGCCTTCAGTCCTTAAATTAGGAAAGGATACAAGTATTAAATAGAACTTATGTTTGTAATAAATATTAAAAGGGTGATATTAGTATATAAGTTACAAACAATTTTAAACCAAACCTAACCAAGTAATGATGTTACAAAATAAGAATTCCCCCCAAATTACTTTAAAATCACTTATTTTTAAGCAGAGAAGTTGCTCCATTTTTTTCTCCTAGCATCCTACCATGTGTGCACTGCTGCTGTAAAGCTGTATAGTGTACAACACAAACCAGACAAAATGGGACATGTAATAACCATCCTGTAAATTTTTATATTCTGTTTTTAAAATATTAATAACGTTCCTGGATTTAGCAGTATTCTCTAAACTTCATACATCATGAGCCTTGATCTGTTTTTGTTTATAATGGCCATTCTAGCTGGAGACCATTGTACATACTAGATGAGAACGCTGCCAAGTCAAGACTTCATTTAATATTCATGGCTTGCATTTATTAAACAATCTCTGTTTGTTTGGAAATTTAGAGGTGAATGCTAGCTTAAGATATTTATTAGTTTGTTTTCTGTCTGTTTGATTACTCCTTTCTGTAAAAGATTCTTTGAAGTACTCCTTGTGCTAGTTTCTATACAGTATTAGAAACTTCTGCTGTAACAATTTATCTTTCTTCAAAATTAATTTCATTTCTTAGGAGTAACATGAAGTAGGATATACTTGATTATTCATCAGTATTTTTTAAGCAATTCACAATTATTGAAAAATAAAAAGAATGGGTGTTGTGGAATTTATCTTGCATTTAATGCCACGTGCTTCCTTAAGGTCACAGTTGTCATAAACTAGAAGTAATGGCAGAAACTGTTGGAGAAGCAGCATTCCTAAATAGTTCTTGTTGAAGAACTATGTTGAAGAAAATTCTTTCCATTCCATCCATTTAATGTAAAACTCATTAACTATATTAGTGTGTGTGCGGCTCACAGTGACACTGAACAAGAGTAGAGGCATATCTTTAGCCTCTTGGAATATAGTATTATGTAGGTGGAGGCCCAGATGATAAGTGAAAAGCAGTTTTTTATGCAGAAGCTATCATGTCATGTTTGAAGAGCTGTGAGAGGTAAGTCAGGGGAGTGCAATTGTATTAATACTATATTTGGTTTGAGTAAAAAAGGACAACTGGATTTACTATTTTAAATAGAATTATTGTTAACTGGATCTGATAATGTTCCAGATTTGAGTGAGGTTATACTGTTCAACAGCTTTCATGTATTTTTCTTATGAATTCTTAATATGATTTACCCCAAAAGCAGGTGCAATTAACAATCAAAGCAGGCCGCAAAGCCACAGCAGCGGAGAATTTAGTCTGCTACATGAACATGAGGCTTGGTCTAGCAGCAGCAGCAGTCCTATTCAGTACTTGAAAGGTCATACAAGGTCTAGTCCTGTGCTCCAGCAAAGAACACCTGAAACACTGGATAGTCGTGGAAAACAGATCAAAAGCAGTTCTCCTGGAAGTGAAGTTGTTACCCTGCAACAGTTTTTAGAAGAAAGCAACAAGAGTACCTCAAGCGAGGTTAGTTTAAAAAATATTTTAACTACGTATTATCCCATATATGGGCACAGAATTAATAGAAGACTTATAGTGAGTAGAATAGCTTTAAAACTTTGTGGAGATACTGGTTACACCTGCATTAAGTAGTGTGGACTGTATCCTGATAAACTGTACTTGCTGTATTACACACAAAATCATTTGGAATTTCCCAGCTTGACCCTTTCCGAGTTACTGAATTAGGTAAGAAAGTCAATGTCTACTGCACAAAATTGTCCAGTGTACTGATGCATGGTATACTCATTAGAGTTCAGATGGAAGGCCGTAAACTCAAAGTAGGCTTACTTTTCTTCTTCCAGTTCAGCACTTGTCTTCAATAACAGCTGTTATCAGATCTGTCTTTACATCAACAGGAATGAAGATACTTTATTTCATTCCCTGAGGAGAGACTCGTCTGCTTCGGCTGCGTCTTTTTAACTCTACTGGGCAAAAAACATGACCTTGGAGCTCATTGGAATCTGAGAGGAATAAGATGAAGAATGTTTCTCTTAATCAGTGACAGTTTGTTAGAAGCCCAAAATCACCTTGTCTCTGCTAGTATTCTAATTCCTTCATTGCTAGATCTTGAGTAGATCTGTCCTAAGCCTAAAAGTGCTCTAGGATAAAGCAAGCCAGTTACTGTGACAAGGGCCTATCAAGAGTAAGGATCAGACTCCATCTATTTTTAACACCAAAACTGAAATTAAACAATATACATTCACAGCTGAATTGATTGGGGTAGTTCGTGGTAGTGACTTGAGTCTGGACTGTTTCTGGATTTTTTTTTTTTTTTTAGATGCTTAAAATGACCTCTCACCTGTGATCTCTGTGACAAGGATTTTTGGTTTTTAAGCATTAGACAATACTTGTCTGGCAATAGAAATAAAAGAAACTACCTGAGTCATCAAGTCTAGTTCACTGCCGTTCATGAATCACAGAATCCCTTTCATAGCATCACAGAATCATTCAGGTTGGAAGGGTATCCAAGAGGTCTCTTTCCAGTCTTCTGCCAGAGCATTTCCTTAATGCTCTTACCTTAATTCTTTGCAAATTGTCTCTCTTACCATTTTCTCTCTTACCATTCACCTAAACTTTTTTCCTAGCTCTAAAGTCTTTGCTCCAAAAAGAGGTATTTGAGAGCTGTCCAGTCCAAATTTCGGCACCAAGGGTGCCTAAAGGTTATGTGCTTTGTATTACTGAGATTTTTTGTCTTTATTATTTGAGTGTATGGAGAATTTAAGCTTTTAGCTCCACATGATCAGTGTAAGTTAAAATAATAGTCCATATGAAATGGCTTAGGAAGATGAGTGATTGCATGAGTGACGGCAGAGGGCAAGTGTGTGAGAAGGTGAACTGGAAGTTTTGATCATCTGATTTGTTGAGCTAATCAGTATTACAGGAACTAATTTCAGATAGTTATGATCTGTCTGATACCTAGTTTACAAGGTACTTGCTTGTAAGCTGTACAGAAAACTCATGAGTATGTACCATAGTATGTACCATGCTTTCAGATCCGAGAAATTAAAAAAAAAATACTTTTTAGAATTGTTCTTCATTTATGTCCACAAAGATTGCTTAAGAAAAGGTCAAAATTACAATATATAAATTTATAAAATGTGTCATGTTTTTGACAGATGAAATCTACAAGTGAAGAGAATCTTTTAGATGAAGTAATGAAAAGCTTATCTGAATCTGCGGAGCTGACAGGAAAGGAAAAGCTAAGAAAACAGCCGTCTGCCGGTTGTGGTATTGTGAGATCATTAAGTGTAAAAAATACAATTGAGTTCTCAGATGGACGATCCATTAAACCAGAACAACTTGTAAGGCCTAGCCTTCGTAAAACTGAAGACACTTACTTTACTAGCTCTCCATTAAAATTTACATCAGGTGCTCAAGGGAAGGCTAAATCAGTTAAAGAAAAGATACAAGCAACTGTATCACAGCGACAATCAAGAGATTGCAATCCTTACGCTACCTTACCTCGTGCAAGCAGCGTGATTTCTACAGCAGAAGGAACTACTCGAAGGACAAGCATTCATGATTTTTTGTCTAAGGACAGTAGGCAACCTGTATCAGTTGATCCAGCACCATCCACCGCTGACCGAAGTGTTCCACCAACCTCTAGTGAGTACTCAGCACACCAGTTATCCTCTAATTTTTTTCACTGTGTGGCTTACAGAGTAGATTGTGTTCCACAAAGCAATGCAGCTAATACAGTTAAACCACGTAACTTAGGATGTAACTCTGATGTGCCTAAGACCTCAAGGATGGAAAGGTCAAATTTTCACGAGAGAATTTTGCTAAGCACAAGTGTGTTTAACGATAAAGTCAGTATATCTGGTAATGACAGCACAGGATCATTTACTATGGCTCAGCCATTTTTATCCCTTAACACTGAATTAGTGAGTAATATAAGTGGATTGCCTCAAAGATCCACATCAAAAACAACTGATCAGGCAAATCTGTCAGCATTTAGATCAGTACTGAAAAATCAAGAACAGCCGTCTGCTAATCAGAAATCTGATCATAGTGACCCACGGTCAGTTCCAACTAGCGAATTTGTTCCTACCACCTGTGTAAACACTAGTGAGACTGAATCCCCGCTACTGGTTTCTGAAGATAGTAAAACTGTGTGGTATGAGTATGGTTGTGTATGATAAGGAAGTTGTGTTATTAAATATATATATATATGTAGTCTAATATGACTTATAGGTGTTCTTCTCAACGTCCACTGGATTTAGAGAAAATTTCGCTACAACAAAAAAATAATTTTGTGTTAGATCTGTGGGTTGTTACTTTCTAAGGTCAATGGCATAGTGCTCAGTTGTGTACTCTAGCATGTTTGAATGTAAAATTGTAACCTCACCAAAGTTTGCATGAAACATTAATTGCACTGTATATATTTTGCATGCCTTTAAAAGTCTTTATAATACAAGCTATATTTTTATTTGTCACACATTACAAATATTTTGGTTTTTTCCTGTATGTTACTGAATGCATGTTAAACCAATTGCATGCTGCATTGCCAAAAAGGGCACAATGAACAAACTTTTTGGTACAAAGACAGTACTTTTCAGTCATGTTTGTGCTTTCAGATGTATCAGTAACACATTGATTATGTGTTTAGAGTAAAAATACCTTTTTTCCCCTTTTTTCAAAATGAGAAGAAGCCTTTAGAGATATTTCAGTGTCTTACCCTTCTCCATTATGCCATGTCCTGGCATAAATGCGCTTTGCACAAGGAACAAGTTATAGCCCAGTAATTCAGTGCCTCTAGCTTGTGCACTAAATATGAATTACTGTTCATACTTAGTCAAATATTTGAACATTGATAAATACAAAGGCCATTCATAATCCTAAACATAAAGGATAATTCTTATGAAGAGGTAATAAATAGTCACATGATGCACAGCACTTGTGATGAAAAAATGACCCTTTCCACCTTTTCCCTTTTGTATGCTTTGTCTTTCCACGTCTGGTGTACAAATGTGGTGAAGTGTATGTTTTATTAGGAGTCAAATAACGGAGTTATATGAGGCTCCTTGTCATGTATGGTAATAAAAACGTGTATTGATTATGGTGGAAATTCATTTTTTCTTAATAAAGTAACACTAATATAATAGAAAAAAGATAATGTAACAAAATAACAGAAAACCTGTTAAACTAACACAGTTAAATAAAAGAAAAAATAACAAAAAAAATTGCTTGCAGAGTTATGGGAGTGTAGGAATGCTTAAGCAAATAACTAATTAAATCCCAGATGACCAGCTAAAGAGAAATGTTGAAAAGTAATTAGTTAATATGCCTCTGTCTCTGCAATTGTTTGAAACTTCTCAATGGTAAATATAAACAGTTTAAAATTGTATCATACTTAAACTATAATAACACGAGGCTTTAGACATTAGCACTTTTTTGAAGAGGAATAGTTACTGACAGTTACTGTAGGCCAAAATTACATAAGCTATAAAAAACCTGAATGAAAATATATCTAGAGGAAAAAATATTTAAAATTGAAAATAAATATTGAAAATATTGAAAATAATGAATGTAATATTCTGATTTTTACAATTGAATTTATTTTGCCAGCAGTTTTGTGGCAGTCACAGTACTGCTCTGTGGGTTGAACTTCAATTCCTTAGTGTTTAACTAGTGCTGCAAATACACAGTTCCTCAAGAAAAAGCAGCAGACATCCTATATGTTAGTCTGTAAGGTGTCCATTTCATACAGGGGAATTCTTAATCAAATGCGGAGATAGCCTTTTCCAGAGCTCCAGCTACATTTCAAGGTGGGGTAAAGGAGTGAGGGGAGAAGAGTGGATGTTTCAAAGACATTCCATGGAGGGTAAAATTACTGTTTCAAAATGTAAAGCTGGCATCCTTTACCATGCTTGCAGGCATCTATTATTATTGGGCTGATAAATTTCCCACTTCTCTTTGATGTTGTTCACAGCATGCTGTTATTGCTGTATTCCCTCTGGAATTGTCTCACCATTAAAAAAAAAACCAAACCCAAACCCAAATCTGAAATATAATCTTAATTTCAGATGCATTTAGCCTCACACAGTGAGATCAGTGTTCTGATCTTGGGTCCTGTCATTTGACTTCATTTCCATTAATCTGTAGATGTGTTTGAATTAGCTTTGAGATGAACAGTGGTGTTATCTGAAGCAACATGTGCATAATACATTTTGCAAGTTATTTAAGGCATTAAAAAATCTTCTTTGCTCCAAGAGTACTTACCATAAACTCATATTGTGCTACCAGTGTCTGTATTTTTCTTAACTGGCAAGCCTTTGTCCTGCAGCGAGACTGCTTGTTATCATCAGAACAAGGTTTGTAGCTAGAGGTATTATCTTCTGTTTAGATCAACTGCTATTGTTGGAGAAATCGGATAAGCTTTCAGGCATGCTATTATCTTGTTCACCAGCCTTGTCTTACTTAGTACTTAGACTGTCACAGCTACAAAAAATATCAGTGTTGTCTGCAGATATGTTTATTACGAACTCTCCAGCATGACCACTAAACACCACTTGTAATCACGAGCAGGGCCAAGGTATAAAGAGAAATTTCAAAGGTTACCCCTGTACAGTGAAGTGAAAGCTTGCTATCAAGGCAAGAAAGTACATCTTTTTTTCTACCCACTGCCCATGGGGCACTTCAGTTTGTGTTGTTTCATTTCTCTTCACAGCACTAAGCTTTCACATCCAAAACAAATCTGATAGTGAATATTTATGCCTGATATTTAATGCCTTTTTAGCCTGTGTTTTACCTTACTCCTTTGGGGGGGCAGCATTAAAACAGCTTCTCTCTTAAGCCCAAAGGGCTTCAGAATAACTGAGTGTTAGCGTCTTTGAACACTAGTGTCTCAGATCCTCAATGGGAGTTCTAGACTAACCTTGTCCGGCTCAAGCTGCTATTTTGCTTTGTTTTATAAATTTGTTCTGAGGTTAATAACTTTTTGTGCTCCTATTTTTGCTCTGTTGAGTTCAGCTGCAGTAGCAAAAGCATGCTGCTAGACACTTTTTTTAATGTGTCTGAAAAATAAATCATCATGATTTGTTTATTATATATGAATGTCCTGGTTTGAGGTAAAACAAGACCAATTTTGTTCAGTAACTTTACTTTTTAGCTAGGCCTCTTCTAACTGCTGAAATTAACAGCATGTTGTGGAGAAAACTGTTCGCTCTCAGAGTGATCAGACCCACGTTTATAGCTGATGCCAAGGAACGGTATGCAGAGAGGCTCTTGCTTATCCTTATTGCTATAACAACCAAGGCCAGCCAACTTTGTTACTTGCCCCGTTGGAGGGTCGGAAGCGGAAAAGCATAGAGGGGTCACACCTGCGGGGAGGAGCGGACAGGACAGGTGACCCAAAACTGACCAACAAGGGTATTCCATCCCATCTGCCTCACGCACAGTAAACCAAATGTCTTAATGTACAGAGGATTATTTTTTCCTACATTTTTTGGTCTTTCCGCTTTAACAATACGTACATCATGGATGTCTCTTCCGGTCTATGCTCAACTAGAGGAAGGATCTGTGAAATTCCTTTCAGACCTAATCACTACTGCTCCTCTGCCATTCAGATGGCAGACTGTAAAACACAAGGTGCTCAGTCCTTGGTCCCTGCTGCCTTTAAAAATTATGATAGGACTTTGCATGGTAATTATAAACACTAAATATGTGGCTGCTGACCAAAAAAACCCGTATTCTTGTTCAGGCTCAATAATTTGCTTGCAGTTAAAGGTTTGCTTGATGCTTTGCTTTAAGTGATTAGTAAATTAAGAGACTGCATTTTGCACGTTCAAGCTGTTGCATGCAAAGATAATTTTCTGTTTTGCAGAATTGAATGTGAACATTTCTGTCAACATGTGTAGCAGGTAAAAGTGCAAAGATGAGTTACGTTCTCTGCTAGGTTCAGGCAACCTTGATTACATCTGATTTTTTTTTTTCCTTTTCATACAGGCAGAAGTGTAGGGTTAATGTATCTGAAAGTTAAGTATATCTGAATGTGGCTTTGAAAATAATACCTGGTTATTCTAAATGCTAAGGTGAACATTAATGAGTGTAGTTGAGTAGGCATTTCCAGTGAGTTTCTTCTATCCCTCTCCTCTGTCCTTTCCTCTAAAAAAAAAAAAAAGTGTTTATATATCCTTTTGCTCTACTAATAAGTAGAATATGTTTTAATGCATGAGGGGGTTTTTTTGTGTCCTGATAAACACAATGAATAACATGAAATGCTTTTCTCTGCAGATGTGGAAGCTATCCCAGAAAGCAGAAATTCAAAAAGCAGGTCTAGGGAGCAACAAAGCTCCTAATTCTATTATCCCCACTACATGAGATGTGGGCCAAGTGGTGAGTTTCCTGCCCAAAATGTAAATGAGATTAATTCATTTACAACAAACTAACAGCATTACATGTAAGAACAAGTGCACATTGCATTAACCAGATGTAAATACTGCTTGCTTAACTGGCTTCTATCTTGCTTGTTAGTTAAGCCAGAACAGGTTGTTTAACAGCAGTTATTTTGCCTGTGTAGGCAGGGAACTTCATCCCATTTAGCCTTTTGCCTGTAAAAATTACATTTATTTTTATTTTTCGAAAGTCTTGAAAAAAGGAATCACATTAAGAAGTAATATTGAAGTCAGTTCTTAGAAAGGGACAGACAAATCTAAAAGAATAGTTTAACAAAACATATAAAGTATTCTATACTACAAGGAAACAGCCTTTTTGTAAAGCTTGTCTTTGGCATTCTGTCCTTCTCTTGACTTCATTAAAACATCTTTGATGCATGCTATTAGTGCTGTTAGTTCTGTTAGTGACTTAACTCTGTATTTTATACTTCCACACTTTAAGCTTTTCTTATGTTCTTTTCTCTTTCTACCTTTCAACTGAAAACAGAGAGAAAAGTGTCCTTCAGTATCTCAGTATGAAGCCTTTATATCTGAAGTAACAAGACAGCGACTGTAGGAATCATTAATAAAAATTAAGGGAATTTTTTACATTCTTCATGACTAGATCAGGCAAGACATAAAAACCTACCTACCTACCTTCCTTCCTTGAATCAAGGAGCTCTACTGGAGTCTACTGCCGAAAATTTGTAGATGGTCTTAGGAATTATTGCACATTGCACTGTTAAGATCTACTGAATAAAGGACAGTTCTCATCTCCCTAAGGACCAAGAATTTTAAGGTCTCAAGAATTACTCCAGGAAAAAAAAAAAATACTTCTTTCATCTTCTGTTTATGAAATTAGCCACTGATTTGCTTAAGCTTCTGCTAATAATTAGCCAAAAAACCCCATAACTAGCAGTTTATATTTACTTCTGTAAATCTAAAATAAATGCTGTAGTATTTTGTTGAAATTGACTGTATATACAGATACAAAAACCTCACAGCTTACTGGCACTTCACTGCCTTATTTGGTTAGCATAATCTGCATGAAATTGCTCTTAAAAAAGTTTATGCTGATTTTTGTTGCATACTGCAAGAGAAAAATTTGTTTACATATATGAAAAAGTTCAATAACTAGCAAAAGTGGGAGTCATGGGATAATCGTATTATATAGAAATTGTTTGTCATTTGTGTTTTTCACATTCCCAAGTTACTCTGCGTATATATGTTCAGATGTTTCTGACAGGAAATTGTCAGGTATGATTTTTCTATAACTTTTATTTTAATATAAGGCTGTTTTCAACAAATGGCATTTCCAGGATAAGACTGTCTTACAATGTTTGTGTATTGACTGATTTTTTTTTTTAATTTTTTTTTAATCATTTGTCTTTTGACATGAGCGGATCGTGGCTTAGGAGGTTTCTTGATGGCAAAAAGAAATGTAAATAATATCATATGCATTTTTACAATCAGTTCCCCTTAAAGGTTATCTTTTATTAGTAAGATACATTTTGTTCATTACTGATTTATATTAAAGTCAACAAATGTTACTGGTACGTTCAGTGGTTGCATACATTTGTTGTCTGGAAAACATTTGCAGAGAGCTCAAAGGAAGTGTACGTGAATTCATAAGCAGATCCAAAATGAGTGAGTGTAATTATATTATATTACAAATCAACTAGCACATTCATATTCCTGTTCTAAAGGGTAAAGCTAACTCTGTAATCTCCCAGTGTCCCGCCTTCCAACAGGCATGTACGTAACTTTCACTTACAGCTGTCTCCGTTCACATAAGTAAAGGTAAGCGTGACATATTTGCAGAAGTAGGGTTGCAGACTTACCTGTAAATCGATCACACTGCGGTGTGGTAGAGCCACTACAACTTCATCAGCGTAACGACAGCTTGTTTCTTGAGGCTGACAGGTTTTATCACGTATAAAGTCTCAAGCCATCAGGGACAGTTGGAACCATCATTTTTCACTGGAGAGAGAATGTGGTTCAACAGATTCAAAAGCATACTGGCAAGTCATTTTTTTTATTTTCCTGAAATTGTGTCAAAAAGAGGAAAGTTCAATAAGCTTTAGAAGGGGAAATTTTCTTGGTTGGGTTTTTTTTTTTTCCTTAAAGTGACTTCCTTCTGAAATACTTATGATAAAACGTGCTAAAAAACCTAGATCTAAGCAGAATGGTTGGTTTTTACAATATAAACTACTGGTTCAGCCTGGGATTGTTTTCACAGAGAATTTAAACATTTTTGGGGTGTTTTTTTCTTAAGTGAAAATAGGACCAATTTTGCAGCTCTCCACCATACAGAATTTCCATTCTTCCTCTGAAGACATTTCTGGTATTTCTCTCAAATCATTGGTTTATTTTGATTACCAGCTCACACTAGCATCTATTTCTAGTCCATTATTCTCAGTGTCAAGATTTTCACTGATTTCAGTGGAAGGATGGTGATTTTTGCAGAGTATCAACATAGATTAGCAATCCCAGGAGTGATCTGAAGGCCAGCGCATTCCTGAAATCCAGCTCCACAATGGTTTTGTAGGCAGCCTGAGTTCAGTTGCATCTGGAATAGTTTCCCGCATGGTAACTGATACGGTGACATTTTTGAGAAGGATTTGGGGTGTTCCAAGCTGTGCAGTGACAGCTACGAGATGTCACCAGAGGGGCAGGTGGGATAAATGACAGTGGCTAGAAGAGCTCCAGTGTGAACAGGGCCTGTGTACAGGTAATTTGCATATTCCTGTACCTACTCAAAGCTCAGGGCACAGCTGAGTTTCTCCCCCAGTACTAAGTGAGACTGGCAGAGCCCGGACGTGCTCGAGGAGTAAAGTACTCTAAGCAATAAGAATCTGGTGTCAAGCCTGGTTTCTGTGCCATTCCTGTACCTGCGATATAGGCAGAGCCATAGAGACGGAAGGAAAAGTTGCCTTTACAGAATTTTGTAGGCAAAGATACAAAATCTAGAATGCCGGTAGCCCTTACTGAAGGCATAGCTGTTATGAAAGAGAACTGAAATACTATTTTCTAGCTCGTTTCAGGGTCTGATTGTGACTGGATTCTCCTAGCTCTCTTTGACAACAGAGGACTGATGCATTTTAAACTATTAAACCCTAACCATTTAGTAGCGTTACTATTCGTAGAAGAACACGTGTGTCTTGAATTAACAGATTTAAACTGTAGTGCCAAATGCTGTCTGTATTCACAGAATCCGAGCAGTTCTGTGTGTTGAGGTAGATTCTCCATGACCCTGGGAAGAGTGGCATATTGCCATGACTGCACGGCACATGCTTCTCTGTGAGGAGCACTGCTGGGCACGTGTAACCTGCCCTCATCACACGTGGCTGTGTCATTTCCGTCACACAGGCGTCTCCTGACTTTTTATTTATTAGCTCAGCTCTTTTCTGTATTCATTAAGTTGTCCAAGATGACCCGTCACAACTTCTGCACTTGCTTTTTGCGTGTTATTACACCTTAAAGCATCTGTGCAATCACAGCCAGGGTGTAGTCACAAACTTTACAATTAACTATTTAACTGATAACATGTATTAGAAATGAACCCCCTCATCCAAAAACTGACGCAGTTTCCTTGTATGAGAGAATCAGGAGGAGTTTGGGGGCAGAATTCATCCTGCTAGGTCAGAGTATAGTGCAGGTCAGGTTTCTGTGCTAGAGTCCTGGCTAGTGCCTGTGTGTGCTGTTGTAAGCAGGATTTGACCCGCTTTGTCTGCATCAGTACTGAGGCCAGAGTGGGATTTTGGGTTGTGTTTGCTAAATTAGCCAAAAGCAGCACCGAGGATACATTTGCATTTGAGATCAGAATCTACTTCTCCCAGCAGTTTCTTTTGCAAAGAAGTTTCAGAGCTGGAGAGCAGTCAGGAGTTTCTCTGTGCTCTGCTGATTTTTAAATTATTTCTTTTTCCTTTCTTAATCTTTCCAGTGTGTGCCCTTAAAATTAAAAAAAAAAAAATAAAAAATCCAAAACATAAATTTGATTTGGGAGCCACTTCACATTTTCTGAAACACTGAAACATTTCCTGAAACTCCCAGGGGAAGAACACAGCGGCTGTTGGACAGCCTGCAACGAGAGTGTACACACACAGCTTTTACTGCAAGAGTTGCCAAATCTGTCACTGCTAGTTCAAGATTACAAAAGAGGTTGTAGTACTATACAATGTATAATTTTTATTTACTTTTCTGATAGTCTGCTGAGGATTTAGTAACGTTCCCAACACCTATTATTTCTAAACTTTTTCCAAGACATGATGCAGCCTCAGCAAAGGAGCTCATGTATGATTTTTAGAGTTAGATGGTAATGTATATGTAAATAATGCTTTGATATTAATAAAACTGCCTTAAAGGAATGTACCTAGGTGTGAAACAAAACTTAAAAAGCTCTTATTTAAAACTGTAATTTCCTTTACATATTGATTTTTTTAATGTTTGCCATTGTATACATTTATTAATGATGTTATTAAAATGCCAAACCAAATAATTTTTATTCTTATTTTGTGTGTACATTTATACACACACTTTCTGGAAACCATGTTGCTGGAAGGATATTGGTGTTAAGTTGTGGTCAGTTGGTGATGTGTTCAGTGAGTATTTCTTCTGGAAGGAAACCGATAAAACTGTAGCAGAATTTTTCTGGACAGTGTGTTGTTTGTTTCGTGTTGTTTATTTGTGTAGACCTGTGTGGCTTTTTAACTATACACTACTTTGATATTATTTAAAAAAAAAAGACACTAATTTCATAAGTAAATTCAAAAAGAATCATTATAGATTTGCCAAATGTAGTATCTGAAGCTTTGATTTTGCTTGGTTGTTATTTGTGCTGAGACAACTCGGAATCTCTTCTGAGGACAAAGGTAGTACAGATTTTTAAGATTCATGAAGCATAGTAAACTGCTGTTGTGCATGTCTTTAAAACAATTTTTCGCATTTAAAGCTTTCTCGATTTAAAGACCTTGACAAGTCAAATTTAATACTTTTTTTTTTAAGTGATAAAGAATTTTGGGGTACCACAAAGAAGAAACCTTAAAGGGGAGGGAGAGTGAGTGGCAGGCAGAGGGCAAGATAAATTTTAAAGACACGTAAGACTGTGTCTTAGTATGTAGCTAATTTAGTAACGCATTTGTCAATCCAAAGTTCATCAATCAACTTAATATTCCCAAATACCAGATGTTCCTTTCAGTCTTTTATTTAACAACAAATATAAAGTCACATGTATCTAGACATCTTTTGAGTGACATTTCCTATTCATTCAACGTTTTTAGGTCAGTTCTTTCCCGTTTGAGATGACTGCCACGATAGGCGGGGTTGGTTTGTGTCCTTCTAAGGTGGAGGGGAGAATTTATACTGCTGTATCGTGACATATTCTGTCGTTAAGTTCACATCCCTGAGAACAGGTGCCAGATCCTTCAGAAATGAAGGAAACCATGGTAAGGATCTTTGTGAACTAACTTGCCTTGCCCTAGAAGATGCTAGTTAATGGTAGTTGTTAATTCTGTAGAGTTAAAGATTTCACTTTCTTAATAGGAAAAAAAACCCAACACACAAATGTTGATGTTCTCATAGAGCTGTCTCAGCCATATAGAATGAAATCAAGTCAAATTGGCTAATTTTTGCCTTTTGATTCTTTTGAAGTGTTTCCCTTTATTGTTTTTAGTATTGTATCCTTTAGCGTGATGCAATAGCAAATTGTCATCCAAGATTGCAAGTCCTTTTGTGTGTTTTTTCTTCACTCTTCTGTATTCTTTCTTTCCATTCTGTCTCAACTTGGGTTCACACTATTGTTTGCCTTTAGGCATAGTTCGTACATGACATGTTCAAAAGCCCTCTTCCCTATTATCTTCCCATTTTGTCCCGCACTTTCACTACTCCTGCCTTTGGGTTTTGTGTGGGTCCTCATTGGCACAGTATGCTTACTGGACTTCATGGAGTTTCTGCTGCTTCTCTCTTCAACACAAAATCTGTTTGAAGGGGGTTTTATTCACTTAGGCAGGAGAGGAGAAAGAATTAGATTAGAAATTTTAATGTTGAGAATGTACTGGTCTTGTTCTTGTCATAGTAGATACTTTTCTATACTAAATATATATTCTCTATGGAAAGCCAAATCAGCCTCTCCTCAGCCTCTTAAACACACAGACGTTTGTACATGCAGTCCCCTTCTCCTGAAGGGAGAAGCTCAAGTACAGCTATTACTTGTACCATTCTTTCCATTCCTATAAGTGCTAGTTAAGGGTATGGTGGAGCAGAGAAGATGCAGGTCCTCCATTGGTTTGTGAATCTGTAGAAATCTTGCACAAAAGTTAATACAGTTCCAGGTTTTATTAACTTTCCTGGTCGGGAACCTGTAGTGACATTGCTCCTTGGAGCTCTCCTGCCAGGAGCGAGGCTGGTACCAGGCTGACACCCCGCCCTGGCTGCTGTTGAGTGGCTCCCTCATGTTCTGCTGGTTTGGGGGAGGCTCCAGAGATGGGCACGGCACACACCGGTTCTCATGGGGCCATTACCAGAAGGCTTAATTATTTCCCACAGGGAGGATACTGTGAAAGTGAAGATGCAACTAAAAACCTAGACAATCAAATGCATTTTCTGTAGGGTAGCGAAGTTGGGGTTTTTTCTAGGTAAAAATAATAAAGTAATGTGTAGTAGGGGATAAATGGGTACAGGTACACAATTTAGACATCTCTGTCCTGTGTGTATTGACAAATATTTTATAACTTTTAAGGTAATTTGTTATTCTTAATGATGTTAAGTTTAAACCTTCGAGGCCAGTACCACACACAGAACATTCCAGTTTTATCCATTTTATTAATAAACAGTATAACATTACTCAAATAATGCCTTTTCTACTTACTGGTTACTTAGTGGTAGATTGCAAACATGTCTTGTATTTTTAAGAATATTCTGTTAAACTTTTAATAACCCAAAGACAGTATTTTTTTTCTCACCAGATTATACAATATAAACTTACACAACTGAAAAAATAAAGGAGTAAGCCTCTTTTTTCAGATTTTATTTGTAACTAGACTTTCACCAGTTTTGCTTTTTTGCTTTACAAAAGCTATGCCTAGTAGTAAGAAAGTGAACTTCATCTACTTAATGTCTTCATCAAAATGTATGATGATGGGATCATGGCCTGTTGATTTCACAAACTTCAAAAAGTCATCGGGGCTTAAGCCCATGGTTGCAGAATTCGTCATTGGATGAAAATACACCTTTTCATGGCCACCTTCCAGAAAGCCAGCGTCCAGCACAAACCTCACATCTCCCTGGTCGCAGAAGAGGGCTAGGGGTGTCGCACAGCCCTGGCCCACTTTTAGCTTTTCCAGCATGGCATTTTCATCAGCAAATCTTAGGTTTCCACTTCCAACGCCCAGTTTTTTAGCAAGATCATTTAAATTGACTTGCCTGTTGTGCAGAACAGTCACCAGCCAGAACCCTTTCTTCTTTTTGTCTTTAAGAAACAGGTTTTTACTGTGACCTCCTTTCATGTGTTGGACATGGGGCATCATTTCTTCAACAGTGAACACCTGCAAAATATAATCAGGGTAGCGTGAGGCTCTACTTCCCATTAGACGTTTAGTTGCATACTGGCAGGTATCTTCTGTTAAATGCTTAGAAAATGCTAAATGTTATTCTCAGCCTCAAAACTGTACCCTTTTATGAAGAAATTTTAAAAGAACACAAATAAAAGGTGACATACTGTTCCTGTACATTTTCTGCATCATTTCTGTCTCATGCATACAGCAAGAATATCACACTTCAAAAACGTAAAAAGGCAGCACCAACAGCAGTCCTTTTGGCAGATTCAACCACAGGCAGACTGGAATGATGTGGTGCGTGCACTTTTAACTGGGAGTGAGAAGAAATCTGGAAAGCATCCTAGACGCTGGTGACTTCATGGTGAAGAAGTGGATGGGCCGTAGCTCCGGAACTGGAGGGGGAAAGGGGGATCTGGGGGACAGACACACAGAGGGTGAACAACCCAAGCAGCTGCGCTCAAAACGGCCCAAAAAAACCCAACAACATTCTGCCAGGCCCAGCGTCTGCTGGTCCATTTGGCGAGAAATTCCATATTGATAATTATGCTAAAAAAAACCCAAAAAACCAAAACACGTACAGGGCCTAAAACTGCCCTGTAGCCTGCTCTGCCCTGTTGGTACGTAGAATTTGATTTCCGGATTTAAAAAGGATCCGGAGGATGCCGCCGCAGCCCGCTCGGAGAGGCCGGGGCAGCGCTGAGGCCCGCGGGGTGAGGCGGCGGCGACGGCCCCTACCTGGGGGTGCTCGGCGGTGACCGCAGCGATGCCCAAGTCCCGCAGCCGCTGCGCCAGCGCTTCCCGCAGCTCCGGCGCCGCCGCCATCGCCCTCCCGCTCCGCCGCGCCGGGCTGAGGGGCGGGCAGCGCCGCCATCACCGCCCCTTCCGCCGGGCAGCGCCCTGCCGAGCGGCGGCTGCCGTCGCCTTAAGATGGCGGCGGCCCTGCCGCTGGCGGGGCAGCGCGGTGGGCGCGCTGGGCGGCTGGGCCGGTCGCGGAGGAGAGCGCGGGGCTGGAGCGGCGGCTGAACGAGGTCCGTGAGCAGTTTTTGAGCACGAAGTGAGCAGTAAATAGAATATATTTGCAGTAAGTTTTGAGAAGGGAAGAAAACCCCTAAGCTCCAGACCTGGACACATTTTGCGTTTCTTAACCCAATCTGTCGCTTTCCGTGTCAAATAGTGACATTTAAGCAATACATTGTTTTGATATACACCAGGTTTTCACATCTAATATGAAGTATATTTGGTTCAAATACTGGTTTCAAAACAGGTATTTGTCTCAAATACCTATTAAAATTTTTGTATATGCACTGAGGGTAATTTCAGGTGCTAGCTTCTTGCCTGTGTACAGTTTTGCTGAAGATGTCGCTGCTAAGTAAGGAAGTCCTGGTCCTGGAGAACAGGCGAGGTGCCTGAGGGCTGGAGGAAAGCCAGTGTCACTCCAGTCTTCAAAAAGGGCAAGAAGGAAGACCCGGGAAACTACAGGCCAGTCAGCCTCACCTCCATCCCTGGAAAGATGATGGAACAGCTCATTCTGGGCGTGATCTCAAAGCATCTGGAGGAAAAGAAGATTATCAGAAGTAGCCAACATGGATTCACCAAGGGGAAGTCATGTCTGACTAATCTGATAGCCTTCTACGATGGCGTGACTGGACAGATAGATGAGGGGAGGGCAGTGGATGTTGCCTACCTTGACTTCAGCGAGGCTTTTGACACTGTCTCCCACAGCATCCTCATAGGCAAGCTTAGGAAGTGTGGGGTGGATGAATGGACGGTGCGGTGGATTGACAACCGGCTGGCAGATAGAGCTCAGAGGGTTGTGGTTAGTGGCACAGAGTCTAGTTGGAGGTCTGTGACAAGTGGTGTTCCCCAGGGGTCGGGACTGGTTCCAGTCCTGTTCAACATACTCATCAGTGACCTGGATGAAGGAACAGAGTGTCCCATCAGCAAGTTTGCTGATGACACAAAACCGGGAGGGGTGGCTGGCACACCGGAAGGCTGTGCTGCCATTCAGCGTGACCTGGACAGGCTGGAGAGTTGGGCAGAGAGAATCCTCATGAAGTTCAACACGAGCAAGTGTAAGGTACTGCACTTGGGGAGAAATAACCCCATGCACCAGTACAGGTTAAGGGCTGACCTGCTGGAAAGCAGCTCGGTGGAAAGGGACCTGGGAGTCCTGGTGGACAACAGGATGACCATGAGCCAGCAATGTGCCCTTGTGGCCAAGAAGGCCAAGAGCATCCTGGGGTGAATCAAGAGGTGTGTGGCAAGCAGGTCGCGGGAGGTTATCCTCCCCCTCTACTCTGCCCTGGTGAGGCTGCATCTGGAGTCCTGTGTCCAGTTCTGGGCTTCCCGGTTCAAGAAGGACAGGGAACTGCTGGAGAGGGTACAGCAGAGGGCTACAAAGATGATTAGGGGGCTGGAACATCTTGCTTATGAGGACAGGCTGAGGGACTTGGGTATTTTTAGTCTGGAGAAGACTCAGAGGGGATCTCGTCAATGTTACAAATACTTAAAGGGAGGGTGCCAGGAGGATGGCACCAGTCTTTTTTCAGTAGTGCCCAGTGACAGAACAAGAGGTAATGGGCACAAACTGGAACATAGGAAGGTCCATCTAAACATGAGGAGGAACTTCTTTCCTTTGAGGATGGCAGAGCACCGGAACAGGCTGCCCAGAGAGGTGGTGGAGTCTCTGGCTCTGGAGACATTCCAAACCTGCCTGGATGCCATCCTGTGGAACCTGCTCTAGGTGACCCTGCTGAGGCAGGGGGGTTGGACTAGATGATCTCCAGAGGTTTCTTCCAACCCCTGTGATTCTGTGATTCTGTAAGTCAAGAAAAATTCAAAGCTCGAAAAACCAAGATATGGTAAATTAGTTAGTTAATGATACACACTAAAAAATGAGAACTGCACAATCAAATGGGTTTTTTTTAAAGGCAACCAATAATAGTGATGCGCGGATCAGACTTCACAACAGAGAGTTATAAAGCAGGTATGTTTATTCAGCACTGGGTGCGTAGGGGATCGCTCCTCCAAAGCACACGCACACCAACAGCACATTTTACTGGAAATTTATACAGTAAAGATACACATATTCATAGGATTAAACCCATTAGCATGGGCTGGGTTACTACAAATAGTTCTGGGGTGGGCGTGACTATTATAATTCTTTCCGAGAACTCATTATCGTAAGTCTCCTCCTCTTGCCGCATGCGCACTTCCATACAGTGGTCGTGGGCCGGGGTCTTTTGGAGGAAGGCTCATAGTCATCTTCACCGTGTACTGTTCACCTTTGTCTCAGAATGCTGAGCTGGCTGAGCTCCGAACCGCAAGACCAGTCTTAACCAGATGGCCGCTTCTTGCAGACAGTAATGTTCCTGCTCGCAGCTCCTGTTATCTATACAATTTGCTTGCAACAAGGTCTAGGTGTTCCTGTTACCAGTCCTTGACAAATACCAGTCTTTGGTAAGTGAGTTCCAAAAGAACATTCAAGGCGAACAGGATTGATAAGCAATATTTAGAAAGAGTTATAAAGCAGACAGTTAGTTCCCCATATCAATAGGCAAGAACTGCAGCTAAGGGACAAAGCCAAGCACTAATGGCCACATAGTTAAGTGGGAAATATTCCAACAACCCAAAGCATCGTCCTGAGCTACGACATCAGGAAATTACTTGTTTTCAGTTTGGCCTTCAGAAAAACAAGCAACGTATAATAAAGCTTTAAATTAAACCAGTATGAATCTGTGGTTGAGAGACATGTGGATATAATATGCTCCCACGCTAATTTCCAGACCTTCACAGCAGCGCACAGAAAGATTTCCAGGCAGCGTCCCACAGAAGATCAACTCAAAAAGCAGATTTGCAGTAAACTCCACTGACTGTTTTGCATGCTGAATTTATCTTTCAAATCAAACGTTTTCCAGGTCACTCCCCAGCGGCCCAGGCCCTCCCGTCGCCTGGAGGACGGGTTGCCCGCAGCGTGCGGGCTGGCAGGGCAGCAGGGTCCGAGCGCTTGCGCCGCCTGCCTGCCCGGTTTGCCCTTCTGTGCAGGAACACAGACTGCACCACCTCTGATAGCCATTTAAGCTTTTTTTACTATGGTTTATTTTTGAGATTATTTTACCCATTTTACCTGTGGAGAAACCCTCGAGGGCCCTGTGCGTTTTAAGGTATTGGTTAGTACCTGGCACATTCATCAGCAGATTGTGCCTTTGAAATACAGGACACGTTTTTTTGGTCAATACTCTGCATAAATGACCAAATACTTGCCCAAGCGAGATACTGATGGCAGCAAAACATGTAGCTACCACCTATTTCAAGCATGTGGAAAACCACCTGTGAACTACCTCAAGTCCCGCATTATGGGCAAAGCCTGTCCAATACACAGCTCAAACGTGTGCAGAGGAAATTACGGTTATTACTCTTAACACACAATTTGGAGCTGCCTGATGGAGATGGCTGTCGAAGTAGTGCTGTCCCAAGCAGACCCCAAGGCTAAAGGATGTCACAGGATGTAACTTGGGATTATCTCTGGGTTTTACAAATGGCACTGACAAGGGAACATTAAGAATTTTTCAAAAACCACTCAGAGAGCTTCCTCTTAGATTTATTTTTTTCCTAATCCATTAAGTGGCATTATTTTAGAGGTACTAAATTAGTGAGAGCTTTAAAAAAATGAGCCATGTCAAAGCTTTAGATTGGAGGTGGGTGGGAGGACATTGCAAAGAAAAACAACTGTCTCCTGGTAGACAGGAGAAAAGCAAACGTAAGAGTGTGTGTATATTTTTTTTTTAAAAATCCAAAGCGCTACGATAGGGGTAAGACAGCTCAGAAAAAGCCAACCCGCCCTGTGAGGCGATCTCCCGCCTTTTGTGAGGGGACGCTCCGCCCCCGTCCAGGCAGCCAACCGTTGCGGCGCGCGCCGCCGGCCGCCACTGCGCCGGCGCGGTGCCCTCGCGCCACCCGGCGCCTGCGCAGAGAGCGGCCCGCCCGGCGCCAGGCAGGGAGGGCGAAGCGGGGAGGGCGAAGCGGGCGTTGGGAGCGGGCGTTGGGCTCCCTCAGCGGGTCTGTCAGGGAGGGGGAGAGCGGGGGAAGGGTACTGGGGCGCTGCGGCCGTGGGGAGGGCTGCAGCTGGCAGGTCTCGGCAGCTTGGCAGCCTCACAGCGTGCGTCGTTGCGGTATAGTCCTGCTCGCAGCAGCGTGAGGTTGTTTCTGAGGTAGTTGTTGGTGTTCGTGCCCCCGGCGGTGAGCGCGGTTTAGTTTTGCAGTAGTAGCCAAAACGATAAGCATAAGAGCAGTACGAGTTAGAGGGGTGCGCCTGTGCCGGCCAGTGGTGACCCACGGGCCCCGAGAGCCAGGATTGGTTTCTCTGCAGTTAGCAGCCTCGCGTGGATTTCTCCTCTGTGGGCTTGTCCACTGTCGGCTTGACCTTATGTTAACTTTCGGTGTATGCAGCGTCTTGTGGCAGCTGCGGAGGGTTCCTTGGTTTTAACGATTCTACGCCTTTAAAAGTTTACTGTAGTGAAAAAAAAAAAAAAAGTAGTTGTTTTTGGTTGGTTAGTTTGTCATCTGCTCACTTCCTGCAGGTATCCGGATACAAAAGAGTTTTTAAAGGGACCGCGGGCATTCTGAGGGGAATTGATAGCATTTCACTTATTTGGAGCTGCTTGGAAGATGGTACAAAGCCATCTTTGAGAGAAGATATAGAAGGTACTGAGAATGGCATCACTGAGCAGAAGGACAATATAGGGAAGAAGAGAAGTTTGAACAGGAGACTGTTGTTGTGGATAGTTAGCAAAATGACTCAAAGTTAAGATGGTTAAAACAAGGTGTGAGATGATCTGACAGAAGCATCTTGGCACGCTTATTTGCTAAGCCAGGGCTTAGCCTCAAGGGATGTCTCTGTCCATGTGACAACACTGATATTACTACAGTACTACAATCTTTTAGTGGTGGTATATGCTCACGTAAGCGGCATTTTGCAAGCGTGTTTTGCTGGGTTAGAGAGGTAGGTTGCACCTGGATAACTTTTACCCGTTTAGCATGAGGAGTGCAAATGTCCCTTTTTTTCTAGATAGTGTCAAAGAACCTGAAGTGGGGACTTTAGAAGTTTATATTAATCGGTGGAGATAGGTGAAAGGTTGGTAAGCTGTGGGTGATGTTGGTAGATCTGTGTGTCTGCAGTGGGACAGTGGAGAAAGGTGAAGCACTTAAGGAAGCTGAAAAACTGGAACAGTTACTAAATAATTCAACTTCATCATCATTAAAAAGCCTGTTTTGAAATGATAACATTTGTCCCTTGTGTTCCTATCTGTATTATATGAAAGAGTATCTTTCAGCTTTGAGGCTGATTTCAATGTGTCCTTTGTGTTTTCAGTGAGGAAATGAACCGAGGGTTGATACTAAAGTTTGAAAATCTGGTACAGTTACGTGGTGCTTGCCGGCAGCTGCGTACTCTCTCCTACAGAAAAGTTAACAGAGCACAATGGAAGCCTGTGCAGTTATCTGCGCATCCTGTGTGGTCCGTTCTTCTGTATCCACAGTTCTGGCAAACAGACAAATTAATCAGTATTGCCTTATTGCAACACAGACATCTAGCTACAAAGGAGGTAATTAACAAAATCCAATAATCTCCAGTTTTCTGTGAAATTTCAAAGAACAAGAGCTCCGTTTGAGAGCTTTAGTTACGAAAAAAAGAGCTTTATGAATGAATATAGAGAAGTTATTGTAAATTTATACGACAAAATGTACTTAATGTATGACTGTATTGTGACTCCCTCTCAAATATTGACTTAAAGTGCTTATACCAACAGCATCATGAATCTTGTAGAGGCAGAAGAAAATTATTAGAAGCAAAAATGAAAATTACTGTGTTGATTGTGAACAATTAAAAATGAGAAAAGATTAAGTGTACTATGCTATACATTTTAAATGTCCAGTATGATGTGTTAAGTCATTCATTAGTATTGTAAAAAAGGTGTATTTACATCCCATGGCTTGAGACCATTGTCTTTTTAATGTTGTTTTTATTATTTCTTAGTTTATGCCAGCTATGTGTTCCTATATACATGTCTAATTCCATGTAGGAGACAAAAAAGAAGAAAAAGAAGGTAGCACTGACAAGAGGTGAAGTGGAGATAAGGCAGAAGATGACTGTTGAGGAACTTGCACAAGCTATGGGTAAAGACCTAGGTGAGAGCTTGTTCTGTTGTTTGAGATTGAATGAAACACAACAGTTAAAATCTATCATGCCACCTTCATGAGTAGTAAAGGCAAAGATGTCTACGATGGCATTAGTTAGTGGTTGCTAAACCCTCCCTTAGCAAGGTAGATTGTACTCATACCAAAGAAAATGTTAGTAGGCACAATAGCAGACTAAAGAGAAAAAAAGTTGGGCCATCCAGATTACCAGGCAAGACACTTTAATGTGAAGAAGCCAGGACTCCCTCCCATCTCCGGCAGAAAGGCTTCAGATCCACGTAGGCTGCTCTTTATGACTGTTCCCTAAATGCTAAATTATTCTGGAAGGACAGACTTTGCACCCTGGTTTGTCAGAGCTGGACCCCTGTGGCTAAAGAGAGAAGGCGCAAAAGAGCTTCAGACCGTAATCCAACCCTTAGATATTCAACTGGGAGCAGGAATCTTGGATTCAGGAGCAATATGTATTTCATTAAAGCAGTGATTTAATTAACTGCGAGTGGGCAGGACTTGTCTGGAACACTCCCCTCTTTAGGTCGTTGCCCTAACAACTGGGTTGCAGAAGCAGGCTTGTGCTTTTAATTCCATGAGCCATTCCTGGTTGTATAGTGGCTCCGCTTGACCAGTTTTCAGTGATGTTTTAGGGGGGTTTTTAGCATGTTTTGACTATTGACATATGAAATAATTTCATACCCGTATAATACCCATGTCCAATCTCTTTTTATCCAGCTGGATGCTCTTTCTGGCAAACTTCCCTCTTAGGAATGAGGAGAGAAGTAGATAAGTCTGTCATGTCTTGCTGTACATTTCTGAGACAGATTTGTAATGATACTTAGGTCAACATGTAGCAATTTTTGACTACTGCAGTATGGTCTATATTTCTAGTACCAAAGCAAGCAGCTTATGAACTGATTTATCAAATTTCCTTCTTCCTTGATTCACTCCTTAGCTATTGGGTTTAGATGAGTTTCAGTTGTTTTGTTAATGGGAAAGCAGGCTATGAAAAAACAAGTGAAAAGTAAGATTGTAGCATCTAATGAGGCAGTCATTTTCAGTAAAACTCTCTGAATCAAGTTTTTCTCTGCAAGTACGTAGCGTAACAGGAACTTTTAGATCAATCTAACTAAAGCAAAAATGCTTGATGAACGGAACTTAGCACGAGATAAACTACTAATGAGAAAGTCTTAAACTGTATGAAATGTGGGGGGTTGGAGGGTTTTTTTGTCCCATATATTTCTGTGGATGTAATTGTTAAATGTCTTTATTTTTTCTTCAGATCATATTTATGAAGCGCTGCTATACACAGGCATTGACCTTGATTCACTAGAACCAGATTCTGTCTTACATGAAGACCATATCAAGCTAATTGTTAAAAAATCAGGAATGAAGTATAAATCAGCAAAACTGAAAGAGGAAAAAGAAAGAGAAAACACAGATGCTGTGAAAAGGTAAGCTGTGATCTGTTCTTTTTGTCTCTTTTTATCCTATTTGTTTCTGCAAGTGTTTTTCATATATTGTATTTTCTTTGTTCTGATGGTGTGTTGATAATACCTGTTACGGTTACAATCTGATAATATTTAAAAGCTAAAGTTTACTATTTTGATTTCTTTGGCCATAAAACTGATACTCCGATTTGATTTGGTTTAAGTGAGCTTTTTCTATGCTGTTTTCTGAAGAAAAGCTAATTCTTCTTTGATATACTGAATTGCTGTATTAACTGATGCAGCAGTAAGACTGAGTACTAAGAGGCTTAACTGTGTGGTGTAGCTAGGATTTGTGATCACAGTGGGGAGAAGCAAGGCTCACCTGTTCCTCACTGAATTCTGGGAAATGGCTCTTTGTTAGCCATAGTGGTCATGCATGTCACTCAGTGAACTTTTTTGGTATTTACAAAACACGTTTTTGTTTTAATTGTAGGCCTCCTGCAGACCCAGCGGTACTAACCCCACGGCCCCCGGTTGTTACTATCTTGGGTCATGTTGATCATGGGAAAACAACCTTACTTGACAGTCTACGAAAAACTCAAGTGGCATCAATGGAAGCAGGAGGCATTACGCAACACATTGGTGCTTTTCTTGGTATGACTCAAGTGTACGTGCATGTGTATCGAACAGTTTACTCTCCGTCTTACATAATGGGCTGACTTGCTGCCAGTTTATTGGGCAAAAATGTTGTGACATTAAACAGTTTATATGTAAGCAGTGAAAAAGGAAATCATAACTTGTGATAACTGTCATAACTGTGGGGATGGAACTTGGAAGGGGATTGCCTGCACAGTTGAAATTATATTTATACTATTTTGGATTATGAAAGATCCCAGGACACTCTCTTTCCTGAGGAGTTAAAAACACCTTTGACCTCCATACCAACAGTTATGTGTCTGCCTAAAATATGTCATTATTCTTAAAAAAGTTTTTAAAGGAGTTATGCTTTAAAGCTATGCAAAAATTTGGGTTTAAAATGTACTGTATACATTTGTTCACAGTGCATTTGCCCTCTGGAGAAAAGATAACTTTTCTTGATACTCCTGGACATGCAGCTTTTTCAGCCATGCGAGCAAGAGGTACCCATGTTACTGACATCGTCATACTAGTTGTAGCAGCAGAAGATGGAGTGATGCAACAAACTGTAGAATCCATTCAACATGCTAAAAATGCAGGAGGTACGGTGTTTAACTTGTTAATGTTACATTTTGAAGTGAGTGGCAAGCCCAGTACGCAAAGTTAATACACAAGGTGTGTGTTACTATGCAGCTTAAATAATGAGTGCTTTGCAAATGTTTACTTACCTCTCAAAAGAAACTCCTTGAACTGGAATCTACAGAACTTGAGAAGTAACTGTCATAGTCGTGTTCCTTCTCCCCTGGGAAGGTGTTTGAAAATATACTGAATGTTGTAGTAATAGATAAAGGTATTCAAATACTAATATTTTTGCAGGACTTGCAGGTTTGCGAGAAAAACACTCATAGGTGTGTGTGTGGGGTTTATTGTTGTTTTTTTTTTCCCTTCCCTACTAGGATAACTCCTTCAGCTTACTCATGGTAGCTCAGATCTCAATGGCTGCTCAATAGGCCCTGAACGAGATTATTTGTTCGAAGTGGTCATAACTTGCTCTAACCTTTTACTACAATTGTGCTAGTAGCAGCAAGTTTTGGTTAGGCTGGTAATGAGGTTTTTTGTTCTCTTTTTAGTTCCTCTTATCCTCGCCATTAATAAATGTGACAAACCTGAAGCAGATCCTGAAAGAGTAAAGAAGGAGTTGCTGGCTCATGATGTGGTCTGTGAAGAGTTTGGAGGTGATGTTCAAGCCGTAAATATTTCTGCACTCAAGGTAAAGCTATGGTGGAAAAATGATGGTGTTCATGGACATCTAACGTGCATACAGCTGCATTTTTATTTGGCAGCTGGAAAATAAAATGCTTATCTTCCTGGTATTTGACACCTTACCATGAGCTAAGTGCTGCTGGCTCTTACCAGAATTATTTGAAATATGCTCCTATAGTATTTTGGGGTTCAGACCTTCAGTGAACAATAATATATAATTTTTCTTCTGGAAATTTAGTGGTTATTTCATCCTAATTTCTGTTTCCTCATATATTTGCTCATTGTATTAAATTACTGCAAAATCAATGTTGGTGATAATGTTATGCATGAAGAGAAAAATTCAAACGAGGGTAAATAAATATTTTCCTAACACATGCCTAATCACAAGAACATAGTTTTGTAGTGGTCTTACAAGATTTGCCATCTTATCCTTGCAAACAGCTGATAGCTAAAAACTCAACTAGAATCTGATCTTCAGTTTTGTGGTGACCAAACCAGCTTTGTCCCAACTGATGCAGCAGTATCTTAGCCTTATTGCTATCTTTCTAAATGCATCTCAAGTAATTTTCTAAAATTTCAGGCAAGTTCAAGACCTTTTGAAGTCATGTCCTTGCCCTTTTAAAATAGACGTACATAAAAATGGCTTTTCCATTCACCTCTGTAGCACGTGTTGCCCAAATTCCTGTAGGTCTGGATCTGCTGACTGACAGCTAGCTTATTGTATCTATTCTCAAAAATAAAATGTAATTAGAACAAAGGCCGGGGGCGGGGGGAGGGGAAAGACCAACAGTTTTGTCTCTTTGTTTTCATGGAGTCTTGGCTAGGTGGTAAATGTCATCAAGTTTCAGTTTGGCTGCTTAGGTGTTTTGTTTATGGGGGTTTTTTGTTTGTTTTGTTTTTTTTTTAATTTGCATTCCTAATATACTTGTAGCAGAATATTACAGTGTGTTTTTCTGCATCTTTAACTCGGATGCTGTGAACAGAGAAGCAAGGAAACTGACCTTCGTAATGTTACGTGCATTCTGGACTGGCTGTGCAGCAGTCTTAAAGAGTTCATTACTTTAGTGCCATCTTGTCTTGAAGGCGAAGGGATCTGTGCTGTTGGACTGTATTACATTGTTAGAAGTTCTGAATTAAATAGGGGAATTTGGCACTAAGGTTTCAACCTGATCTTACTTTAATTGGGTACTTTCTTTTGTCCTGGTCCCAAACCACTACACCTTTATTCTGTATTTTTTTTGTGTATGATTTTATACAGGGTGAAAACCTGATGGTTTTAGCAGAAGCAACTGTTGCTTTAGCAGAGATGTTAGAACTGAAGGCAGATTCCACAGGACTGGTAGAGGGGACTGTAATTGAGTCTCGCAAAGACAAAGGGAAAGGGTAAGTAATCTGCTGCCTTTACAACTTTAATGGAGCAATTTGTAACAACAAACCACCTGAGCAGTATCTCTGTGTACCTCAATATTTATGTTTAAGGTCAAACTTTTTGTTGTTGTTAGATAAAACTGTAACAGTTTCTTTACAGTGCTTGTAACTAAAGCATTGAAATGTTATTCTACAGCATGATAGCCGGGAAAAAAAGTACAAACTGATAGGGCGAAATTCATCGTATCACTGAAATAATATCCTATAAGCACAGGAAATAGTTTAAAATGCTAGAACAGATGTATTTTTTAAAATGCCATTAAAAAGTAGGAATGATGAAGTTGATAGTCATAATATAATACCTATACAGTTTTTGGCAAATTGTGTGTAACATGATGTTTTGCTCTTTAAAATACTTTAATCCTTTTGCAGGTTCTCTGTACACAAGATGTGTTCTGCCCTCTTTAAAAATGAACTGAATTTTAGAAAGCTGTTGGGGTTTGGGGTTATTCTGGGGGAGGGAGGTCACTTCACGTATTAAATCGTTCTGTTGCTGATTTCACAAATGCCGAGTTTTGTACTAATCTGCAGAAATGAAAAGAGTACGGTACAGGTTTTGGGCTTTCTGCAAGTCACTTTAAAATTTTATTAGCGCTCTAATAAAATGTGTCACAGGAATATTCTGCCTGTGATTGTTCACAAGTACGCTCTGTTTCATGTTTGCTTACCTACGTTAACTGTGAAAACAGGGAGATGGGTCACTTTAATTTTGTCTATTATTTTTTTCCTCTGCTCTTCACTAGTCCCCTTACCACAGCCATCATCCAAAGAGGAACTCTGAGAAAAGGCTGTGTTCTAGTTGCAGGGAAGACCTGGGCAAAAGTGCGTTTCATGTTTGATGAGAATGGGAAAGCTGTAGATGCAGCCTCTCCAGGCATCCCAGTGGAAATCATGGGCTGGAAGGATGTCGCTTCAGCAGGAGATGAAATCCTTGAAGTAGAATCTGAGGTACAGCAAGAACCATTTCATGGAAGACTTATACTGCAGTAAGGTGGATGGGAAGGAGCTGAGTAAACTACTCATCCCAGGAGAGAGGTGATAGCTTTCATTCTAAATAACCTGGATAACCTGGTGAAAGATGAAGGCTGAGCATGGGTATTAAGAAACCTGAGTGAGGTGTTCTGTAAGAGGGGTGAGGATTTTCATATTGCCTCTTTATTTTCCACTGCCCCCACCTCTCTCCTGCCCAGCTGTCCTTTCCTCATCTCTATGCATCCAGATTAACCTGCTTTACAATCGCATGAAGAAAGCAGGCTGCCTCTGGAATTAAAGATGAATCACCTCTGGTTTATGCTTTTGCTTCTCACGATCATCCTGTCTTCCTCCATGCTTTGTTTGCAATGACTGCAGTCGTGAACAACTTCTGCTGTGGTTATCTGGGATGTGTTTTAATGTGTTCCCTTTAAAGGGACAGAATACTTTTCTCTTTTATATGATCACACTATCACCCTACCTGGAGAACAATCTAGTACTTAATGATATCAGTGTTTTAATTTTAGAATGAGAGGACTACTTTCTGACAAAATAATACGCATAAAGTATAGCTTGAAATAGGTATTGTGAGAGCTGGACAAATAGCACGTGAAAGAATGAACAATAATTTATTCTCTTCTGCGGTGCAGAGATGCTGTAAGAATCAGCTTTGAGTCATGTTGTTGTAGCCCAGGGAGGAAGCTCTTGTGCTCATTCTCTGCCATCCTTGCAGCAAAATCTATTGTTAAATGTGAAAGAAAATGAGTGAGCCTGTAGAGAAGATGCAAAAGGATGAAGCTGCATTAATGTGGAGTTTTCCAATGCAACGCTTTGAAAGGTAATGTTTCTGTCTTTTCCTGCCCAGCAAAGGGCGCATGAAGTTGTGGCTTGGAGAATCTATGTGGAACAACAGGAGAGGATGAAAAGGGATGTGGAAGTTATTGAAGCAAAGCAAAAGGAACACAGGATGGAATATGAGAAGAAGCAACAGAAGCTAGCCCATCTGACCTGGAGACAGAGGAAGGCAGTGCTGTACAAGGCCAATAAGCATCTAATGTTTTCAAAGCCTAAAGAGAGAACAGAGGTGGACAAAAATGTGCTATCACTAATTGTTAAAGGTGCTGTCCTGTTCTATTTATTGCTCCATTGGTTTTGTGCTTCTCAAATGCTCGGTCTGAAGCATAGCTCTAAGCTATTAACAAGATTTCTGTTACCAGAAGTTTGGTCATTTTAAAACTGAACTGATTATTGAACTTCTCTTAGTAAGAGGAGGGGCTTCAGAAAACATCCAGTGGTCAGAAGAATGCGCTTCCAGGAGGGCCAGAGCAACAGGAAAAGGAGGGCCAGAGCAACAGGAAAATTTAGGAGCCCAGCCCCCTTACCCAGGAACTCCCGAGTAAAACCCATACAAGTGCCTCTAGATATATATATATATAAATTAAAAACATATATATTAGAAAAAATAAAAAAACCCCAAGCTATATGAGCAGCAGTACTGCATCAGCAAAAGGAGGACAAGAACAATTATGTATTAGTTAAAGTGGAACAGGAGGAACTTGGTTTGACCTCACATTTAGTGATATATAAGCAGTGATGGTAGTAGCTGAAAAACTATGCAAACTTGACCTGAAAATGACAGCAGATGCGGAGCCTCTGGTCCTATTGTATTTATTCAGTTAATTTTTGGACTTAATAGACTTGTTAGATGTGTTTTAACATACTACTGAAAACACAGTAAGAATGATAGATGTCAAAAGACTTTATGTTGCAGCGTGGAGTTGTCATTCCCTTAGTTCTGCTTCACTGTTTCTTTGATGTAGACAAAATCTGCAGTACTTACATTTATACACACAGGTGATGTGGATGGATCTGTTGAAGCTATTCTGAACATTCTGGACAGCTATGATGCTGACGATGAATGCAAATTGGATATCATTCATTTTGGAATGGGAGATATCAGTGAAACTGATATAAGTCTTGCTGAAGCATTCAATGGTGAGTGTGTGTTTAAGAATCAATTTACAATTAGTACAAACTATTGAAATAGGTAGGTCTCATTCTGGTTTTGTTTTCTCAATAATAATTAGTAGCATCAATAAGGTAAACACATGTATCTTAAAAATGTTTCCTTTAACATCAAACAGTAGGGCAGGTGGGGAAGGCTAGAAATCTCATGAAAATGGAAGGACTCTGACAAGCTCTTGCCAGTAGTTGAATTGTTAAACTCTGACTCTTTGCTCAGGTTGCTTTATGATGCTCAAACAGGGCAAAGCTAGAAAAGTAGATTACAGAAGAATTTCCTTTTGCTCAGGGAGGTAATTGGAAGGTCCATGTCAGTAGTCGTTCCCATTCCTACCCCTGTAATTCTCACCTGCTGTAGAGGGTATGGGGTCATCGGACCTGCCATAGTCCAGTTCACGGAATCATGGAATTTTCAGAGTTGGAAGGGACCTCTAGACATCATCTAGTCCAACTCCCCTGCTGACGCAGGAAGGCCTAGAGCACATTACTCAGGACTGCAGCCAGGCGGGTCTTGAAAATCTCCAGAGAAGGGGACTCCACAACCTCCCTGGGCAGCCTGTTCCAGTGCTCTGTCACCCTCACCGTAGAGAAGTTTTTTCTTAAGTTTGAATGGAACTTCCTATGTTCCAACTTGTGCCTGTTGCCCCTCGTCCTGTCACTGGGAACCACTGAAAAGAGTCTGGCTCCATCCTCCTTCAACCCACCCTTTAGATACTTCTAAGCAAGAAGAAGGTCTCCCCTCAGCCTTCTCCAGGCTGAAGAGTCCCAGCTCTCTCAGCCTTTCCTCATAAGGGAGAAGCTCCAGTCCCCCAGTCATCTTTGTTGCCCTACGCTGGACTCTCTCCAGTAGTTCCCTGTCCCTCTTGAGCTGGGGAGCCCAGAACTGGACACAGTATTCCAGTTGTGGCCTCACCAGTGCCGAGTAGAGGGGGAGAATGACCTCCCGCGACCTACTGGCCACACTCTTCCCTATGCAGCCCAGGATTCCATTGGCCTTCCTGGCGACAAGGACACATTGCTGGCTCATGGATAATTTACTATCTACCAGGACCCCCAGATCCTTCTCCTCAGAACTGCTTTCCAGCAGGTCCAACCCTAACCTATAGTGGTGCCTAGCATTCTTCCTCCCCAGGTGCAGGACCCTACACTTGCTCTTGTTGAACCTCATTAGGTTCTTCTCTGCCCAGCACTCCAGCCTGTCCAGGTCACGCTGGATGGCAGCGCGGCCCTCTGGAGTGTCAGCCACCCCTCCCAGTTTGGTATCATCAGCGAACTTGCTGAGGATACACTCTGTCCCCTCATCCAGGTCATTGATGAATATATTGGACAAGATTGGACCGAGTATTCACCCCTGGGGGACACCACTGGTTACAGGCCTCCAACTTGACACTGCTCCATTAATCACAACCCTCTGAGTTCTGTCACACAGCCAGCTCTCAATCCACCTTGCTGTCTCCTCATCTAGCCCACACTTCCTCAGCTTCCTAATGAGGATGTCATGGGAGACAGTGTCAAAAGCCTTGCTGAAGTCAAGGTAGATGACATCTGCTGCTCTCCTCTCATCCACCCAACCAGTTATAACATCACAGAAGGCTATCAGATTGGTCAAGTATGATTTACCCTTGGCAAATCCATGTTGACCACTTGAGTAACTTCCTGTTCTTCACATTTTTGGAGATGACATCCAGAACAGTTGGATGAAAATGATTTAGAGTTCACTTCAGCTTAATTTGGACAACCAAACTGTTTTTCCAGCCCAAAAATGGGAGGTCTGTGTCCCTTTATGTAAGCTCTGGCACGCTGTGTGTAAGCCTTAGTTTCTGCTTTGATACCTCTAGTTCTGTCACCAGGGAGCTTTCTGTGAGGGCTTTTTTAAGCCATCTATTTTGATACAAGCTTAGTAGTGGTCGATGTGCAATAGTGGGAGAGGTAAATGGTCCCCCCTTAAAAGGGAAGTAGTAGTAAAATATGATTTCTTGTATCGCTGACTGCTAATTCTAACCTGTGCTGCAAGTTCAGCATTACAGAGTAGACACAGCAGATGCTTTCACTTACTGTTTAGAGTGATCTCTTGTAGTCGTCACTTGCCTATTGTTTTATTTGTCAGGTGTTGTATTTGGATTCAGTGTAAAAGCCAATGAAAGTATTAAACAGCTGGCTGCTAAAAAGGGAATTAAAATTAAACTTCACAATATCATCTACAAACTTATTGAAGACTTGAAAGATGAGCTAAATAGCAGACTACCCCCATCTGTGGTGGAAAATACAATAGGTGAGTTTTCATTCACTGGTAATTTTTTGCTTCGCAGTGTTGCCTGAAGTTTATTGTCCAATTAAGTGTTCTATTGTATCAAATATTTGATACTCCTCTGTAGCTGCTTTTCTGTTTTGTTATAAAGCTTGTTAAGTGGCAGAGTGTAGCTTGCTTATACTTTTTGCCAGTTTGTTATTCTCATGTACTTCATACAACTTTACTTTTTTGTTTTAGGGGAAGCTTCTGTTCTCGATGTCTTCTCTGTAACAGTAGCAAAAAACAAAATTCCAGTAGCTGGATGCAGAGTACAGAAGGGGCTGCTAGACAAAAAAATGAAATTTAAGTTAATCCGTAACAGGGATGTTATTTGGAAAGGTAAGTGTAATTGCCACAAAACATGTATTTGCATTCAGTATTAGACACTGCTAGTTCCCTGTGAAGTTAGCGCAAAACATACACGTCTTATCTCAGGGCAATCCCATATGCTATTTAGGATGAAGTCGCTCTACCTAGAGAAAATCTGCAAGATGACACTGTACTGTTATCCAGACCTTTTTCTAACCACCAACTCTGGCAGCAAAGCAGTAGCATCACAGGATTTACCTGTTGAAAAGGACTGATGTCTGACTTTCATTAGCCGCAAGTGCTCACAATCCGTATGTTTTCTTGCTTTCATTTTGTAGCTACAAGGTGAAACATTAATTCTGTGAGGTCAAACCAAAACGCTTCTATGCTGTGATGTCAGTGGGTACTCTTTCTTTGACATGCTTTGTCTTTGTAGGATCTTTATCGTCACTGAAGCATCATAAAGATGATGTCCAGGTAATAAAAACGGGTATGGATTGTGGATTGAGTTTGGACAAGTATATAGAATTCAATATTGGAGACGAAATTATCTGTTATGAAGAAAAAGAAGTTCAACAGACAACATCCTGGGATCCAGGATTTTAAAATACATTTGAATATGTTAACACTAAAGGACATGTATTATTCCTGGCTGGCCTTCAACTCCTAACATTAAATGAACTTTCAGAGATTCACGTGGCTTCTTTATATAACAATGTTCTGCTTTTAGATCTTGTCAAGCAACCAGCCTACCTCATCGGATAAACTACAACAATTAATTGCAAGCACTTCAAGTGTGTAAAACTATCACGGTATAAATACTGGTTCCAAACTAGTGCAGCCATCTTCTTTCTCTCCCAGAGCTGCTATACAGTTTTTCAGTGTGTAGTCTGCATTTTGTTAGCAGGACTCTACTACCCTTTTCTCCAGCATTGACCCACTTGTAGATGTGACTTCGGACCTCTTGATCTCCTGTTTTTCCACCTTAGAACTACTCTACTGTCTACTCCTCTCATGTTTAAAGAGACCACTTCTAAGGTTAGCTAGTGTTGGGGTTTTTTTCTTCTGCCACTGCTACCCATTATCTCCTTTAAAGGAGACTTAACTAACCAAAGCCACTCTTTAAAAGAAGCTGCTGCTTCAGTTCTTGAGTCCAAGTATTTCATCCTAGTTGGCAGTGAGCATTCAAAGTTTCACAGATTTTTCTTGCTTACCAGCTGAGAGGAAATACAGTGCCACGGGAAGCAGAAATAAATCCTTAAACCGTACAGAACTTCAGATTTTTATTGTCTAGTACATTTACTTGTCTTCTGGTTTATTGAAGCAGTATGTCAGACAGCACTTGCCACAATAGTGTCTGTCAAAGTGACTAGCCATGAAGACTCCTGCTCCACACTCCTCAGAGGGGCACTCCCGGCGCAGACGACTGATCTTGCCGTTTTCATCCACCTGGGAAGGGCAAAGAAGCAACATCTCATATATACTCGCCGCCTTTTAGCACCGATGATAATTTTTACTATTTTTCTTTGGCAAAGTAGTTTTTGTGATAGTTACTACATCAAACTTCTTGAAGCAAAGTTCAGAAGCGCCCAATTGCAACAGTCAGTTTCTCTTCTATTTAACAGGTAGGATACATATTTGCAAATAAGAGGACTTTAAATACACCAGGCTACATGCAGACCAATTACAAGCTTCGTGTCCTTCCTGCTGAGAGCTAAGTTTTCATCAAGTTTCTCCTAGAGTAAGTTCTACATACCTTGTAGTACTTAAGCACTGCAAGCTTAACCTTCTTTCTCTTATGCTTGTTCTTCTTGGGAGTAGTGTAAGACTTCTTCTTTCTTTTCTTGGCACCACCACGAAGTCTCAGCACAAGGTGAAGAGTTGATTCCTATTTGTGAAGCACATGAAATAGACTCAAAATGCTTTCTCAAGATGAGTAGCAGGCTTTTTATTTACAGAAAGTAGACCTCAAGCTCCAGGCAACTAAGGATTTTTTCGCTATTAAGTCTGCAAGTGAACAGACTAGAGAACAGTGAGCTGCTGCATCCCAAACCCCACAAGTTTCAATTACTATAATATCTGTTGTGACTACGTTCCTCAGTTCTAACTGCAGGATAGTTTCATGATGTAACTAGGCCAAACTGACTGCTATTTGTTGCTCCTCCTTTCTAGTAGGACTCACTGGCCTCACTGTCAGGTTAATCTGGCAGAAGTGAGCAGGATATTTTCACATTAGCCCCTAAAGCAGCTCACTACAGAGGACCAGGGCTGACAGAAGGGAAGCACTGGAAGTAGAAGCTGTTAGAAATGTTTTCTTCTGACCTGAAACTATAGACTGGGCTGCAGCAACTGTCAGTTCTAGTCCTAGCATCAGCCAGAAGTGCCACCCACCCTAAATCAACAGATTTGGTTGCATCTGTTTGAAGCATTTCTTAGGCTCAGCAGCAAAGGTCAGTCTGCTCCGATAGTGCCAGCTAGTTGGTACTACACCACCCTGTTCAGCTCTTCCTACTCACTTTTTGAATATTGTAGTCAGACAGCGTGCGTCCATCTTCTAGCTGCTTACCAGCAAAAATCAGTCGCTGCTGATCAGGAGGAATGCCTAATGGTGACATAATTCAAGATTAAACGAGGAATGCGAACGCTGATTCTATAATAGGTTGCTGCAAACAATCACATCTGCATAAAATGCACATCAGTCCAACAGAGAATAATAAACGCATCTTGAGCTCACCTTCCTTATCCTGGATCTTAGCTTTTACATTTTCTATAGTATCGGAAGGCTCAACCTATTGTGAAACAAAACACGGAGTCAAAACGCACTTTGCCTTTTAATTCACACAGAAAAGCAGAAGAACCGTGAGGAGCTTCAGACATGCCACCTATGCTGTCCCGGCCATTTCGGGCCCCCGCAGGGCAGCCAGGCCCGGGCGCCAACGCCCCGGGGAGCTGCGGGGTCCGCCTTTCTCCCTGCATCCCGACAGCTGGGTGCACCAGAAGGCCCCGGCCGGCCCGGCCCGGCGGCTGCCGCGCAGCAGGACGCGGGGCGGCACGGAAAGCCCGAGGAGGGCGGGGGTGGCCCTGCCCTGCCGCCGCACGGGGCCGGCATGCGGCGAGGCCTTGCCGGCCTGCGCTGCTCCGGGGGTCGCGCCCCGGCAGGGCGAACCCTCCCCGGGCACCGCTCCCGCCTCCTCGGCGCGGTGAAGGGGCCGCGGCGGCTCACCTCGAGGGTGATGGTTTTCCCCGTGAGGGTCTTCACGAAGATCTGCATGGCGAGGCCGGCACCTGCGGGGGAGAGGCGGTGAGGGGTGGCAGGGGGAAGGCGGCCGCGGCCAGGCGTGCGGCCGCGGAGCGACGACTCACCCGCGACTTGCTCGCGGAATGGCGGCTGCCCGAAAGAGCGCGGCGCCGGCCCGCACGGGGTTTCCACCCGCGCCGGAGGAGGGGCGGGCGGCGCGGCGGGACTACGGCTCCCGTCGTGCCCCGCCGCCGCCGGCCGCGCTGGGGCATGCTGGGAGCTGTAGTCCCGCCCGAGGGGAGCCGTGGGAGGGGAAACTGCAGCTCCCACAGTGCTCCGCGGGTCGCCCCGCCCGGCGGCCGTGAGGGAGGGGGTTCCTCATCCTGCCTCACGGCTGAGGGCGTCTGCGCGGAGGCTGGTAGGGGGTTGGGTGTCTGCAGAGAAGCACTGCGGGCGCTATGGCGGCTCTTTGCGGTGGGCGGTGGTTTTGGGAGTGCGGGTTTTTCGGGTAGCTGCGTCTCCGCAGGTCTGCGCTGCAGCGTGAGATCCTAGAAATCGGTGTCGTCGTCTCGGTCCTGCCCTGTGGAGGCAGTTTAAAAACATCCTGCGGCCACCTGCAGATTCCCTAAGATGAATGCCTGGGTTGTAGGACAAATATTTTTAGTATTAGAAAAGCTGTAGGTAAGTTGGGAATAGAGGAGCACTGAGAGTCACATTTGGAAATTACTGAGAGTAATTGGGAATTGGGAATTACTTGCTAGGTGGTTTTCTGCTTATAAATTGAATGTGAGAAGGGTTAGGGGATTAAAGTCTTCCTTCTGACTTGCTTGAATACATGAGCATCACCTGATACTATTTTGACAGTTTCATCTTTTCCAGGTTTTGGTCTGAGGCAGTTGAACAAAGGAGGGAAGAGGTTTAGACTTTGTGTAAGAAAGGTGCTAGGTAGCTACACCAAACCTCTCATGAGAGCAGAGAAACATTCTGTCCTCCCTCCCACCCTTTTTGAGAAGGACAGGAGATTTCTGGAGAGCGTACAAACATATATATTGACAGAAACTTGGGTTGTGCTGAGTGAGGACCGTCTGAGGAGTGTTATGTTATATACAGCAATGCGTTCGACAAGGTAACATATTTTTCAGGTAAATGAGCAATGAGCAATAGTAAATGGTTTGCTGCTTATTTGTCTTCTGAGGAAAAACGGTATAAGCAGACCAGTTGTGACCTGTTGGTGTAGTTACAGAAATCAAGGATTGGTATATTTTCTGCTGAGTTTTGTGCCACTGTATACATTGCAGTCGCATAGAAGCCTCTATGATGAATTCATACTACCAGAAGTTACAGTAGGGCTCATGCTTGATAACCACTTTTCTTAACTTTCATAGAATCATGGAATCGTTTAGGTTGGAAAAGACCTTTAAGATCATCTAGTCCAACCATTAACCGTACTCTACCAGGTCTGCCACTAAACCATGTCTCTAAGCACCACATCTACAGGACTTTTAAACACATCTAGGGATGGTGACTCAACCACCTCCCTGGGCAGCCTGTTCCAATGCTTGATAACTCTTTCAGTGAAAATTTTTTTCCTAATGTCCAGCCTAAACCTCCCCTGGCGCAACTTGAACCCGTTTCCTCTTGTCCTATTGCTAGTTACTTGGGAGAAGAGACCAGCACCCATCTCACTACAGCCTCCTTTCAGGTAGTTGCAGAGACCGATAAGGTCTCCCCTCAACCTTCTCTTCTCCAGACTAAACAATCCCAATTCTCTCAGCCGCTCCTCATAAGACATGTTCTCCAGACCCCTCACCAGCTTTGTTGCCCTTCTCTGGACACGCTCCAGCACCTCAGTGTCCCTCCTAGACTGTGGCGCCCAAAACTGAACACAGTACTTGAGCTGCGGCCTCACCAGCGCTGAGTACAGGGGCACGATCACTTCCCTACTCCTGCTGGCCACACTGTTCTTGATACAGGCCAAGATGCTGTTGGTCTTCTTGGCTGCCTGGGCACACTGCTGGCTCATGTTCAGCCGGCTGTCCACCAGGACCCCCAGATCCTTTTCTGCCAGGCAGCTTTCCAGCCACTCCTCCCCAAGCCTGTAGCGTTGCCTGGGGTTGTTGTGACTGAAGTGCAGGACCCGGCACTGGGCCTTGTTAAACCTCATGCAGTTGGCTTCAGCCCATCCATCCAGTCTGTCCAGATCTCTCTGCAGAGCCTTCCTACCCTCAAGCAGATCAACACTGCTGCTTAATTTGGTGTCATCTGCAAACTCACTGAGGGTGCACTCAATCCCCTCGTCCAGATCATCAAGAAAGATATTAAACAAGGCTGGCCCCAAAACTGAGCCCTGAGGAACACCGCTTGAGACCTGCCGCCAGCTGGATTTAACACCATTCACCACAACTTTCTGGGCCCAGCAATCTAGCCAGTTTTTAATCCAGCAAACAATGTAGTGGCAGTTTTGGCAGTTTTGAAATGATAAAGCGTTATAAAGGTGTCCTAAAATGGGAGAAAGTCTACGTAACTGAAAAGACCCATGAACTGTATCCCCTATGCCCTGCATTAATGGCTCTTCAGTTTTGCTGAAAGGTTATTGCTGAAGTTCCTGAAGGATTCTTGCCTGCCCGATTGTGTCTACTTTTTTCAGATGCTGACTGAGATGGGAGATGCCGAGAATAAATAGAGTCTTAGTTTTCCAGGTGGATAGGAATAAGGGTTACTGGGTCTGCATTTAGATCTGGGGTTGGACTGGTATGTTAAGACATCGAAATGCACAGCCCCTGCTCCTTTGCTTTTCCACACCTGTAAGTGCTAAGGATATTTAGTGTCCATCTAGAGAAAGTATTTTCTGTTACATGGAAATGATTGCTGCAGCTGTCCAATTAAGTGCTGATTGCCTTAGTTTTAATAACATCAGTAATGACCGAATCTGTGGTAGGTTTAGAGGCTGTCTTTCACAATGTAAAGCTTTTCTGTATTTTCATCATCTTGAACAATGTTACTTGCTTTTGGGGCGGTTTTTTATAATATTAGAGCAGCTCTATGGAGCTTGCTCTAAGGAGTATTATTTTGTCTATTCATTGATTTTAAACCTATCATGTTTATTAGAAAGTTCCAGAAAGTTGGTTTGCTATTAATTCTCTCCATATAAATACTGCATCCAAGAATACATTCACACATAATAGAGTACGTTACTGCGTAAAAGAATATCCTGACTTCAATCATAGAATCATAGAATGGTTTAGGTTGGAAGGGACCTTAAAGATCATCTAGTTCCAACCCCCTTGCCATGGACAAGGACACCTCCCACTAGACCAGATTGCTCAAAGCCTCATCCAACCTGGCCTTGAACACTTCCAGGACTGGGGCCTCCACAGCTTCCCTGGGCAACCGGTTCCAGTGTCTCACCACCCTCAGAGTGAAAAATTTCTTTCTGAGATCTAATCTAAATCTCCCCTCTTCCAGTTTGAAGCCATTACCCCTCATCCTGTCACTACATGCCCTTGTAAAAAGTCCCTCTCCAGATTTCTTGTAGGCCCCTTTCAGATACTGGAAGGCTGCTATAAGGTCTCCCTGGAGTCTTCTCCAGGCTGAACCACTCCAACTCTCTCAGCCTGTCCTCATAGCAGAGGTGCTCTAATCCTCTGATCATCTTCATGGCCGTCCTTTGTACCTGCTCCAACAGGTCCATGCCTTTCTTATGTTGGGGCTCCAGAGCTGGACACAGTATTCCAGGTGGGAGTATGAGGTGTTTATTGCCAGAATCAAGAATGGTAAAAGGAATGCATTTTTTTTCTTTACGGGAGATTAAAAGCTCTGGAATCTGAGTCCACGACTCTCTTATACCATAGGAAAACAGCAATGGAGCTTGAAGACAAGTAAATTACCTCTAATAATGTTTAAAGCAAAATATGTCATTTTAATTAGGACGTGAATAATTTAGTTGTCACTGGCTTCTTTCATTTATATCTTTTCAATGTTTCTATTCTTGTTTTATTTTTATATGGAAGCTGCCAACAATTGTATGAAACCTTGCTAGTACATGGTGTTAGACTTCTGCTCTTCACATCCTGGTGCTGATGCTTGTGCAGTCAAACTTGAGGTGCAATCAGCAAAGGCTTTGCTTGCAGAAGAACTGGACGATCAGGCTCAGAAGTTAAACACATACATTCTCTCCACCTGTAAAAACAGTATAGCCTCAAAGTGAGGCTATTGCATTGCTAAAATGCACTGTCTGAGGTTGAGAAATACAGAAAACTGAATTGCTCACTTTTTCACATTTACTGTCTTATATTGAGGAAGTATTGTTACGTAGCTGCATGTACGTAGTAGGATTCTCAAGAGAGACAGTTGTCTTGCCATACGCAGTCTGAAGTAGAATAATATGAGAAACTGGGGGCTCAGGCTTTACTGAGAACAGCAGAACAGTATGACAGCAAGGCTAGTTCAACAACTTTCAGTACCGATACCCTTGCAACCTTATGCATAAAAAGAACAAAGTAACAGTTCCTGTTTTGGGGTTTCTGTTGTTGTTTTTTGGGTTTTTGTTTTGTTTTGGTGTTTTGGGGTTTTTTTTGTTTTGTTTTCTCTCCAGAATGAAAGCTATTGAGAAGAATTCTGCAAAAATTAAAAATGTAATATCAGAAATTCATAATGTAAGAAAGGTACCCTCAGAAACCTTTGGCACCCCAGAGAAAACAGCACATCCTCTTAAGCCCATCCCAGGTAAACCCAATATTCTGCTGGTTTGAGAGTTTCTTCTAGATTAAATGTTGTTGGGGAGAGCATCTGTCTTTCGTTTCAGTAGCCTGTGGGGCCCAAACCATGACAAAACAAAACGAACAAAAACCCCAAAACTGAGCCACCCAGGATAGTGCAATGTATCCACATGCAGATCCATTTACTGGAGTGCAGAACAGCGGTGACCTGGTAGAAACAGGGAGGTGTAGATTTGAAGAATAATGTACTCAGAAAGTCTTTGCTGTTGTGGGAAGCTGCCTGTGAGGGGAGATGCAGCCTGTGTTACTGTTACCAGCCGGGTTTACTGCCCACAGTTTGGAGCTCACGAAAGGCATTTTCTTCTCCCACAGGCCTGAGTGTAGAAGAATCACTCAGCCTGGATTCTCTTTCTAAACATCTCACTCAGTTAGACAGATGGGTGCTGGAATTGGAAAAAGAAAGGGGAAAAACATATATCCCTTAGCAGAAAAAGACTAAGAACAAAAACTCCTGCACTTACTGGCCTTACGAGATATAGCTGAGAGAAGCTGGAGCTCAGGTTCAAGTGTATATCTGCAAATATTTTTAATTTAGAGGTGTTCCTTATGTCACATAGACTTCCTTTTTTTGTCTTATGGATTGAGGTTCTGTACGTTAATAAATTATTGACATATATACTGTTGATACTATGATGAAGATTTCTTGGTTCAGGTAACTATGCTGATCACGTGCATGCTTCCTTCTTTAACTGTCTACAGATATGCTAGAATTTTGTTAGTTGCAAATGCTATTTCTGCCTGGGCAAAATCAGACAAGATTGTCATGCTGCAGGATCTCCTGTCTCAGATCATGAAAAGTAAAAAAGGTGAAAGTAGTCATTAAAAATGAAATGTCAGAACAATCAGGAATAAGAGTGAGTCTAGACTATCAGCAATAGTGGACTAAGAGTTTGGTCTTCAAGATGGTATCTTTTATTCCTGTCTGGTAGCTTTTGAGGGCACTGGTGGGAAAACTGAGTTTAACTGATGCAGTAAAAGGTGTTTCCTAAACAATCATCTGCTTAAGGAGATTGTTTCAGTTCTTCAAAAATAAATGAAAATATTCTCAGTTTATAAAAAACATGTCTTCATATACATGTATCAGTTGGTAAAGTATGTGGTTGGTTGGTTTGGGTTTTTTGGTTTTTTTTTTAACGCTTTAACACTTTTAATTCTGATTTGCTTGTTGAGATGGTAATGTGGTTATCCTACACTGCCATGTTTTATATTTCAGCCCTTGATGTCCCTAGTAAAATGGCTGAAGATTTACTTGAATATTTTGAAAGGTAAAAATAATATGGTTATTGTGTTCTGCATTAGCAATTTGCGATATCATAGTTAATACATCATATTGAATGCAGTCCTTCCAGGACACATTCTTTTTGTGACTCTTTTGGTGTTGGTAAGAAGTGCTGCCATGGCAGCTGTGCACGTTAAGTCAATTGTTTATCCATTTTCGGAGGTTCTTCTTTGGCTCTTTTTCTAAAGGGACTGAAATGGAAGAGACCAGCTGTTCAGGTGTTTCTGATTTGCTTATTTCTGTGTATTATGAAAACTGACAAGCTAATCTTAAATATATTTCTGTGCATACAGATGAAAATGCACAACTTGAGGGTTTTTCAAAAGTGTCCAGATGCCTAGAGGAAATTGGATATTAGATGGTTTTGAAAATCCCGGTAATGCAAATGTCTACTTCTAGGGCCTAAATCTCATTGCTAATATAATCCCTTGATACTAAAAATAGGAATTAGTTCATCAGCTCATCTCATACAGCCTGCTGTGTAACTTTTACATAGAAATAACTCTCTCCTGTTTCTAGCCATTGGTTAATTAAATTAGTCCCTCCCAAATCATGATCTTTTACAAACATATATTAAAATATAGTTAATTTCTCTTTCCAGTTGGCTATAGATAACTCCCTCCTAGGTTCCTCAGAGTTTTCATTATAGACACTCTCAAAAGCACTAGGTAGTAAGGCAGAAAAGATGTAACTGTCTGTGTGGAAACAAAATTGCTGCTTCATAGTGGAAAATGGTGTGATGAAGATGTACTAGGTTTAATTAGTGTATAATTTAAAGCTGTGTATTCTCATTGTTTAAGCTTCT
>VFFE01007110.1:747104-777311 GCA_008921705.1 Burhinus oedicnemus | reverse complement strand
TTGTATTTCCAGCAGATGTCTGGTAAGTTGAAGTCCCCCACTAGGACAAGGGCTGGGGATTGTGAGACTTCCATCAGCCGCTTGTGGAATGCTTTGTCTATTGCTTCATCCTGATTGAGTCCTGTATAACAGACTCCCAACAGGATATCTGCCTTCCCCCTCATCCTTACCCATAAGCACTCGACCTCACCTTCACAGTCATTGAGCTCTATACAATCAAAACACTCCCTAACATATAGAGCCACCCCACCACCTCTCCTTCACTGCCTATCCCTTCTGAAGAGCTTATAGCCATCCATTGCAGCATTCCAGTCATAACAGTCATCCCACCATGTTTCTGTGATGGCGACTATGTCATAACTATCCTGCCTCACAATGGCTTCCAGCTCCTCCTGTTTGTTGCCCATGCTGCGTGCATTGGTGTAGATGCACTTGAGCTGGGCTATCGGTTTCCCCCCCAGTGTTGGCATGCTGCCCCTAGGCTCAGCTCTAACGAGCTTGATTCTATCCCCTTCCCCCTTTGTACCTAGTTTAAAGCCCTCTCAATGAGCCCTGCCATCTCATGAGCGAGGATCCTTTTCCCTCTTCGAGACAGCTGAATTCCATCTGCCACCAGCAGGCCTGGTGCCGTGTAAACCTCCCCATGATCAAAAAACCAAAATTCCACCAGTGGCATCAGCCTCTGAGCCATGTGTTTAATAGGTGTGTTTTCCTGTTCCCCTCAGTGTCCTTCCCTGCCACCGAAGGGACTGAGGAAAACACTACCTGTGCTCCTGATCCCTCGACCAGTTGCCCCAGTGCCCTGAAGTCCCTTTTAATCGCTTTTGGAGTGCTGTCTGCAACCTCATCACTGCCCACTTGCACAACCAGGAGCGGATAATAATCAGAGGGCCGTACCAGACCAGGGAGTTTCCTAGTGATATCCCTAACCCGGGCCCCAGGGAGGCAGCAGACTTCCCTGTGGGTTGGATCTGGTCGGCATATGGGGCCCTCTGTTCCTCTCAGAAGGGAATCGCCTACAATTACCCTCCTTTTTCTCTTAACAGAAGCAGTCCTAATGCGTGGGACTGACCGACTCACTCTAGGCAACCCCCTGGAAGAATCTTCACCTATCTCCTCATTTGCCTGGCACTCAAGTTCCAGAGCCCCATACCTGTTACGTCAGGGCAACTGGGAAGGTGAGGGAGGCTGGGAGGGGACTCACCTGCCTCCCCCAGCAGGGACCTGTTTCCAATCCCCTCTGTCCCTTAGCTCCCTCCTCCTGCCTGGTGGCAAGAGGGGAGGGGATCCTTTACTTCTTGTGGGTCCTCTGTCTGCTGCCTTGGCCTCAAGGTGTGGCTCCACCAATCCATCTCCCTCTCACACTCTCTGATACTCCTGAGCCTGTCCGCTTCCTTCCTCAGCTCTGCCACCAGGCTGAGCAGGTCATTCACTTGGTCACACCGCACACAGGTGGTCTCTCTGCCGTCCTCCAGTGCGAGTGACAGGTTCAGGCACTCCCTGCAGCCAGAGACCTGCACGGCTGCAGGTTTTTCTACAAGCTCCGTCTGGGTCACCACATGCCTCCTCGCAAGGAATTTCGGACGAGTGGTAACCATGGCTAGGTCCTTTCCTGGTAGGGCAACAGCCACTACTTGAGTCGAGTTTGCCTCTTGAGCCAGGAGGGGAACCAGTTACCACCAGTTGAACTTACCTCGCTGAGTGCCCACTGAGTTCCTCGGTGTGTGGCGACCAGTTGCCACGCTCCAGAAGGGCACGTGTAGAACTGCCGCGGGTGGGGCCGGCTCCGCCGCTGCCACGTCACAGCCTTCCCCCGAGCTGCCGGTGCCGGCACGAGCTGGCCGCTTCTCCGGGCTTCAAGAGCCCCAAAAAAGAGTTCCTTGCCGGCCCTTTTCACCTCGATCCCCTTCCCCAGCACAGACTTACCTCACTGGAGCTGGTCTCCTTGGCCAGGAATTTATTCTCCAGGAATAAATGACTTAGGTGATGTCTACTTTACATCTTGTTGCAGGTGAATTTTGACTAATGTTCAAGTACATTTTCCCAGAATTGCTGAGAATGAACTACAAATTAAGAATGTAGTTTTCCCTTTTAGTGTTTTTCACTATTCATGTTATTGAAATTAAGGTAATCCTGCCATTGTAAATGTATATGCTGATGCAGATACTCCAAGAGCAGTCAGGTGAAAAGGTCAATGCTGGTGGCTTCTCTGTGATTTCTGGACGCAGCACATCTACAGAATAGAGCCCCGAGCAAGAGCTTATGACTGGAAAAAAAAGTATTGCGTGCTGCTTGCAAATACAGGCTAGTATACTTTGGAGACTGCTTGGTTTCATAAGAAATGCAGGGAGCATTAAATGTTTATTTTTCAGGTTGAGATTGTTTAAGCTGTCCAGACTGTTATTTCTGGAACAGAACTAGAGCATTTATTACTGACACCAGATCTTTTCCTTAACTCAGCGTGACAGCACCCAAGTGACCGCAGACTTCTGCACTTTTTGAATATGAAATGCAGAGCAGTTGAATTCTATAGGAGAGCTTTTTCCAGAGTCTGGCATCATCACACACGATGAATGCAGAGGTCAATAGCTATTTCTCTTCCTATTTATATAATTTAATTTAGTTATTAAGTTCTAAAATTTTACTTGTGACCAACTTGCATTGTAAAGTTCAAACTTGAAGTATAATTAAATAGCAGGCATAAGCAAGGGATCAGAAAGAATGGCCAAATATATATTCATATGTCGGGAAAAGAAAGCAGGTATAAACTCTCAGAAGTAGTTCCACCTTCATGGAAAAAATGCATAGTCCATGCTAGATGAAAATTGATTTATTATTATACATTGCTATGCCTACTGAAACTTCAGGTTCAATTTTCTCATTTCATTTTATGTTGGTGGATGTATATTAGTTTTAATGGTGCTATTTGTTATGTATGTAATGAGTGACAAAGATCACTATCTGATTAGTTGTGACACTGATTATAAGATAAGATGGGGTAAGTGTCTGACCTCAGATGCACTGTATATAGTGTAACTTGATTTACAGTGTAACATACATTGGATTTTGACCAAAAGGATGAAAACAATGAATGAAGAGATCACTGACAATTCTTACTGCACAAAAGCTAACATCGTACGAGAAAGCAGTGCAGATGTAACTGCGATACTCCGCAGAGTGATTTCATGGTTCTTGTTTTATATTTGCAGCAGCTGAAAAATGAAACTGCTTGTTAACTTGAACAAGACGGGGATGGGCTAAACTACAAAGTTTTATTCTTTTTCTTTATAGCCATTTTTACTGTGCAGAAGTGATTTCTAGCAGGGATACATGATCAAATGACAGGCCTGCAGTACGTGCTTCTTTAGTTGGCCTATTTACTTGCTAGCTGTTTTATATTAAGCGTTCTCTGGAAGTTTTAGAAATTGTGCTACAAGACGAAATGTATAATCTCTAGAGCAAAGACAGCTGTTACCGGGGCGAACTGTACTGGTGTTGCCTTATGTGCCTTATTTTCCTTCGGAAGAGCTTGGTGTCTCCCAATCCAAGAATCAGTTGCTAATCATCTGTTGGGATTTAAAATGATTTAGACTTGCGTGTTTTATGCAGCAACCTCAAGAATTTTCAGTCACTTCATCTTGAAAAAAATAAAAACTGTCTTAAAAATTCTATTTAACAAGGTGACATACTTTTACCCAAAGTGTCCGTAAAAGCCAAGTAGTATTTCAGTAGTATTCAAACACTCAAAGTTACATATAAAGAAGAGGTGGAATTTCAAAAAGCTGGAGACATCTGTAAATGCCTAAGCAAGTTTAAAAATCCATTCCTTACCAAACTTTATGTCCCCAGTCTTAGACATTATTCTGAAGAAGAGTTAACCTGGTTTCACAGATGAAGTAGTAGGAGAGCTGTCTTGTCACCTTGCTGGTAAGAGAGATTCTGAAACATTTTGGATAGTGGCAGTACTCACATTTTTTTTTTTCTCTCATTTATTAATCAAACTCAGAATTTATTGTTTTCCCAGTGTTTGACAGACTTGGACAAAACAGTTCGGTCAAAATACAATAAAGTGGTTGTGAGTTTTAAAAATACTTCAGGAGTGAACAAAATTTACAGGTACAGAACATCATGGTCCTATGCAATTTATTATTGCCAAGCTCTCACTAGCTGATTTAATTCCTATCTCTACTTGCCTGGTGTGCTGCGCTCACCTCCTTCAACTGCAGACTTCACAAAGGTCAGCCACAGATTTATACTTTGATTTAATGAAGAAATTAGGCTTTTACAAGATAGGTGCTGAATGGGAGATTAAAGATACCAGAATGAGAGGAAATATTGTGAGATTAGTTACATAGCCTAGTGCCCAGGACACTTACCTGCTTCATGGAATTCTTCTGTTTTAAAATTAATTCATTATTCGTCTTCTGTCTTTAGATTAATTCGTTATTCACTGGAAAAAGTAGAAAGCCCATCCAAGATCCACTGCCCAAGTGAGTGCCCTTACCACACAGAAGATGGTTTTGCTCCACTCCCCCTAAGAAATTTCATTAGAGTTTAAAGAAGTGGCGATACTATTTTTATTGCATTCTTGTCTTTGTGAGATGGGAGTTTTTATGTTACTCCAGCAAGTTTTATGGAGAGAAGGAGATAGCCATAACTTAGCTTTTTGCATGCTTTAATCACAAAACTCTTATGTGGTGTGAGAGTTAGGTTTTCTGAAGTTATCAAAAGCAAAATAAAATTTTGTGGTCCACCTTTCACCAAATGCAAGTCACAAGAAGAAGAATATCAGTATAGAAAAGTTTGTATTGATAAACAGATAAGTGATAAAGATATTGATAAGGGTTTATATTGATAAGAGTCAATCAGTGATATTCATTAGGACGTTTTAAGGAAAATTAAGATACTAAATTTTTAAATATTTTTTATGTTGTTTCTTCAGGATCTTCCCATTATTTCACCTTTTTTCTTAGAGCTTTCCTGTATCCCCATGGGCCAATTATCCTCATACTTTAAATCACAGAATGGTAAGGAGCAATCTTTGACTGGTGGAAGATTAATGATATTAGCATGGTGACTTAATACGGTAAATGTGTTCTATTTCCATCCTTCTGTAATCCCATTGAAATCCATGAGTTACACTAAGGATGTTTGGCCTAATGCCTTTTTCTTCACTAAATTCTGTGACTCTGTGAGTGTCCCTTCTGTTTTTGAAAGCTGTGTATACAGTCACCTGATTTGCATCATTGCTGAAGCCATTAGTCAGAAAGAGCTATTGAAGAGGCAGCACTGGATGTACCTGACCAATTCACTAAGCTCTCCCAAGCACAATTACTTATGTCCTAGATGTATTAACATGGTTTTAACGGATGGTTTTGAAACTTCCAGATACATTGAGAAATCCTGATAGATTCCATCAATTCATTTGGAATAAAACTATCTAGTCACAGTGCTCCAGACTTCATTAATTAAAGCTTCTCACTGAATTTAGTAAACCATAAAATCTGAACTGTGTTTTGCTCCAGTGGTATTCACTCTGACTATTCTGCTGGATAGCTGAAAGTAGAAGTAGGTTATCTCTGAAGATAACAGAGCAAAAAATGAAGTATTAGTTTCGGAGCTTTTGTGGTTGGCTTCTGTCAAGCCTCAACTCCAGTTCTTCACTATTTTACATTCAACAAAAATAAATGTAGTCCAAAAATTAAATAAAAAAAAATTATATAAATACAGTGCAGGGGACAGAATTAGCAAGCATGCCACTGCTGAAGGCAGATTTGGTAAGCTGGAGTAAATTAATTTTGAATGAAGCTCACATTGATATGAAATTTGAAAGGTCAAATCATTTTCCAGTAACTCACCATTAACCCCTGATGTAACTGGAACCTCTAAGTAAGTATGTTTCTACTTCAGAAATAAAACCTAAATAATAATAAAAAAGAGAGTGAAATGCCACAGTAGCTACGCTCATTTAGGTCTGCAATCCCTGATGGTTTGATTTTTTTTCTAACAAGACTGGTCCTAACATCTGTTAAGAAGTATCAAGACAGACGATTCCATGCTTTATGTTCAAAGTGGTACTTTGCTCAAATGCAGAAAAAGCTGCACAGCCCTCCCTCCTGCAATCAGCAGAGCAGCAAGTAGTCAATTACAATCATTTTGATCATAAACCATCGTGGGAGGGGGGAGGCAACCCGTAGTGTTTCATATACTGTAGGAACACAAACCCTTATAAGCAGAATTCTATTTAAAAAAAAAAAAAGGATTTTTTCCCAATAAAACAGTATTAGAAAAGGAGTCTCAGCTGGGTATCTTGCAAAGATTATTATTTCTTGTATGGTGATAGCACCAAAACTACATTCTCATTTTACCACATATTTTTCAAATACCAAGAGACAGACAGTAAAGATGAAAAGAAAGCAAAGTACAAATACTAAAGTGGATCTGGAAAGGTCATTGATAGATGCTTTTGTTCTGGTTACTTTTCTGAATTCTAAAATACACGATGAAAAGAGCAAAGGGAGAGAGACCCATCGTAGTAATAATCTGAAATTTCTAGAGTGGATTTTTCTGATTCTACAGATTAATTGCTAGTTAATTTGTACTTCTGAATTCTAATAAGACTGGAATTAAAGTGTAACAAATGCGGCTGCTTTGTGAATATAATCTCTGTGTGTGGATTAGCTGAATGACGACTTGTTTGACAGTCTTGAGAGTCAGGTTATTTTATTCATACTGGAACAAAAATACAAGGTGGCTGCAAAATCCCCAGCACCTAACTCCGCTGAACTGTTAATTTCCTGAGGCTGCTGCCATCGCTGTCGTTCATCGCAGGGTCAGGACGCAGGGCTGTTGCAGAGAGCACACAACCGGGCCAGAACCCTCTCCCTGCTCCCCTCCTCAGCTGCAGTTGCTCAGGCAACAAGCTCAATCAGCAGCAGAAAGGCACAGAAGGAAACTGTAAGGAGTGGGAGGAGAGAGATTTCCCAGGGGCTATAGAAAGGGCGGAGGAAAGAGGAGGGAGAATATTGGTACATGTCTCAGAGAAGATATTTGCCCTCGTTGTTGCATAGACAATGGAGAGAGGGTGCCTGAGGCTGCTTCAAAGCACTTCAATTCAGCTTCTTTCTAAATTTCCCATTGGGAGTAGCTTCTTTCCCTCTCTTGGCTTTTGAAAGAGGTGAGCACATTGAATGAGGTGCCTGGTGTTGGATAGTGTTAATATGCTCCCGTGTACTGGAGCGGTATTCTTAAGAAGTCATTTAGGTGCCTTTACCTGGTAAACTTTGTATGAAGCATCTGATCTAGTCAAATGCAAGTTGAGGTTTGTGTTGGGCCAGCAGCAAAGCTGTTCTGGCACACGCTCGCTTCCTTCAGGGGAGTGATAGGACCTCCAGGAGCCATTGTCAGCACCTGGGGCATCTTCTCCCCTTGGCTCTAAGGAGATCATGGTATGTGTCTTAGGGCTGTTGCCATATGAAGGTTTTTGGTAACTGGCTTACCAGAGAGGGGAAGACGGTGCCTGTGATTATCCTCCTCTAGGAGCAGAAAAAATATTTTTTAAAAAAGAACAACAAGCCCACACGCTTTCCATTAGTGCTTCTACAAATACATTTGCAGTATTGATACCATTATCAAAGCTGTTAAAGGTTAGGACTTGTTACTGAAATTTCTTTAAACTTAACACTGATGAAAAATAAATGCTTCTTAGTTCTAAACATTACCTCTTCATTATAATTTGTTTTAATACCTATTACTTTTTATTTCATCAGTAACAGAATAGGAACACTCTGCAGGCTTTACTGCATTCTGTCTTTGCAATTCTGATTTCCAATGAATTTATATTGATTGGCCGAACTAATGTTTATTTTTGTCATATCTTATGAAGGATCCAGATTTTCCTTCACATGCGTTTTATTGCTGTTCTGTGTTAGCTATTTTCTGCAAAAATAGCTTTACATTATGTCTGACAGTCCACATGAGAAAGAAGCATTTTATTTTTTAGAAGCTGCATTGCAGTCAAAGTTTCTATCAACAACTAAATTTTTCTTTTTAATTGCGATGAATGATATTGTTTGGATCAACCTGTTTATTTTCGTGGTCATTTTTGGAAAGTTCTGATATGAATTCCTACAGTGATACCTACAAAAATCTTTATCACAACTGTATGATTAGTACTTCTTACGTTGGCCAGTATTATTATCTCCTTGCTTCCCTTGTAAAAAATTTACATATGTTGTCTCTCAGACAGTAAATTATTTGGAGCACTGATTGTCTTTTGTTCTATATATAGTACCCCACAAATGAAGTTTTGTTTATGATCAGGGCTCTTGCACAGCATGCTAATAGAAATTATAACCTCTTTCTGTATATTTTTCCATTAAAATAGGTAGAGATGGCAGCAGCAGAAGGATGATGTCAGCAGACTTGTTAATGTTGTTTGGGCTGGGCTGTGTAGCACTCCCAAAGGCTACAGGATGCTCATGGAAGTGGTTTTGCCACTGCTTCAGAACAAATATTCCTTCAAGTTTTTACACTTGCCTCCTCATTTGATGTCCATGTCTTGAAGAGAACAGTTGGCTAAATTCCACCTCTGTCAGTCTCGGTAGAGGGAATACTTTGGAATGAGATGCAGAGTTTAGAATCCATAAGAGGAATAAATAAATTTCAATAGACCAGAGTAGGAAGTGATAAGATAAGTGTCAGAAGGGGAAGAAAAGTTAGTTAAGAGTCACCTGGAAGGTGAAGCAAAGAACTCTAATGAGAGCGCTGTGGAAAGAACAGGAGATGAGAGCTGGCAAAAGGGGTGGTGATTCTGTGCTAGGAATCCAAGGCACTTAATTGGTGTTTAATGTCTTATGGTAGAGCATCCAGGATCTCACATTGATGGAAAGCTGCAACTTTGTACCATGAATGTGCGATATTATTCCATAAAAATGGAAGTTTCACATCATCAGGCACATACATAGTTCTTTTTGTATTGTTACCCTTTTCATCAGTGCAAGAATGGATGGCCCAAGAACAGGAAGACTGAAAAGGGAGAGTATATTGCATATAGGGAGGAAAAAGCTGCACAGAAGGGAAAATGCAGAAAGGAAAGCTGAAAGAGGAGACCCATATGGAAGTGAGGAAGGAGGAAAGATAAGGGGAAAGTTTAATATTGTTTCCAAACTTTAAAAAAAAACAGGAGAGAACCCAAGGAAAGGATAGAAGATACAAAAATTTAAGGAAGCACAGGCAATCTTTGAACTGGGAAAAACAAATAATGCAAATGTTTCTGGATAAACAGCAGGGAATGCTCAAGAAAGCGACAACAAATTCATAAAAAAAGATTGATGGAATGTCAGAAAGCGGGCATATCTTTATTTTTCAGGTAGAAAAGACTGTCATCCAGTGGCCCTTCAGCTGATGGATGTATAGCTTTTATGCCTTTCATTTTTAATTCCTGTAGGGGAGTCTTTTTTTCTTTTTATATATATATATACACATATATATATTTCCTTTTCACTGAGCTTTTCAGTAGGAGACATAGAAGCTCAAAGAATGAATGAAATTGTTTACAGTCATATCAACATTGAAATGAACTGAAATTTCAGAAAAATTATTCTGATTATAAGGAGATATTTCATAACAGTGTGAATATTATGGAAGCGTTGTTCAGGGGAGATTATAGTTTTGTCCTTTGGGATATTTGAATCTGGATCAGACAGAAGACCAAAAAGGTCTGGTGTTCTGTGTGTGAACATGAGTGATGCAGAACTGGCATGCTGTGTAACATGCAGCTGAACCAGCATTGCTTTCCCTACATTTGCAGCAGGTCTCTATCTTTAATTAGACTCACAGACAAGTAATGCTGCATGAATTTGAATCCCAACAGTTGTATTCCAGACTGGGATTTGAAGTGCAATCAGGAACTGGCAGCTGCTCATGGAATATTTGAATAGGGAGTTTATATTCAGAATTTTCATTCAGCACCAAGTATGGGCATAAATATTCTTATGCATAAGGATTTATACATCCCCCATTAGTTGCACATGTCTAAATTCTCTTTACCCTGAGATACTTACAGTGGTGGCTTTAGTTATTCTTAGGGTTGATCCTTCAACAAAAAAATGTATGACAGGGTTTAATAGTTGTACACTTGCTTCTGCTAAGCCCAGCTATTAAAAATACTTCTAATTTCACTTCAGTGAGTATACTCAATTTGTCTTCATAGCTGTGGTTGTAGGAACCTGTTTGTATTTTTCATTTGCTAATGTTTCCAAATTGAGTTTTGTGTCATTGGGAGAGAATTTCAGAGCTGAATTTCTTCCTCATTCCAGAGCCTACATGTGGCATGAGTTTTGTTTGAAGAGGAACAGCTAAATGTCTTCTCATTCTAAAATGCTTCTGGAAATTCCCGTCTTGATTCATACATTTGTAAATTTAGATTCTGTTTGTCATACATGAGTAATGCCTAATTCTCTTGAGCCTAATGGGAATATCTGACTCTTAGAGGTATTTATTCTGTTGGGATTTGAATGACAGAGATCTGTACAAAAACCAGTTTGTTCTTTCTAGAACAGTGTGTGGTGCCGTTGTCTGCAAAGAGAGAGTATGTCTAGTCTAGGAATAGGCATGAACTGGAATTTCACATCCACGTGTTTCTGAGTCGCAGGGAAATGGAGTTTGAGTGCAGATCTTGGCACAATACACACTTATAGCTCTTATTAAGAAGGTGAATCACAGTCTTCACTGCTGGTCAGAATGACCTCAGACTTAGTCATATTCATAGTCAACACCAACATTTTGTGGCTTAGGATCAACTGTTGTCTAAATGTGTGAGACATAGAGTGGGTTAACAACAGCAGTATAAATAGAATATATTGTAGGTTTAATAGCTCGGACAAAAAGGGACATTCAGCTGCTGTGATGGTTTGCTCTTGGTGGTAGGAAACTTTGGAGCATGGAGATTGGCATTGCTGAATTTTGTCCTCTAGGGCAAGGGTGTAAGAGACAGGGTGGTTGGCTGCAGATCGCAGGCTTGTAATGAAAGGCCAAGGTGCTACCTGGAGTTTCTCCACCTGTGGGAGGAGTTGTGCCCCGTGCTGGGTGGGCCTTCCTGGCCCACCTTTAGCTGCCATGAGTGGGAGTGGAGGAAGACTAGAAAGATCTGTGTTCCAGACCTTTGCTGGAAGTTGTGGGTGAACCTACCTCCACCTCTGGAAGAGAAAATGCCTTTTGGAATAAAACATTCAACTTTGACCTGGGTATTTGATGTCGTTAGAGGTGTCAATAATTAATAAAATGCCAGCAGATGGCGCCCAAGAATATTGAGTGCAGAGACCAGAGTCACTGGGACCCGGTATCATTTGCTTTGGCATATTACCGGAACATTTTTTTTATATCCAGCTCTTAAGAAGCTCCACATAGTATTTCTTCCTAAATTAATTCATAAAACAACAAGTAATGCATCAAATCGACAGCCGCCCATTGCTACGTGTAAGAACTGACACTGGCTGGAGGTTGGTTGCGGCAAGAAGTAGCTTTGCAGTGTTCGTGGCAGGGGAAGAGAAGCACTGCAGGATTCCAGAGGGTAATGCCCATGGCGGGAGGAAAAATCCCTTGTTCCAGATGTGGCTTCACTTCAGAAGTAGTGACTTGTCTGAAACAAATGTATATGGTAAATAAAACCCTTACAAAGCCTTGCAGAAGGCCAGTTAATTGCAAATAAATAATTGCTTGGGTGGGTGTAATGGTGATGGTATGTCAGGAATGCATTTTTTTGCTTAGTCATGCTTTGCAACATATGGTCAAGCATTTCTTTACTCTCATAAATATTGGAGAGAATAAAATGGGATGCCTAGACGGGGGAGCTTTCTTCTCTTGCTCTCATCACTCAGGTGAAACACACAGAGGGATTAAAAATGGATTAGATAAGCATTCTTGAGGGAGTAGGGAACTCTGGGAACAGTGTTCTGGCCTATTAATTGTGAAAGATGCAAAAAACTGCCTGACCCTTTTCTGGTTTGGAAAAGCACAGTATTTACATTGGCTTTTATCTGATTTACAGCTTTCTTCTTGTTGGTGGTTTGGTTTTTTTTTTTCCCCTTCCCCCCATCTTTCTTTTTAACTGTTGCAGGGTATCCAATGCATCTTCACAGTTCTATTCAGATGTCCTTTCCCTGATGTATCCCATCTGCCTTAAGATGTCAGTAGGACTAGAAATAAAAGTGTGACCCATAAATTAATACTAAAACTCTTGTGTAATTCCAGTTTGTCAAGATACAAAATTTAATTTTAGGCAATTTATTCTCTAGGCCAGTGTTCTCTGCCTGATTATTTCAGAACTTTATTGTTGAATTCAATGGGAAGGAAGTGAGGCCATGACATGTATATACTTTGTGCACCCATTTTTATTTATTCTGGTATATTTTCTAGATGATGGGTGTGGAGGATAGTCAGAGCATTTAATTATTACGTGTTAATTAGTGCCCTAAAGCTATATTTAATTAAACCTTTAATAACAACAGATTACAAATATTCCTGGGAAATAAATCTCTCTTTGTGAAGTAGGGCTGTTGTGGTGCAGCCTAACTAGAAACTGATAGACTGACAGCTTACACCATCCAACACTTATGTTTCTATGAGGAAAGATAACAACACTGGTAACGAAGGGCAAAATGTCAGTGTCATGATTTCAGCGGCTGAATCTATTCTGTCTGTCTCCTGCCAAATAGCCTATTAAACCTTTTAGCATTATGCTGTCTGTGACACTAGGAGTTGTTGCCATTTATACTAATAGCTTTACTGTGAGAGAGTAGCACGAATGCCCTTCATTAGTCCTACAGATAAAATCCTGAATAGTACATGGAACATAAGTGTTCTCAATGTACTGTAGCATGTAATGCGTTAATTATCTATGTATGTTTAATATATAGCATAAATTGAGTATCACTGTTCTACTAAAGTTCCGTGTTGGATTGAAAGTACAAAACTGGCGTATATAATTTCCATTTATTCCATAGCTTCTGTCAAACTAATTGATTCTTCACTAGCTCCTTTATCTCTTTTTTTCCATGTGTACTCTTTTAGAAGTGCTCCTTACAATTCTCAGTGTAGTTCAGGATGGCACAAAGACGATGTGCCAAACTGATCAGAAGTTCATCACGCAGACTCGTCAAAAACACTTTTTGAGCTGTGCTACACTTTAATACAATGAAACGTAGTCCTTTCATAGGGTTTGCTTCCTTACTTAGCAGTTGTTCAGAAATGCAGTATGCTGTTTGCTTATGTAGCATGATTTGTTTCGCAGAAAATGCATTCTTTTTTTCACAGATACTAGTCAAGAAACCAAGTTTATTTTGGTTTCTCAAAGCACAATTATTAGAGGCGTAAGAGTTACAGTATTGCTTAGACACAGATCTCAAAGACTTTTATCCTGCTCATTTGGGACTCTGAGTTCCTATGAAATTGCAGAGTGCAAGATACTGTAGGATTCTGCCAGAAAAGCTTAAGCAGACAGTGAACTCTTTTTCATGGTAAGATGCCACGCTGTGCTGATTCAAAAAAACAATCAAACAAAAAGAATTCAGAGGTAGATGTGTAGTCTGTGAATATTTAGTAGGGATTAAAAGAAAATCTGAAGCAATAAAGCACCTCAGATACTATGCAAAGTATTGCAACTCACTGCGCATTCGTGGAAGAAAAACCTTGTAAGACACTCACTTGGAGTAGCAGATACTTTTGGAGTAACTAGAAGAGGCATTCTGCTGCACAGTGTTTTATCATATTGTTCCATAAATAAAGACAACCCTCAGCTTCAGTAAGACAGACCTGTGTTCTAGATTAACAGAGCAATGAAATAAAAAATAAATCATCAGAAATGAGGTATGCAAGAGTGAGCAGAGAGGAAAATTTGCCCCGATTTGCCTATGTAAATTTCGTTCATCCCCCGTGCGTACATGGGTTACTATATAGCCTTTAATCATGTAATCGCATACTGTGGGAAACAGCTCAGCAAAACCGCACCACGATTTCTGCAGTGCTCTTGTCCACACTTGTGATACCATGCTATGCAAGTGTTTATGTTCCCACACGTTTATTTCATGCATTTCTCTTCTCTTTAGCTTCCTCTCAAAATAAGTAATTAAACAGCTGATTTCCTGCAGAGATCTGTTGGCCAGTATGTGTACTTTCAACTTCACTATTGGCCGGGGTTGTAATTGCTGCAAATCTCTGTGTTTTAAAGCATTATGAAAGAGTTGAAGCTATGTTTCTTTTTCACAGTCTAGTTTCTCATACACAGTTGGTATTCTTATACAGTGTGTTTGCAGAGGTACTGCTGTGCTTTGTTTGCACATCCATCTTTTGATATCTTTCTGGTTAAATGAAGTTTTCCTTTGTCAGGCTTTCAAGTCACCAGATGCTAAGGAGGCAGGCTGAGAAGTCTAAGCTGATAGAAGATTTTGTCCCCAGAGCTGCAGTTTGGGGAAACATACAATAAATTCCTGGTCCCCATATGCTATTGTACAGAACAACATGTGGTCTTCTCCCATTCGTACTAGGGAAGCAGTGTTTGTGAATGTGAGCTGTTTCTGTCACTAAGATGGATGTATTCATTTTTGCAGAGCTTTTGTACACAGCAATCAGTTAGTCTGATATTACTTCCAGGCTTTGATTTTGTGTAGAATGACCTGATCTTGAGACATCCAGGGGGGAAAAAAAACCATCAGAAGAGAGAAATTAAGTATTTCTTCAACTAGCATACTCTTTAAGGAAAGAAGATATGCAAATTCCTTTGGATCTCTTTATATCAGACTGCAGTGACAGCTAGCAGTGCACTTACGGCATGCTACTGCTGGCTGCTTCTTCCTTCAGCCTTTTGCTCCGTGATGGGCACTGCCATACAACCTCGAAATACATGTAGTATTGCCGTACAGTCTGTTTGTGTATCACACATGCATTGGTTTGCGTTTTCATTTTCAGAACGGTCCATTCTGAATCTTCTTGTCACGCTGAAGGCTTCTTCATTGAGGTTTAACTGAGAAGAAATTTCGCAGCTTCTACTTGAAGGCTTGCAGAAAGCCTCCTTGCTGAGGCTCTAACGTTTCCTGTTAGGTAACTGAGGTTATTGTAACACATTACTTGAGGGGCATACAAGAGAACAGACTTCATCTGATATTCCAAAATAAATGCTGACACAGTTCTTCAGTTAAAAAAAGTTTGCCAGAATATTTTAGAAACTAACAATTATATGCTAATATTTCTAGACTAACAGGAATAGAAATTAGAATTAATGAGTTCTCTGCAGGTACATCTGTCACATATTTAATAATACGAAGCATGTTTCATGCTCACAGCACTCTGCTAACATTATGCAACCCTTGTAATAGCTCTCTGCAGTAAATACCAATCTTGATTTGCTGCTGGAGAAAATCAAACTTAGTTTCCAGGCATGACACCCTGAGGTGCTAAGTGTGTCTCCCCCTGACGTCAGTGCATATAAATGTTGCTTGGACTCTCTGTAAAAGCTGTGCCCCAGTGGACTTGATATTACTTGTGACTGAAAATGTCCTTGTCTAAAAGGTATTTACAATTCGGAACCTCTGACTGCCGTAGCTCTGCGTTGCCCGGTTGGGTGCCTCAGTCTGCAGTCGCTGAAGCCTCAAACGCAGAGAAGCAGCAATTTCCAAACATACCTGTTGAGCTGCTCTTGTTTCCTGGGATGAAGATAGAGATAAACACTGAATAAATAGATTTGCTTACAGAACAAAGTTTAACCTGGAACTACCCGTCAAGTTTTCTGTGGATGCTAATTAAGTGACGTGATTTGTCTCTGTTGCCATTCTCCCCTGTGTAAAATTAGAATAATAATTGCACCTACCTTAGAAGAAACTGGAAGAATAAATCTTTCCCTAGGGCTGAGGCAGTGTTGATCTAATAGAAATATGTCTTAATTTTTCTGATGATAGAATAAGAGTACCTAGCTAAGGTGCCAAGCACTGCTGTCCTTGACATTGTACATACACTGACAAAGGCATCCTCTTCTTTTGGCAAACTGTGTTCATTCAAAATAAACAGGTAGATACTGGGCTCTTTGCTTCCAGGCTTTGCATAATTCACAATATGGCCATAAACAAATTGTGCCTGTGATTCATTTAACCTGAAATTTCTAAAAGAATTTACCTATAAATGGAAATTTGTTTCAAATTTTGCTGCTTTTTATTCATTTGGCTTACTCTCATTTTTAGTCACAAAAGTAATATAACCAACTATTAGCAGTTTTTAATGTAAAAGTTCAGTATAAGGAACATAAGCGTGATTGATAGTTTCAATAGTTGCTGTTGCAATTCTACCTGTGTGTGAGATTGGTGTTGGCAGGTGTTGAACTCGCTTCTCAAAAATAGAAGACCCGCTCTCAATTGGTTTGAGTGTTGTCCTGGGAGATGTCCATGCTTCTTTTTGAACTACCACGCTTCAGATAGGATAATTCTATACATGTGCATAGCAGATATTGTCAGGCATAGAGGTGGACCTAAAAGAGATGTTTTAATTTGGATCTTAACTTTCCTCACATCTAGGGGCTGTTTGAAGGTCTGTGTGAATCCCATTATAAGATTAATTTCTGAAGTTCAGTTCTAGTTCTGAATTTCCCCTGGGCTAGAAATAATGAGAATTTTTTTCAGTCTGGATATCCGCTATATATTCTGTCTTGATATCACTGTTGGCAGACTTCTTGACAGAATAGAAAAACCTTTCATTTTGTCTGTTAAGGGAATTTCCATTTACCCTGTATGATAAAAACTTTTGTCATGAATATAGAAAGACTATGGCTCATATTTTTGTTCCTGAATTGTATATAATAAATTATTCCTTATCCAGGGAAATGGGGGACTGGAGTACATGGAAGTGTTTTGGTTTCCAGAAATACCTTATGCTGCACCTGAGTTATTAGGCTTTCCTGTTGCAGTGTGGGGTAACTCACACATATGGCAAGCTCTTAGGCACCTGAGAGAATACTCTCCTTTTCCCTTCCTTTTCAGTGCATCAGTATGACTGTCATTTTCTGCCTTTGCTTTAAAATTGGTTTCTTCTTGCAGACTAACACCCAGTCAAAAGGACATCTTGTTTGCAGATAGATCATCTTGGCTACTGTCTAAGAGCTACTTAAGCATATATTAGTGACAAAAATTACCCATCAGTACTCATTATTAGTTCCTCCACAAAGGCTTTTAAAGAATAACTAAGTTTCTTTTTACTTTAAGGATATAGAAATAAGAGTTGTTGGTAAGAACTGTTGATGGCTCACCACGGTTAGTGTCCATGAACTAAAGAAACCAGTGTACTTCTGTTGCTCTTCTTTTGCTTTATTTTTGAGCTGTAGCATCTGAAAAGACTGTTTTTAAACAGGAAAAGTAAATCAAGGGGTGATGTAATCCTGATGGTATAGTCCTGATGACTGTAGACTGAATGTATGGGCTTTAGCAAGTCACTGGTTTTCTCCCTCAGGGCATGTCTGCGCTGGAGACGGCAGTGTACCTGAGGGGTATCCAGCCTGACCCTGAACTAGACTGTCCAGAAACAGGGAAAATTAGCCCGTGGCAGACTCTCTTCAGGATTGCTGTAGCTGGAGAGTTTCCGGGTCTCAGTCAAACAAGCTGGGCTCCTTTCAAACTTGTTTTGGTTTCTATACATTGTATCTCAGGCTTCAGTAAGGATCTGTCTAGTTCTGGTTTTCCCTCTTTAATCTATGGAAAATGTTAGGTGTGCTATAGGAAAAGCCTTATCTGTTGCAAATAACAAATGTTAGGTGGAGCCAGTAGTTCTTGTAGAATGTCTTTAGTTTTTAAGGGCTGCAATAGCATCAGCAACTAGGAAAGGAAGTAAAAGGGGACCATGGCTTGTATCCATTCTCCTTCTAAAAGAATGTTGAAACTGCATCAAAATATTAATAAATCTCTTTTGGTACTACTAAACTAAATTCCTGAGAATTATGAATGAGGAAAAAATTATTTTAATTCTCCTGATCTAATCTGTGGAGTTTAATTAGGTATCCAGTTTTAAATCCGGTTATGTTTGCATGTGCCTTTAGCACTGCCTCTTAATTCAAAGAGCAAATGTGACCGCATTATTCTCTCACAGACTTCTCTGTAAATGGTCTTTAAGGTTGAAGTGCCTGTCAGAGATATTCATTAGTTTTCTTTGTGACCTTTTTTATTTTATTCCTGAAAACTTGTTTGTTGGTAATCTACAAAATGTGAGTAAGCTTCACTGAGAAAAGGAAGAGCAGGCAAACCTGAAATAAATAAACCTGACAACTTTTGAGGTTGAGAACTGTTTACATGTAGAAACATTATGGAATTATAAAGACATGCTTTTTGTGGCCTTCAGTCACTCTACATATGGGCCGTACTCTGCCAGGTGGTGAGCAGATCCTCCAGAGAAAATGTGCAAGGCCCTATTTCCTTTGCTTAGGGCTTGCGGTTTGTTAAGATGAAAACAAGCATTCAGAATAAAGACAACACTTCAGATGGCCTGGATCGATGAAGGCCTGGGGAAAAATAAGTCAGTTTGGCTGTATCAGCTGGTTACTGTTCCGCACTGTTCCTCTTTCTCAGAACTGCACCGAAGTGTGGTCAGGGGCTTCATCATCTCTCCTGTCTCCTCTCTTTACAAAAGAGATGTTGCACCTTGCATGTAATTCCAATTTGTAAGGACTTAAATTGTAGAGGAAGTGAACTAAACTGTCCCAGCGTTCAGCACCCTGCTCTGTTCCTGACCTTGCTTTTGTCCTTTTTGGCCCCACTATGCATGTTGGCCATTGCCTAAGCATAGTCTTCCTGAAGTCAAATGACGGCTCTGTGAATAATGGAAAATCAAGATTTGAGACTGGAGAATCCCAGTGCAAGGACTATGTTTTCCTACTGTGCAGTTCATGTTTCACTCTGAGTCATGCTTAAACAGGTTCAGCAGCTGTGTGTTTTAGACTGTTTTAAAGGCATGTTCTTTTCATGTAAAGGTAGATGTAAAAACAGAATCTGAAAGAAATCCAGGTTGACAAATGTCAGCTGTGTTAATTCTAGCTAGAATTAAAACTTTCCATTTGAACCTGTGTATGTTTTAGGAACATAGTGGACAGTTCATCTGAACCGGTTTCTCCAGTTTTGATTCCTGCTGTTTTGTATCCCCAGCTTTTGACTGAAAGGAATTAGTTCCTTCCAAACCAAAAAGACATTTTGAAATAACAAGTTGTCAATTTCTGGACCTGGTCATCTTTATGTAGCTACTCTGCCTTTTATGTCTGGCACAGATGTCTCATATGACCCCCAGCTATAATCAAACTTCCACCTACCTTTTTTATTTTACTAGTTCTTGATTCTGCAGAACACACAAACATATCCATATTACCAGCTATCTGTAAGATCCAGGCACACACGCATGCCCTGCATAAGTGCATCATATGTTCAAATTCAGCTTTCTTCTGTGGATTCGTGTGTCTCCTACTGTCATCTGTACTGTATATTTTGTAACAGGACAGCTCATACGTTGAAGATCCTTATTGATCAGCCATGATTTGAAGAAGTACTATTCAGACTTGGCCTAGAGTTAAGCATAAGTCAAATCAAGGACAGGGCTGGCAAGTGTTCAGGCTCAGGCACCACGATGCTGAAATCTGCATTTATTCTAATCTGTTCAGATACGATTTCTGCAATGCAGCCAGTGGCTAAGGCTGACCTTAAATCCAAAGAATCCTTGACTCTTGGTCTGTTTCCAAAGGCTTAATCCTTTTTTGTCTTGAGTTTCTTTTGTTCCTCCTTATGCCTCTACAGAATTTAATGATGTTTCCGCCGCTGTTTTATTTTTCCTGAAGCAGTCCTTCACATCACTTACAGATTATTGGTATTTTTGCACTTTGTTTTTGAAGCATTAATTTCACTTAATCCTACTTCTGCAGCACTCTGTTTCAGCTGACATGCAAGCATACTTCAAATTGCATCAGTGCTGCTCTGTCAGCCAGAGGCAGTAACCCAGTGTGATACAAGGCACTCCTCCAAAGAGTCTGGGCTGAACACACAGCTTCCGCTTTTCTCCCTCTCTCCTTGTGGTTAAAAATTGGAAACTGAGCGCAGAAATCTTCCTAGCACCATCATACCACAGATCAACAGTTTAGTGAGTGAGTGTTACAAATATTACAATTGGAACAGAAAGGGGAAATTCAGAAACAAGCTGTGCTGGCCGAAGTACCCATCTGTGATCTTTGTAGGTGACCTGGCAATGCTTTATTTTATTTTAATAGGTAGAAGCTTTAATAGGTAGAACCAGCTGTCTGCTGCTGTGCAGGCAAGACATCTTATCCCATTCTGCTCGTTTCCTTTGAAACGTCCTTGTCAATCTGTGTGTCCCACGTACGCTCTGAGGAAAACAGCTTCCTTCTCCAGGCTGACTGCACTGAGGAAGAAGTTACTGTGAGCAGGACAGGGGAGTTCCTGACCTCATTTTCAGTGCCCGGCCCTCAAGCATCTGGGTTCAGCAATTACAGATGAAAGTCCTTGTGAGTCCCTGGAGCTCACACTCTGCAAGTGGGTAGTGCTTGCACAGTCTGATTACATACAGAGTTGTAAAAGACATTGGGATCTCTAGAAATTTAGTAGCTTCAAATTCAAGAAACTCTACAATGTACACGAGTTGGAATTTTTCTGAGGATTATATGTAAATTTATTTTAGGGACAACAAGATGCACGCCAGTTACATGCTCTTCAAGCTAAAAAACAACAAAACCCAAACCTCTTAAGATTTATTTTTTAATATTGCCATGACACTGTATTTTTCTCTCTCACTTACTTCTTGCAAAGAGCTGAGTCACTTCTTGCTGAAAAGCTTTCCAAAATTTTCAGCCAACGGCATGGAAAATTTTGGCGCAAAGGTTTATAAGAAGCTGAAGTCAAGTTGTTTTAATGGGGAGTGGCAGGCAGCTGTACTGTATGGAGTTCTTTGTGCCCAGAGTATAATACACATATATGAAAACACAACCTTAATGTTAGCTTATCCAAGTGAATAGAACATGAAAGACTCTTATTCTGTTAAAGGAACATAAAATATTTAAAAAGAATTTAATAATTTTTCACGAATAGTAATTGTGTTCATGTGGGCAAGCAAGGCTAGCAGATTTGCATCTATTATGGAAATCTGACCTTTCCTGTAAATCTGAGCAAGATAACAGGTCTTTGATTTCATCTGGAGTGCAGAGTTTGTATCTGCTTAGCACTGTGGCTGGAAGCTTTTCTGTTCGTAGCAGGCAACTGTTTTGCCCTAAGTTGAGATTCCATATCACATACTTAGTAAGTTTCTGTATTACAAAGGTTGTGTAAATTGAATTATGCTAACACCACCTATGGATTCAGGACTATCTTATTTGCATAACAAATGGTCTTACAAACAGTGTGCATACTGTACACTCACCAATTAGGCTTTCTTTTCAATCCTCTTGGTTGTTCATAAAAAGAGGGAAGGTTTTTTCTTTGGTGGTGGTGTTGCAAAGAAAAGCTGCTAATGAAGGAATGATGAATGGTCTGATTGTGTTGCTGTTTGTATAGTTTCACCTTCATTTGCATCAGTACCAGGCACAGATTCCAAGACTCATTTTTCAGTTTTCAGTGCTCCTCTTCTTTGGCCCCTGCTTGTACTAGAACCAACCAACCAAGCACATTTCTCTTTGCCTCCCAGACTACAGGATAGGAATATTCCCTTTCTTGCATCAGTGGGACCTACGCATGGTGGAACGTGTACCTCTTCAGGAGCACATCTCCTGTCTTCTGTTGCAGGTTGATTTGGAAATCTGACGCCAGCTGGAGGATACACAAAGTGCTGGGAGCCATCACTATACTTTCCCTCAGGAACGCTTAATGCAACACCTCTGAGCGTGTATCCGTTTCCTGCTACAAGGAACGGATCTCTTATTTAGTGTCCTTTTCCAGCAGTTCCCACACTGTGTTTGGCACTGTGAACATAAGTCCCCCCACCCCCAAAAACAGAGAAAGCACACAAACAGTGTCAAATTGCTTACATAGCCAACCCCTAAATGATTCAAATCACAGGTCTGTGAGTCCATTCTGCTGAGCAAACAGCAGAGCAGTTCCTCTCTCCCCGTAGCAGCAAAGGAGTACACGCAACCCACATTTGACAAGTGACTCTTCAGTTCTGGAGTTCTTTGGTGGTTCTTATTTTTCCTGTCATTTTGAAAATAGATCGACTGCCAAAAAATAATGATTTTCTTTTTAAAAAAGAAAAAAAGAAAATGAAAGAATGTAGCCCTTTGTTTTCTATATCTGTTCAGGGAACAAGCTTCATTTGATTGAATGCCAGGGAGAGGATAATGCAATCTCCCATTAGGCTTGTTTGCATCTTTTTCCAGGATGACAGTTTAAGTCTGCTGGCTACAGATGGCCTTTGACAACTGACAACACTTGCTGTTTTGCCAGTGTATGACTTCATCTGTGTGACACTGCATGTGACTGCAGCTTTCTTCCTCTCTTGCTTGCAGAAACTGTTCTCCATTTCAGTAGCACCGGAATAACAGAGGTTTCTCTTGCATAAAAGAACCAGAAGCCTAAAACTGCACTGCTGCTTATGCTAGAAGACACGGGGAGCTGGAAAAAAACAGTATTGTTGGAATCTGTTTGTGGCGTTTTAACCACCAAGTCTGAACTTGACTTGGCCAAATTTGGTAAAGCATCTTTACAGATTCAGTACTTTTTTGAACAGACAGTTTCCATTTCTGTTAAGGTTCACCTGGCTATTTAATAGTTTCTGCAATATCTATCCCCCATGCAAAAGAGTGCTTCCTAAGTAAAGAAACACCAGGCTCTGCAGAGCTGCCGCCTTCTGGTGCAAAGCCTGTGGACCTGTGCTGGAATTTGCAGGAGCAGTTTTTGTCTCCTCTGAGTCTTGGCAACCTCAGGGAATGCTAGAACTTGAATGAATGAAGTCATCCGTCATCTAGCAGTGACAGGAGTAGGTTGAACTCATTCCCGTTCTGCCTTTTGATTCAGAAGCAGGAAAAAAGTAAAGTTTATATTCCAGACTTTTCTTTTTATCACCTTTGAACAGGGCTCACAGTTTGCTCTTATCTTTTCTTAATTTTTTATTATAACTGTTTGATCTAAACATGGTCCTATGGCCTGTTCCAAGACAGTTAACAATATCGGCTTTTAAAAAAAACGGGGGGAAAAATATTTTTATCTTTTCCCCAACATTTTTTTCTGTTTATTGTTGTAGACAAATAAAGAGCTGAGATACACGTGCAATGGTATGGCTCACAGGCAATGCGTATGTATGCTGTCAAAGGAGTCCTTCATAGGCCTGGACTGGAGATGAAGTTTAGCAAATATTGGGCCTCATAACAGATGATGAAAGCCAAAAAGTTAAATGCTATACAGGAACAAAACTCCAGTCCTAAAAGAACATAGCTGTGGTGTTATCTGTCAGCACCTGAATTGCAGCTTCCTCAGCAGATATGGAAATACTTTGAATGCCAGGCACGTGGCCTCTGAGTCCTGGGACACTTACAGTGCAGAAGGGACCATGAGTCTTACCTCTTCTAGGAAGTTCTCTGTTGTGCCTTGGACGAAGGGATCTAGCTGGTTGTGGCAGAAGGAACTATTGGCTTGCAGGGGGTAAATCAGTGTGCCCAGCTGGAGCAAGGCTTGATCGGTAGAGACAAAAATGCTAGGAGTTGTATTCTTCATTCTTTTTTATTTTTAATGGAACTACAGGAGGCCTCCTCTGAACTGTATGGTAAAAGCATTTCAAAGTCTTCACATTAGTCACTCAGTTTTAGCAAAATTATGTGTTTTTCAATATCCAGGGAACAATGAAAAGCATATATAATAGCCTCTATTTGTTCAAAGATCACATTTCAAAGATGATCCTGTCTTTACCTTGGAGTGACACTCCTGTGAAAATGCCACTGTCGTGAGTCTGTGGACCATGCTAGAGAACAGGAAAATTAATATGTGCTCATCTGAAAATTGATTGTCTTTGAGTGACAATGTTCTTGAGTCTGGCCCCCTGTCAAAAACAGTGGACAGCCTAGGAGAGGAATGAAAATTAACATCCCAAGATTTGTATTTGGTATTACTAAGGAGAACCCTGGTTCTGCAGAGCATGAGGAAATTCCATAACAATTCTAGGAGACAGTTTATTAAAATAAAATTGAACTATCCTGGATAAGTAAATTGCCTCAAATAGAGGGAAGCTTTGGAAACAAAGCATTCTGAGAAAGTTGATTCTGGCTCCGTACTGTAAGCAGGCTGAATTAGCCCTTGTCTGATCAATGAGTCACAGGATAGGTCTGTGACTCTCTTTTTACAAGATAACTTCTTCAAGTATTGCTAGTAAAATGTTATATTCCCCATATCCTGCTAAGAAAGGGTGGGACAGATGCTGCAGATTTAAAGCTTTGACACTTATCCCATCTGGTCATATGGTAATTTAAGAGATGACAAAATAGAGGAATGACACTGACAAAAAGAATTTCTATCCCAGTTTCTTTAGTCAGGTGACAAAAAGAATTTCTATCCCGGTTTCTTTAGTCATGTGGCAAACATGGTAGATGAACAATCAGGGTGACATCCAGTGTGTTGGAAGTGCTGAGTTATAGTTCCTGTACTGTTCTGAAATCCATCACCTCTTCTATCAGGCAGAGTGGTTGATCCCTTCAAGCTGGCAGGCATGTGCCCAGCTAAATGTCATCTCTGTTGTAATGCTCAAACCACCCTCTTCACAGACTTAGCTACCAAACTGTTAATATTATTTCGATAGAGTCCCCTAAGTCTCCTCTTCCAAAAGATCTTGGATAAAAAAAATATGTTTACTTCTTGTGCCCTTGATCCTTGTGACTGTGCATGAATGTGTCTGCTCTCTTGTTTTGAGACTTAAGAACATGTGAATTTTCCCCTTGTTTAGCCTGATCTTTCTCTATCTAGTGACTGTGAAGTTGAGCCCTTGGAAAGGACAGGGAAGAATAGCAGCTGCCTGGCTGTGAGAAATCACTTTGGCTGGCAGTTTGTGAAAGAACACAGTCTGTTAACTGGTAGCGATATAAATATTCAGGACTGGATTGACAGTATGCAGGACATAAGCTTGCTGGGAATAGTGAAATTGAGACATGACTTCTTTCCTTCTTTGGTACTCCTTTTGTGAAGGCCTGAAGGGTGTCCAGCAACAAATTTCTTTCCTTCCCCAAGATAAGCCATTAGAGGACAAATAGAACTGAGCGGCGAGGAGGTTTTGTTGGCATTGTTTTCCACTTGGTTTCAACTTCTGCAAACAAAGCTGGAGCTGGTAAGTGAATATGGTTTAGATAGCTTGCTGGACCCTCCCAAAAGTGCTGACTCTCAAGGCTGTTCTTGCTTCTCCTAGGCTGAAGAGGGGCTGTGTAAATGACAGAGAGTGCTTTGGTGTTGGCTACATTGGGCCATATTTTTGTAGGTCACCTCAGTGCCTATCAGTTTGAGGCTTGATGCAAAAGATAATTAATTTCAGTGACAGTGAAGAAGCAGCTTTCAGTGACAGTTAGGGGCTGCATTTAAAAGCTAATTATTATGGGGACATCAGTACTGAGGAATGTTATTTGCAGTCAGATGTGGCCAAAGAGACCAATAATTCTACTCCAAGACGTAAGGAATTTAAAAAAAAAAAAAAAAAAAAAAAAAAAAAGGGTTTAAATGGGTTTCCAGTATACATATTCCCAGAACTTTAAAACTGATCATTAGAGCTCTTTTTAACTTACCCACTCTTGGGTCAGATGAAACCAGTATGATTACTCAAAAGCACTCATAATATCCAGGTGGGATGAATATTAGAGATAAGCTAAGAAGCTGCAATTGTGCTTATCAGTAGACTGAAAACTGCATCAGGTCTGAGATTTTCCCAATAAAGACTAGGATGAGGATTTTCCCAGTAAAGACTAGGACCTAGATCAGTTTGTGTGTATTACGGAGTTGCATGTGAAGCAGAATCGTTTTGTCTATGTACTTATATTTATGCCCTTTATTTCCCCTTTTCTTTTGGGGCATTTTTGTGTACGCAGCAGGACTGCACCTGAGATGAGCTCTGAAAATTGTTGGGTAATCTGCAGGCAACAAGCATAGCAGAGGAAATGCATGAAAGGAAAGCTACCAGATTGTGAAAGGAAACCAAGACTGACTTTTTGCTTTGTTCTTATTGACACATGCTGTTTCTACTTCACATTCTTACGTTGCTGAGAAACCCTGTCATCTGCAAACAAAAACAGCTCATGCAGTATAGAGCTGAGTGTGTGCAGAATGTAAAGAGGGAGATATCTGTAGCCAGCCTACAAGAGCCTGCCACATTATTTCCGTGCACACAAAAGCTTACTTACTTTTTGGCACCAGATTTACCGCCCTGAGAGGCAACCTTTCTGCAGTTAATGTTTTTTATGTCAGGAAGTTTTTCTGAAGGCTTGACTGTCATATTTCTAAGTAGTAAATAAAAAGCTAGCGTTAAGTTATAAGTTATGTTCCAAAGCATCAGTCAATATTGTATTAAAATTACAGCACTTGGGATTACTGTCTTAACCAGGAGCACCTGACTCAGGGTTACTAAATATCTCTCCATACCCTTGAAAAGGCAAGTAGCTTTAGTACTAGATTTAGTAAATTCTTGCAGAATTTTTCTAGTTAATGAATCATAGAATGGTTTAGGTTGGAAGGGACCTTAAAGATCATCTAGTTCCAGCCTCCTGCCATGGGCAGTGACACCTCCCACTAGATCAGGCTGCTCAAAGCCCCATCCAGTGTAGTATCTTTAACATTTTGTTTTCTGTCCGCTTTTTATGTCCTATCATCCATTTATGAGCTCTCAGGATGAAAAAAAGAGGCTGAGTTGTGGATTCCTTTCTGAGCTGTTCACCAGCATTTAGCCAGTAAGGGCCAACTCTGTCCTTGGATTTTTAGAAGTGTAGCCCTAACTAGGAAACGCTAAGACTGCAGGATTCTATCTGAAATAAAAATCTGGTTCCAGTGGTGAAATAACAGAACATTTTCTCAGCCAAAAGCTGCTTAGTCAGACAACCTGAGAGTAACGGACTGGCTATATTTGTATTGCTGCAGTGACACATTACAAGACTCAAACCAAGAGGGCACAGCTGGCTGAAGATCCCTAATCGAAGATACTCACGGTAATGAAGCATTGTCAACAGTAAGCTGGTGGTAGGCAGATGGCAGTGCACAGGCTGCTGTAAGGGGTCTCCTCACATTCGAATTCCCCATTATATCTGCAGGGGTCTTCTGTCCTTAATAGGGGACACATAGCTGGGCTTAATGGGCTCTGACTAATGATTAAAAAGGAAAAAAGATGAAGAATTAGCTCCTTTGTGATTTTCCTTTCTTTCTTTCACCCATCCTTGACAGGCTGTAAATGGATTTTCTGTAGCTGCTACATTTCACTGGGAAAATCAGCACGGTATCTTTTTAGATGAATAGTCATTATCTATAGGGTTTGTGCTCAGCTCTTGCACCGTAGCAGTGAGAGACCGAAAGGTAACAAGGAGACCTTTCAGTTACCAAGTGAGAATTCCTACTGGGGTGTTTATGGGAAAAAATTGCACCAGCGCTGTTCATCCCCAAGGCTAGCCTCATTGCGACCTACCAGGCTCTGGACACTTCATTTCTGCAACCATCGTGACTACCTGGCTCCTCTTTAAGCAGCTACAACTGTGTGTGCTCAAACATGCTGCGTAAACATCATAGAGAGAGAAGAGACTGCAAAACCCCTCACATTTTCGACATCGTTTTAGCCCACCATCTGCATTTTTAGAAGGCTTCAGATTTCCAGATAGTCATGATCTAGAATACGTAAAACAAACAGCTTTTTTGTTGATAAGGTTAAGAAATGTAAAATTTTAATTTATCCTTCAGGCTTAGCAAGTAATTCTGTCTTCAAGGAAAGCTCTGTGGAGTAAGTTCCCTGATGTCCCATGTTTGCAGTCTATTTAGTAGTATAGAATAGTGCCTTGTATGTGTCTGTAAGATGGTGAAGTCAAGCTATAGAGATTTAGTGTCTGTTGAACTCAGTGGAAAGATTCTCTGTGGAGTTGGGGTGGACTGGAGTCTAAGGCTGGGGAAAAAGATTTGCTGTCATCTCAAAGCTGTGTGTCCTCTTTACTATCCAGCAATGAATTTTATCACTATTTCCCAAAATAAAAAAATAAAATATGTTTTTGTTTAAAAAAACATTTAAAAATTAGGTGTTTGAAGGAAACAAGCATAGAAAGATGAAAATAGCTATAGAGGAAAAGAGGAAGATGATGTGGACCAAACAGAATGAAGGCAGAGAGTGTTGAAGTGACATCAGAAGTTGCTTTTAGAAAGTTTTCATTTTGAGGATTTGGATGTATGATTTTAAAAAAGAATTTGACTCCTTCTGGTAAAGAAAAAAAAAAAAGAAAAAAAAGGCAGAAGTATTTAGTAAGTCATGGCTAGGGATTGGCTATTGTTCCATCCCCAGAGGGCCTTAATTGGACTTTTTGTTTTATTGTAGGATGTTGCCAAGCATACTTTGAACTCAGCACTGATGTAGCAATAGAAGTTTGAGCTAGCAGGGAAGGCCACTTCCTCAGAAAATGTAATGACTCAGAGGTGACAGCAGCAGAAATGACTCCCGGTGAGGATCAGAGTTACTCAGCATTATTGTCTGACTGGGCTAAATCAGTTCCTTGACACCATTTGCAGAGATCTGCTGGTGAAAGCTCAAAACTGCAGAAGGCTCTGCCGGGGCTGTCAAAGGGAAGAATGGTTTGTGAGGTAATATATACTATAGCTGACTGAAAGATGACAATGCATTCCAGTGTGGGGTATTTCTTTTTAAAGCTGTTGTGTGATGCCTACCCAATAATAGTAAAGAAATGAAGAGGCTGTTTCAGGCTCACTCTTCTGGACTTCGCTCTCTTTGCATTTACAGTTAGTAATTCTGCTTCTCCACAACAAACAAGGGTATTAACATGGGCAAGCATAAAAATATAGAAAACTCCTGAAGGCACTTGTGTTCAGTTGGCCTAAATTATGCAGGTTAATTAACATAATTGAGGTTTGCTAGTTTATTGTAGCTAAGGACCTGGCCAAAATAAGTACAGTGTGTAGCACAGTTGTAATGTACCTTCAATTAACAGAAAATTAGAAACACTTGTAATTGCTAGTATATCTGGTAAACAATTGAAATAGACTCAATCATTCATTTCTATTTTGAACACTATCTGTAAGAAGCAATGGCAGATTTTCTGGATCAAATATGTGGAATGACTGTGATAGTTTTTGTTCAGCCATGAAATGAGACATTTGAACATGGTAGATCACACAGCATTTTGATAACATGAAATAATGAAGCAGTAAAATGCTCTTAGTACCCTACAAATTGATTGTAATGGAAGTAAATTACCTTGGTTGACAATTGCTTAATGGACAACTTAAGATGGGTTTCATTTGTTTGGGAGGTTATTGAGATGTTTATTGTATTGTATGGACAAGAGAATTTTGGTCCAAAATACTGAAAAAAAAAAAAAATGCTCATCAGAATCCTTATTAATGTAGCCTTGATGCTGTGTAATAAGGTAGTCTGGTTTGAACTTGAAAACCACATTTCCAGCACTGATACAATTCTGCATCTTGGATGACTCTAAGAAACTAAGCAATTGTCACCTCTAACCTGTCATATCTCAACATGGATGCTCATTGTACTGCCACAATGCTTGTATAAAAACAAACAAACAAAAAACCCCCCCAAAAAATGCACAGAACCAAACCAAACTAAAAACCAAACCCCAAAAAACCCAAACCAAAAAAGTCGCCATGAGAGTTTACGTTAACCGAAGGACTAACTCATTATTGTTAGCCTTCCTGAGTGAAATTTGCGTGTACAACCAATGTTGATGTAACTGCTCCTTAATAAGAGCTCTGTGCCTCTCTGCATCAACTTCCACCATGGGGAGAGTTCAAAAGGAAGGAGAATATCTGCTGTGAGCCTTTGGAGAGCAGGGAGACTGTCTTTCAATCAGGTTTGTCTATTGGAAAGATATTTCCAGTAGCCAGCAACAGGTTCACCTCTTTTTCAATGAATATAACCAATTTATACTTCCAACAGGGAGACCAGATACAATTTGCTTTCTGATTTTAGCCTAAGTCATAATTTTGTTTTGGGGCAGGTTCAGGTACA
>VFFE01007110.1:729197-747084 GCA_008921705.1 Burhinus oedicnemus | reverse complement strand
CTGATTTTTTTTTTTTTTTTTTTTTCTTGAGCCATTGAAGTGTAGGTATTCAGAGACATGCATCAAGTCCTGTAATTTGTATTTTCTAACTGTGCTCTACAGTGTAAAGGGCTTCGGAAGCATCTTTCTGTGCCAGGCTGGAGTTCAGTCTGCATGCCGTGCCTTATTGAATGCGAGAGGCTCACCAGCGCTAGAACTGCCTGGCTGATAAGCTGATGCACTTTTTATCTACTTGGAGCCTGACTGACATCTTCGAACACTGTTGTATCTAAACAGCTTGAATATGTGACCTCATTCCTTAAATACCATCACTTGAACAGCTCTTGTTGCTAAAATAAAAGCAGTGTTGATTCTCTGTTGTGAAAACTCCTACAGACCCTCCGACAAGCGCAAACTAAACCACACCTTCTTTTACTATGGTAAAAATGATTGCTTATTTGTAGCAATTACAGTGCACCTGTAGCAGCAATTACAGTGAAGGTATCGCTTGCGGTTTTTATCATGTTCACTTTATGTTAACCTGTGACTGTCACAGAAAGCTCTGGCATGTGGAATAAGACCAGGAAACAGACCTCAAGGAAAATGATCCCAGAAAGGTAAAGTGGCTGAATAATTTTGTTTTCTTATACTGACAAGTAGTTTATTAACTACTCCCTAAACTGAGGGAAGATTGGAGTTGAGCCAAATTTTCCAGTAAGATAAAAAGAGGCCAGTATCAGTTTTCTCATTTTATGCTGTCTTTTAATGCTCAGAAATAAGCCTTCTGCAATGCAGGCCTGTGTCACTACTTTGTTAAGTATAACCAGGATCTTAAAAAGACAAGCTATGCCCTCCAATCAAACACAGCTATGTGTTTCTCTGGAAACAATGTTTGTAAATTTTTTCCCAAGAGGGAGTATTTGGAAAAGCTGAACTTTTACTGGGAAGCTGAAGTATGGACTGGTTAAAAAGAAGCTTAAAATTTTTATCTATGAAAACCATTTTTGTGAGAGGACTGATGTGCTAATCCCCTGCAAAGTAAATAAAAAAGAAAATACAATCTTATTTTAGTGAATATATGTATTGACTATTGTTTGACAGTCTTTTCAGTTAGAGTTTGGTGCTTAAAACAGTATTTTGAAATGCAATGGTGAGTACATATTTGCATGCAATTGTTTTGCAGATGCATTTTTGACTATAGACGCAGACTCTCTTACTTGTTGGGTTTTGTTACTATTGGCAGTATTGAGGCAAATGCCATTAAGGCCAAAGCGGCCACAAGGCAGAAAGGACATTCGGGTAACTATCGCATCTTTAACATAATCTAGACCTCTCCCCGAAGAGCTGGCTATAAATTGTTTTAAATTGTGCTTTATTTTCAGAATATAACCTAATTTTCTTAGAGTAAAAACTTTTTAAATATAAATCCTGCTGTTAGGTCCAGTCCAGCAAATACTTTGCTACTAAGCACAGTTTTGGATACTAGGTAGAGCAGGTTGTGACCATGAAGAGGAACACACAAATACAGGCGCTGCAGAATCAAGAGCTGTTAGTTGGTATACAAGCAAATCAGACTGCTTACAGTTTTATTCATGGATGTGAGGGTCAAAAGAATAAGGAATTGGTGTTGCCCTTGAATTACGTATTGCATACAACCATGATTTACTTATTGAAATTTTTACTGGGTTGAAGTAAAGGTAGATCACGTGGATGGATTTATACTAAAGAGCGCTGACTATTTTTAATCTTTTCATCCAGTAATATGAACTGTCATCAGGATCAGTGTATGCTTGTCACCTATTTCTTAAAGCTCAGTACTATTTTGTTAAGGGAAGAATGTGACTGAGAGTGACAACTTTAATTTGTATTTTAATTTGTAACAACCAGATATAGCCTTTACATAAAAATAAAGAACTTCACTGTCACTTTGGATGCCAAACCTGCATTTTCGGGAAAAGAAAGGGCAAAAAACTTCAATATAATCTCTATATGACTTTGGTGATCACAGTAGGTTGGACATTTCTGCAGGAGAAAGACAGCAGATGCAGTCAAGTTGCTAGTCAGCTGGGCACATTTGTATACCTGCTGGTGAGACAGAGAGGACTCATGCGAGCCTGTCTGGCGCTCGGGAAGGTGAGGGAATTGCTGCCTTGGAGAAAGCGCTCAGGTCAAGATTCCACAAGGCTTTAAAGGTCAAGAGGAAGCACCTTGAGGCCAATATTGAATGTGGCTGGCAACCAGGGTAACTAAGCCACTAAGGGAGTTATGTGCTTACTCTGTCTGCTGCCAACAAAACTCCTGCCAACATCTTTTTGTAGTAGATGAAGTCTATTAATTCTGCATGCATACACATCGGCAGAAAGGGTCTAACATTACGCTGATCTAAATGGAACAAAACATAGACATGAAGAAGGACAGTTGCATCCGAAAGAGGCAAGGAAGTGTATTGGCAATATTCCCAAAAATAAAGGAGAAACTCCCATGAAGGCACATGGGTTGTGCACTGGACCAGAGATTCCTAGGGTTGAGAAAGAGCAGTATGAGATGTTGTAAAAGAAATGCAGAGTTTAAATTGTATCTAGATAACGCAGACATTTTCTCTGTTCATATTGCATTAATTTGCAGACTTCTTAACGCCCTGCATACAGAGGAGTCAGGTGCACTGACAACGCACAGAAGCGGCAGATGGAATAGCGGTAGTGATTTTTAATTACATCTTTGTGATACTTGGCATATGAATGAAATTTAAGCTTCCTGATAATTTTATTAGATCCATAAGTGAAAAATTTACAGATTGAAGGAAGGCACTGAAAATAGTGCTGTGAGGAGATCCATAATGAGTGATTTAATGAAGCAGTTAAATCCACTGTAGAACACAAACAGTTTTTAATTGGAAACATTGGACAGTTTAATCTTTCTATCAAATGTTCAGAGGAAATCAAATACCCCCTTGTATAAAAAGCAGCTGGGACACAGGGAGAATGGCACTTATATCAGTGCTCTGTAAGAGGTCAATGACAATTTTAATTGATGCTATTTCAGTTCTTGTGGTATGGTGGTAACTAGAATAGAAATATCTGAACTGCTTGTTCTTAGAAATATGTGGACTTTATTCAGGAGAATCTTCAGCTTAAACTCAAGTACAAAGATTAGATGAAATCTGCAGATACCAGAAAATGGGTGCAGTTAAAGATCGTTTGATGGGTACATCCCATTCCATTAATTTCTGAAAAATAACCGGGAGTAGCAACATTCACTTATTTTCAAAGACAGTTAATAGTTAAGCCAGATATCAATAAAAATGCATGTTGCACAAAACCTAGTATACAGTTCTAAAAAGAATCATAAACAACAATTGCTTTAAAGATTTCTTTTCTTGATTTTTTTTTTTTTTAGACTTTTCAGATCCCTTGTATGGCTTGTTCTTTGTCAGCCTCACATCACAGCATGGTCCTACTAAATCTGTCTCTTGATTTCTTCGGTGTCAGTGTTGCATACCATCCCAAATAGAAACTGTATTACTAAATAGTGGGAATATGGGCTCAAGTTTGAACAACAGCAGTAAAACCAAACTCAGGTTTTGCTTTTTTCAAACATACAGAGGAAGATTGCTGTAGGCCATTAGAGACAAGAACAGGAAACAGAATGTAACTCATTTTGGAGGTAGAGTATTTCTAACGTTTATCTGTGAAGAGACCTACTGTCATTCATTTTAAAAAAAAAAAAATCCAGCTTTTGGTCTTTGCTATGGGCTGAAGGCTTGTAGTAGGGTATTGGGAAGTATTTTTTTAGCTTGTGGTATATGGATATGTGAAGAGTGAATGATCTTTTGACCCCTCTAGACAAGACATCAGGAAGGCAAACTTTGGGAATCAGATGGTCCCATCCACTTACATGTTTCTGTGATGTAAGGTGAATTTGGTATAGACTTTAGTTTAGAGGGCTATTCTGCACAGAGATATCTTCTGATACTATGTTTGACATGTAGCCCACGTTTCATTTAGTTAATTTTGAACCTCTTATGCCTAACTGTAGCAAGCCAGATTCTCAGCCAACACTAATTCCCAACAGCGTGTTGATTTCAATGAAGCAGCCTGAATCTATACAAGCTGAGGCTCTAATCCAGTGACTCTTTGCATAAGAAGGTTGAATCTGATTTTAGTGACAATTCTTTTAAATACATAATGTGAACTCTCTAGAGCTAATCTTTACCTAGGTTGGTAAAAATTAAGAATCATTTCACTTTTCCCAGAAGCAAATACACATTTGCATGATTTCACACATTTCCGGGGTTATCTTTTGAAAATAGTATAGTCATTAACATGTAAACCTGCGACAAAATGCTGTGGTATTCTTAGAATGAGGTTGTGCTCCTTACAGAGCAGAGCTGCGTAGAAGAAAAGCTCCCTCTGGAGAAACAAGGGGGAGATGATTTCTGCAGGGCTGCTGCACACCCAGAAAGTGGTCCATGATCCGCAGTTCTCAAACTGGGTTTCAGATCTGTTCATGTGGTACTTCAAACCCTCATGAGCACTGGGGATTACATTAATACTGGTAATTTTATGATAGGACAATGCCAACTTCTTTTTAAGTGTCCTTTTCCCCCCCGCTAGCTGTGGTTCGTGTTGCTTTCCCAAACTCTTGCCAGTTTAACTCACTGGTGTTTCTCACTTTATTGCACCAGTCTCTGGGTTTGAAGTGGCTATACTGGAGTCATACTTATACTTCCACTGAAGAAGTGATGAGTTAAATAGCTGCATCTCTTGCACTGTTCACTTCCAAGTTTGAATACCTTTTGATTTTTTTCCCAGCTCTAGTGTGCTTTCTAGGTTTTAGGTGGAATCCTTCTAAAATGCTTTAATCCTGTTAAAGTTTTAATCATAATAAAGGTTTTGCTTATTACTATACATTCAAATGTCTTTTCAGCTTTTACTTGTGTGTGGGTTTTTTTGCTTAATAGTCATCTGAGGATGAATTCATAGTCTACAAGAAGTTTAATGAGTGGTATACATAAATGCAGAGATTCAAATTTGTTATTATTCATTAAATGAATGCATGGTTGTTTCAGAATATTGTCTAACAGGGTAACACCTTGCTATTTTCATATATTTATATAATTAGAACAAGCAGAATAGAAGGTCAAGCTGTACAGTCAGTCCTCATCATACTAACAACACTGTAACAACTGCCTCTTGATTTATCTTGCCTTCAGATATCCATAAACAACTGCATTTTACTGTAGTAACACTTAGATGCACATGCCCGAGAGAAAAACTGGTCATTAGAAATAAGTTTTGAATGAGACGGGAGGGTAGAGAAGAATGTAGACTTAAATGTATATCCAAAATAACAGAACTGAGTCAAACTATAAATACATTCAGTGCAGCAAGGTAACTTGAAATTAGATTTTTTCATTGTTTTTCTGCCTCATCTGTTTTTCTGCTTGTAAGGAGGATTTTATGCCCTTTGCCTTCTTCTGTCTTCATTTCAAATAACAGAACTGAATCCAGTTATTAATACATTCAGTGTAGCAAGGTAACCTGAAATCACAATTTTCACTGCCTCATCTACTTTTGTGCTAGAAAAGGGTATTTCTTGCCCTTTCCTTTTTATCTTCATATTTTACCTTTTCTATATACTGGGCTCATGATTCATTTAGCTCTTTTTCTCCTACCCCTCTCATGTCTGGCCACAGGCCATTCTTTGGAAAACTTAGATTCTGTTGTGTTCAGCCTTTTTTCTTTCTTCTCCAGCTGCTGCTGACTGACACTGCTTGGCTTGTCCTCCCAGCCAGGCTGCAAAGCACTGGGAACTTGCTCAGCTATCATTCACGGTTTCTGTGCACAAATTCCCACCTTTCTCATTTGCCATCTGAAACTCTTCCCCACATAACCATCGCTGACAAGCCCCAAAACTCCTAGCTTCAGTATTGCCTTGCTCTTCCTGAGAAAATGACTTCATGGACAGGAACAGCCAGCCATTCTTCATGCTTGCTATATTAGATGGCCATTATTTTTGGAAGAGTACCACACAGCTTATGGCAGTGTCAGAGTTTCTGTGTAGCAGCACTGAGAACACAAATACCCAACATTATCTCTTGCAGTAATCTTGTGGGTTCCTTATCCAAGTATTGCCAAACCCCAAGCCCGCCTATCTTGTCAAATCCCCTGTGACGTTGCCCCAGGTGACACGGCTACAAACATTGCCTACACGTATCCCACACATCTGTGTGTTGCCAATACTCAGAAAGGATTTTAAAACGGATCGGTCATGTGCTGACATGAAGCAGAATAAATGGAAATTAAATTGTTCTGTATATTGTGCCATTAACTTCATGGGCATGATGATTCTTCTAAACTTTCGCAGTGTGGGTTACCAGCCCCTGGTTCAGCAGTGCTTCCAGCTGATGTGTTTGGCCTGTCTGCGGAGTTGTGAGAAATCTGATTGAAAAAGGAAAACGTAAGCCCATCCTGGCAGGAGGTATTTATATCTGTGTATCACACAGGGGCTGTGATCAGGATTATGGGTTCGTTGTGTTACGCTCTGTAAATAGGAGATTATGCAGTCTTTGCCTTAGAAGCCTGCAACTGAGGAGAACTCACAGAAGTGAGTGCAATTAGCTATAATACACAGTGCCTGTACACGCTGTCTGTTATATTCTGGTCTGCCTATACATCTAAATTTAGTATTACCGGATACTATTCTTAGCTCACTGAAGACCAATTTTTTACCCTTTTTTTTTTCCTCAATGCATGTATGTATTTCCTTGCTTGCTTCTAGATCTGTCTTTCAAATCCGAGCAAATCCAAAACATCTGCAAGAGAAATCAACTAACCGATAATGGTAGGTAGCAAACTGACTGCTTTTTTTTCCACTGACCTCTTTGGTTTGTTGTTACCTCATTTTTCCAAAACACCCCCACGCAACATGTCTTTCATCCACCTGTTGTATTGTGGCTTGTGAACCGTGTGTAGGAGGAATTGACTTCGGAACATGCCACTACATGGCATAATGCGGGGAGCCTTGGTACTTGACCAGGAAGCCTAAGCACTCCATAGGGTAAACATGAACCTAATTAAACAAAGCCAAAGAGCCCGTCAGGCTAGAGACAGTATATTTTGCTTTTTTGGTTCATATTTTGCATATGCACTTATAAATACATACGTATATATGCCACACACAACTGTGAATGCATAAATACTTAGGCTGAAGGAATATCCATAACCTGAATTGAAATTTCCAAGCAGAGAGGAAGACAAAATCCCTAACATAGTGTATTTAAAAATTACATATTGGTAGGAATGCAATAAAAATTTAAATGTCGTTCAGTTGCCATAAAATGATCTAAAATTGAACCAATGTATCATATACTATGTATTTATATGGGGGCACCTGATTTTATTGTTAAAGCAGTTTAAATAGCACTTGCTCTTTCTGAAAAATACAGGAGATGATATCCTGTACTATTTTTAGGAATAATATGTTTATCTTTATTTGATTGCAGTTAGATGGATGCTGTATGAAGAAGTAATAATTAACCAGTCCTGGGCTGTTTTAGTCTGAGGGAACTGAAGTTAATAGTTTAAATTGTGCCAGTTGCCAGTGCTGATCTTTCTATTCTGTGCGTCAGCAGCTGGAGGTCTAGTCCATTTTAGCATCCCTTTTTGTCTGCTCCCAGCTGTCTTTCCTCTTATCCCACAGTGGGATACATAAATTACTTTCACAAGTTCAGCATCCTGGGGCAGTCACAGCAATGGATTGGGGGGGGAAGGAAAAAAAAAGTGCCAAAGATCAGTGCAGAGAGGCTGAGTTTGCAGAGACAGTAACCATCACCCACTTGGCAGGAAAGCCAGGATGGAGGTTTTGATGAAGTATTACATTTAGTAAATATAAAATGCACATACATCTTGGTGTCTTACAGCCTTTCTTTTTGTTATATTCTTGAAGGAATATAAAGGATATTTTGCCTCAGAGAAAGAGTTCAGTACATCTGCTGAACATCTGTATGAACTTCAAGCTATAAGAAGGGCTAAACCAGGTCAGAGGAGTAGCGACATGATGACAGTGATGATCTGGTGAGACAATTTGTCTAAAAGTGGACTGAATTTGAGGATTCCTCTGAGACAAGAGGTAAGCATGGCACTTGCATAGCTGCTGAAAAGAGACCACGTGAGTGATGAGAGGTACATCTGACCATCACATCAGTTACATGAGTATGCCAAAGTATGAAGAAACTGCCTGTATATGGTCTCTGATCACACAGCTATTGAGCAAAACAGAGGAATTCTTAGATTTAACTAACAAGAACAAGGAGGCTGTCGTCTTACCATTGAAAGAATTTATTTGAAATGGCAATCAATAGGCCTGTTGTTTTAATTTCATTATTTTTTACTAGGATACTTACAAAATAGTTTTACAGTGTAAGGAATACAATGTGCTGAAAGAATGAATAAAATTTACGTGAATTCAGTGGCAGCCTGTAAGTATGCACAAAAATCTGACTGAACAGGGATTAGGTAAAAATAAAAATTGCAAACAAAGAGAAATGGAGAATGAAGTAAGTTTCTGAGGGTCGACACTGCCTGCCATCTTCGTTCATCTGTATTACCCATCTTAGTTCATCTATATTAGCTTCAGGAAGGTTGTTATATGGTCCATTAGAGATATCTGTTCAACATTAAAATAGCATGATGCAAAATTTACAAGAACTCTGTTGAATCAATTTAGTTGGATAAATCTTATAGACTGTCAGTTCTAAATTCTGATTTTATTTTCTAAAGCTTAAAGTGGGCAAGATTTGGCTGAGAAAAAAATATCATATAGTTAGCTACCTCTAAAGCCAAACTGATTTTTTTTTTTTTTTTTTCAATTTACCCAGGCATTTCTGCCCAGGATATGCTCAAGTTACCGTTATTTCCAGGCTCATATATTAAAACTTGCACTGTTTACCAGCCTGATTCTACCTGATGGAATAAAACCAGTTAATCTTAGTTAATAGCCTGTGTTGAAGTAGTAATTTAAGCAAATATTACATGGTATTCAAGTAGTCAGTTTTTACTGAAATATGTTAGTTTTTCACAAGTTACAATGAGAAGAGTAAAAACTATATTTGTGCTGAAAAAAATGCATTTGAAAATAGCTTAGAATAAGTCATACCTGCCAAACATCATGCCCTAGAAAGTCTGAATAACCTTGGTTTTCTTTGGGGAACAAAGTAGCCCTATGTAACTTCTTCTTCATGTGCTGCTTTTTCGAGATTTTTTTCCTTTTGTTTCTGCTGCTTTTCACAGGATATATCAGAGAGAATTCAGCCTACAAGATTTATTTCCCATTTTTTTTCCCGTCTTTGCCAAAACTGTAGCTGCACCTAGGCAGCCTTCACCACAGTTCCACTGGCATGACTCACCTAAAATACATCCCGGTCTACAACCTTCAGAAACTAGTTCCAAAACCAGTAAAACTAGCAAATTCAGGTTTCCTATAGCTTCAGGTCTTACATTGTTTGCATCTCTATCCTGGAATATCTTCAGTCGTTCTCACATCTCTTTTATCCTCCTTTTTGGTTTTGCCATCTTGGTAAAAGACAGACACACTTGTAAAAACTACATACTAGCTGATGGCTCCCAAATGGACTGGGCAACAACTGAGTTCTCCCGGCTCCCTCTCCACAGGAGAGCTCGTCAGCTCTCTGTAACATAGCCAGCTGCTGATTTTTACAAAACTACCAGGACTTTAATAACCTTGAATCTTCTGCCGCTGCCATAGTTAACTGAAATTGTCCAAAGCTGGAGTGTTTTATGCGGGGAAAGACGAGGGAGATAAAGGACTTCAGTGTATGATCAGCTTGATGTGATACTGAGAAAGCAGAGTAGGCATGTTGAAAATTTTTTTAGCTGTCCTATCTTTACCTGACCCAGATAAAAGGAAGAGCTCCCTAAGCGCTCATAAGACAGAAGCAGTGGTCACAGCCTTGGTGGTGTCTTCCAAAGCTGCCATACCTTCTGTCTTTGGAAGTGAAAAATGCACTGCAACCCCAAAACACCACCGTAACTCAAGTGAAGACTCCAGCTGCTGTAGTCTGATAAAAGCAGTTAAAAGGGACAAGTCATTAAGCAGCGAGCAAAGCGCTAGAACATAGTGGGCTGGTACCTTTCAAATGTGAGGCATTTAAAATCAGTACTGTTGCTTCCAGAGTAAACTTTGCTTGCATATTCAAGTTTTATAGTCTCAGTAGCAATGCCATCAACTTTCTCTATAGTAATGGTGAAAATGTTGCTACTATCAATCTGTTTACTCTTCAGGCATATTTGGCAGCCAAGAGAACAACCCTGAATGTTGGTCACCAGGCTGTTTCTTTCCTAAGTGGGTAAATATCAATGCATAAAAAGAGCAAAAATTGATTTCTAATTTAAATGAAATGCACTTTTCCTTTAAAAAAGCAAACCCATTTAAATCCTAAATTATTATAACATTTATGAATTCCTAAGTTTTAAAAAAGCTATTAAAATAATGTAGGTAAAATACCATGATTTCAGATAGTTCATTCTTGCTGTTGGAGTTGTAGATTTTAGTCACCAAGATAGTAGCGTCCCTTGCTCTGCATCTGAAATCAGAATGGTGGAGCTGCCAGATGAGCTTTTACCACCTGCATCTTCCCCTGAATACGCAGGGAACATATTTTCCTCAATTGGTTTGTTCAGCTAATTCAGCTCAGTCACTTGTACATTCCAAGTTAAGAAACCAGAGGTTGAGCACCCCTGATTTAGACAGACGTTAGATACCCTGAGCCTGGAACATGCCATCCAAATTCTGTTCCTGCTCTAAAACTACACCTATAACTTGTAAAACTGTTCTGTCTGTGCTCTAATTTGTGATGTAATGAATACTTTCTCCTTTCTTCACTCCCTGGGAGTTGAACGTCACAAATATGTCAGTCCAAATGACCTGAAAGGTAGTGGGCATCAATGGACTTTCTTCCCTCCATTGAACCCCCAGACACACAGCGAACAAACATTGCTGGTTCATTAATTACAGTGTGGCATGTTCACATAAGCCAGAGCAGAACTACAATAAAACCCTAAAAAAAAAGCTACATATTAAGGCTGAAATGTTTGAATTTAGCCATGTCCATGGGTATAGATTTAGGGATGCTGAGATCTAAACTTGATATTGATTTTAAGCGTTCATGTTTAAATGAAAAGAGGAGAGAAAATGAATTTGAAAAAGTAATTATGATACTACCTTGATCTGTTTGCATGAGGTATTAACAGAGAATGGATTTTTTGTGTCTAGGTTCAATGAAGCTGGTGGTCCTTAAGTTCCTCGGGAGTGTTAAGTATTATGGCCAAACTGGTAAGTGAATAATTTAATTGTATTTACTGAAAGTGTGGGGGGCTGAAGAGTAGCAATATTAAACCCGAAGTGGGGAATTACCTGTATTCTGGATAATTTGAAAAATTTTCACCATTCATTCTGATTCCTTAGAAAATTCTAGGAATGCTCATAGAGAGTCTCAGAAGACTTCACAATCTTGTATGTTTAAATTCTCTACAGTGACCTGATGAATTTAAAAAGTGGTATTAAAAATCATTTAGTGTACGTCATTCCACCACATTCCCATGGCTTTGGTTTTCTAATACACTATTATTAACATGTGAATGGAAACATTTGATTCAATTTTGTTATTAATATATTGCATCATTGTAATAATGAAAGGTAAGCCTTTAGTCTTTATTTTCACTTAAGGGCTTTTCTGATTGACTGCATGCTCCTTCAAAGTGTCCAACCCTCACCCCCCTGACGGGGCAGAGAGGAAAGGACTTCAAGGAAAATATTTATTTTAAATCCACACTATCTGCTCATTGGGAACTTGTTAGTCCTACAAGCTAAGCAGCCTTCGCTGGGGTCAGTATTTAGATAGGAAGTTATCCAAGAACATGGAAGTGCTACAGGAAACGTTTGAGGTTTTTGCACAGAAGTCTCATCTCTCTTCAGTGTAAACATCATCTTCTTTAGGTATGGAAGGACCCCCACTGCTTAGGGTCCAAAATGTCTGTACGATGTAAAATTGATATCTTAACTGTATATCATCTTTTAAGACCTAATGGTTCTTTGCAAGGGAAAGAGCAGTCACACCGAAATCCAATTAACGGTGGATTCCTGTGCACTTTTAGCAAGGTGAATTCCTCAAGTCCTAGTCTCATTTGCTGGAGAGCATTGTGTATTATCAGTCGTTGCTTTGATTCACTTCAAATGCTGGTATATTTTAATGGTGAGCAAATATATTCTTGGTCATTGTTGTAACATCGTTTTTTGGTTCCTTTGAATGAAAGCTTAAACAGACGGAGTTGTGGCCTAGGATGAAATTACCTGGATGTAGGAATTTAAAGCTACAGCAAATGGCAACTTTGCACTCATGGCAGTTGGTGTAATTGAGAGCTGTCCTTAAACCACTCTCATTTATGCAGATGGACTTGCTCAGCACCCAGCTGGCTGGCTGAAGGAAGTTTTAAAGAATGTTTTGTGACAGATCTGAATCAGAGTATTGTATATTGACATGGTTATTAGGACATTTACTGTTAGAAATAGACTGTTTTGATTTATCAGGATGATGTTGGGGGGATTAAAAAGAAAAGTGGAAAAACTGGCTCCACCTAAGTCAGCCTATGGGATGTTAGAAACCATTCCAGAATAGGAAGTGCCCAGAACACTAAAGAACATAAAAGGTTTACAAAGTGACTGTCAAGAAAATGTTAATTGTTGCAGAGGACCAGGCTGAAAAGCAGACCCCACAGAAGCTTCTGATAAAGCTGAACCTGACTTGGTCACCATCAAGAGATGGTAATTCCTCTGTACTATTGCTTTAACACCTTTCCCTCCATATGCTGCATTTGTATTAATAAACTAAAGCAGTGATTTTTGTCACAATATCCCACTACTGATCTTAAAAAGAAGTACAGAAGGTGTTCAAACAAAAACAAACCAAAGAAGGCACTGCAGCACAGGCATAATCTAAAACCAAAAGAATTGCAGTTTTATCCTTCCAGAGATAAAGACATGGTGCCTGAAACCTGGAGGATTGTACTTTGAGCTTAAAAGGAGGGAAGAAATCTAAGTGCCCCTGCAATTATAACTCCATCTTTTTAAAATGCTATCTGAGACCAAATGTTTTTTTCTGCTTGATCCTGCTGTGAAGTGACAGTATTGCATTTGTCCCATCACAATTATTTTCTGGTCTACGATTGGGGGTCAACCTCTTCTCCCGAGTAACAAGCAATAGGACAAGAGGAAATGGCCTCAAGTTACACCAGAGGAGGTTTAGATTGGATATTAGGAAACAATTCTTCACAGAAAGGGCTGTCAAGCATTGGAACAGGCTGCCCAGGGAAGTGGTGGAATCGCCATCCCTGGAGGTATTTAAAAGACGGGTAGGCGGTGGTGCTGAGGGACATGGTTTAGTGGTGGTTTTGGCAGTGTTAGGTTGATGGTTGGACTCGATGATCTTAAAGGTCTTTTCCAACCTAGGTGATTCTATATGCTGTGATATCATATGACTTCTGTGTAAGATCAAGCAGATGGTAACAGCGGACAGGAAAAAAATCCAACTAGTACATAGCCATTGTCAGCACTGCTGTGGAAATCCAGAAACAAACCAACTGCTGCTTTTCTTTCACGTGCCGAATGCTTTTCTTCCTAAGTTCGCTAGATGAAAACAGCTCATGGGAACTAAGTTTGTAAATTAACTTGCTGAGTATCTGCAAAGTACTCCTACTTGTTGACAATCTTCATGTAAGAACTGTAAAGTGTTTTTCTAAAGAGGTAAAAGAAAGGGTGTTTTGCAGTATAGTTTCAGTACTGCAGAGCTGTATTTTTCTCTTGCTTGTTAATTTGACTTGCTCAGGCTATCTGGAACTCCCTTCCTGTTTCCCTCCAAGACCTTTAGTCACTTCCTTTCTCTAAATAAAAAACGCTTTCATTTGTCTTTAACTGATGATGGATTCTCTTACAATCATTCTGAGAAAATCAGGTGAATTATATATAGATTTTTCCTACTTGTAGATGACCAAAAATCACTGCAGTTAGATATGTTAAAATTAGTTTCAGCACTGTGTCTGTACTCAGAATTTTACAAATTTTTAAAAGTACCTTGTTGCCTTAGGGTATATTTTAATGGACTGTTAAAATACCATTTTCTTGTTTAACCAAGAGATGCGAAAAATAGACTGGCTGGTGAAATTATAAAGAATTTATTCAATCAAGGTTTTTTTTTATTTGCTATACAAAAAGTGCAGATTTACAATATAAAAATAAAACTCTGATTACTTTCCTGGTATGTAATAAGTGAGTACACAGAAAAGCTGAATTTTCCTTCTAGTGAAATATTTCAGGCCCAGTCATCTAATGTGAATGGGATAAAATGCCACTGAAGATTACAGACCCCTATCCATTGATAAGGTCATTAAATCTGGCCTGTTTTTTTTCTCAGATAAAAGCCATCACCAGATTGTTACTCATTTCTTAATGCAATTTAGTGTATTAAGCTTCTTCAAAAAGTAAAAATGTTCTGAGAATTTATATTACCCACAATGGAGTGCGCTCCCCCGTGTACGTTCTCCAAACTGACTAACTGGTAGGAAAAGAGAGGAAATATTGTTAAGATTTTCTTTGCACGCACTTACACTGTGGCAGCTGGTGTAAGACACCAGGTAGCAATCGATAAGTAAAAAGAAGATTGAAGGTGTCAGTTTATATCTTAAATCATGAACCAACTTAATTACTGGCTTGGTGAAGTGGAAGTGCTAGTACTGGAGTTACAGCAAAGATCTTGGGCTGTGACCCTCCATGTCAGGACCCACCATTTCTACCAGATCAAAAATACCGTTCAGGGATAACTGACATACTTCTAGGTGAAGTTCGAGGTTGATACCTAAGCTGACTGAGCTGAACCTTGGGTTAAGTAGTATAATATAAATTTCAGTACGGATGATGGGAGCCACTGAGCCTGTTCTGTCTTTATTTATGCATGTGTAGTCCACTGGCCGTAACAGAGATGTAACAATAAAACTAAGAATAGAATTTATCCAGAACTTCCATGTTTTATATTTAACAATACATGGAATTTAATCCATCCATCCTGCTGCCACTGTAACATCCCTTATATCACTGTAAAAAGGGCTGACTTGAAAAAATACGGGGATAACTTGTCAGTAGAAGATAGAAAATCTTGGGGGAAAAGAATGGGAAGTCTAAAGACCTCACAGGTTATTAAGTGCTTATTTACCTGCTGTGAAATTTTTGTCTCCATCAGGATAACAGTGTTGCCTTCACTGTATTTATAAAAATACTTTTCAGGTTACTTCTAGTCATTTCTGGTAGAGACTAGGAATATTCATGTCTTTGTACATTGTTGAAAAAAATTGCATCTTGAACTACCTGTGCCCAAACTGAGACTGCATCGGGAGCAGGGAAAGGCTGCTCGGCAGAGCAAGGGAAAGGGTGACAGCAGAGCTGCTCTAGCTCCAGCTTAAGAAAGTAAGGGCTGGACAAAGTGTATTCTTTTAAGCAGATTAGAAATTAAAATTCAGAGAAAAGAACAATCTAAATTAAAGGGAAAAGTGGGAAAAGGACGTACATTGGCCTTGGGCAAATTGAGACTGGAAGTTAGAAGGAGGTCTCTAGTTACTTAGAAAATGAGGTATTTTAGCATAGCCTTCCCAATAGAAATAGCAGCAACAAGCCACCCCACACTCAGATATTTGGATTCAAACAGTTCATGCAAAGAATACGGTATGTTTTTGTGAGACAAGAGAGGACTCAGTGCTGGGACCCCTTTGAGTCCCTCCATTTGTGTGTTGCCATCCCGTTTTTCAGAAAGTAACCGAATGCTGGAGCTCTAACCCCAGTTTCCTGCTACAGACTCTTCCCTCCGCAGTGTGAAATGTAGCTGCCCTCCACGCATTTGGATACGCTAAACAGAGCCCACTGGGGAACTTCTGATGCCAGGGCATCGTCAGTCGTTCTGCTCAACGGGACAGCTCACCTGAACATACACCGCATCCGACACGGCAGAACGGAAGCCATAGGAGAGTTGTTCCTTTTCCTTCAGTTCTTGTGTCTCACTCTGAACGTTCCCATGAACTGATCTCTTTTATACAGCCACATGTGGGAGAACAAATCATCTGTGGGTTAAAAATCCATAATGATGTTGGAATAGTATTAAATATAGAATTGTAAGTCCTTTTGGTCTTACTGTGGTAGCTGTGTGGGTGGAAATTGCATCCAAATAGACACCATTTTAGTTAAATTGTTACCCTAAGGGCTTTGGCCAACCTTCCATCTCTGAGCAGAGAGCAAGAGACCACACCAGAGCCTAACACACAGACACACGCCAATTTCTGCTCCGTGAAGGAGCTGCCATTTGCTCCCTGCACAAGTTGCCCAATTCGAATTTCACAGGGATGGCTGGATCTGTTCAGATGGCTGACTTATAACCAGTCGTTAAAACAAGTTTGTCTCTCTTGAAAATGTCTCCCCTCGGCTTTTTTTTTCAGACACAGTAACTGGTTTTGCATCGCGTTTTGGTTAAAACTTCCATTCCCCTCGGAGGAAGGCGCCGACTGGCTCCGCTTCCCGCCCCAGCGGTGAAGATCTGCCCGACGCCGGAGGAGAAGGAGCGGGATCGGGAAGGAGCCTCCCCCTCCTCCGGGCCCTGCAGTGCCTCGGGACCCTTCGGTCACATCCGGGGTGAGACAAACCGGGTGCCGGTCGATCGCTGCCGGTCAGCGCGGCTCCCCGGGGAGCCCCGACCCCACCCCGCATTCTCCGCGCTGAACTTTACCCGACTTCTCCGACCCTCCCGCCCCGCCCACACGCTGCATATTCATGAGGCGGCCGCACCCAGCGCCGCGCCTCATTGGACAGCTCGCGCCCCTCTCCCGTTCCTACTGGCCGCCGCCGCCGTCGCTCAGCGCCGCGGCGGGCGGGGCGGCGTGGGGCGGGGCGGTGCAGGCGGCCGCGCCCCGCCGCCTCCCCCAGCGGTGACTCAACAGGGCGTGGAGTCGGGTCCCGCAGCGGCGGCGGCGCAGCCCCAGCCCTCCCCCCGCAGCCGGCAGAGGCACAGCCCCAGCGCCGCGCACTCATTGTTTCGCCAGCTCCAGGCACCATGGACGAGCTGGACCAGTCACCTCTGGTCTCCTCCTCCTCCTCCTCCGGGCCAGCGCGGCCGCAGCAGCCCCAGTTTAACTACCAGTTCGTGCTCGACGACGACAAGGAGGAGGAGGAAGAGGAGGAGGAAGAGGAAGACGAGGACGAAGACTTCGACGAGCAGCTAGAGGTGATGGAGAGGAAGCCCGCCGCGGCTCCTGCCGCAGCCCTGCAGGAGCGGCCGCCGCAGCTGCTGGACCTCGGCGGCCCCGCCGAGCCGCCCCGCCCCGCCGCTCCGGAGCCACCGCAGCCCGGCTGGAGCCCCTCGGGAGCCGTCTCCTCCTCCTCCTCCTCCGCCACCACGCCGTCCCCCGCGCAGGAGCAGCCCTCGGCCCCCGCCCGGCCCGCTCAGCCCCAGGCGCCCAAGCCCGAGCCCGCCGCCCCCCGGAGAAGAGGGTCCTCCTCCGGCTCGGCTGGTGAGTGCCTCCGCCCCGGGGCCGGGGAGGGCGGCCGGGCGGGGGGCGACGGTCCTCCGGGCCGGGTGCTTGTGCCCGAATCGCTCTCGCCGCTGCCCCGCCGGGAGGTTCCCTTTGTCTGCCGGCCCTCGGCCGCCTCCTGCGGCATCGCTCCCTCCCCTCAGCCCGCGCCGGGGCGCGGCCCCGCTCCCCGTGGCCCCGCCGCAGCTCATGCGGGAAAAAAGGGCTCCCCCTCCCCCTATTTTTTTTTTTTTTTTTTTTTTTTTTTTTTCTTTCTTTTCCTCCCCCCC